>CM043704.1:4456038-5013538 GCA_023935145.1 Bretschneidera sinensis
CCTTTTTCCACTCGTAGCTTCCCCTTTTCAGTTCTTTATTAAACTAATAAACTGGATCAAGAAATTCAACTTGTAGTATTTAAACTAATACCGACGGTAAGAAATATTATAAAAACAAAAAATCAAAGGAAAAATTATATTGCTATTTTTTTTTCTTTTCCACGTTTTTTTTTCACACTTTTTTTTCACGTTTTTTTTTCACGTTTTTTTTTTCTCACTGGTTAGTTGACAAGAGATTATTAGATTTTTATTGGGCAGGCCCATGCTAGGTTGGACATACCCATGTCAGATGCGAACCTCATCGACATGCTTTGAGACCCGACAAACAATATTGGAATACTTACCCAGAAATCGTCTAGAAAACAGATTTTATGTGACACCGCGACCCGTTGCTTGTATGGAAGCAAGAACCTTGGTATAATGAAGACGCCACAATCAATTGTGGAAGGATTGATTGATAAGTCGGAGCTGAACGCCACAAGGAAAAACCCTTGATAAGTTCAAAAGTTCTTTGAAGAACCAATAGAGGAAGCAAACCTCAAGTATTTTCTGAATTCTATTATGCTTTCAACTTACAACACACAAGTATTTATAGAGCTTAGAACAACCCTCTAAGCTTAGGACAAGCAAGAAAACAGCATAAAACATGTATGGAGACAATCCATAAAACATGAAAGGAAACAATCCCTAAAACATGCAAGGAATCAAGGAATTGGCCAAAAGTAAAAAGAGGAACACAATTTTGGATTTTCAGGAGCACCCAATGACCAGAATTCAAACGGCCATATCTTCTTGTACACATCTCCAAATAGGCTGAAACTTATTTGGTTGGAAAGAAGACGATTTGATCTTCAATTTGGACTTAAGAAAGTCTTAAAAAGGATGTCGTTTGGGCCTGTTATGATGAGCCTAAATTCAGTAGGCTGTTGCATCCGAATCTTCTTTCACTTTGGGCTTGGACCTTGCACCTTAATTAGTTGACAAGAGACTAGGTGATTATTATTGGGTAGGCCCTTGTTCTGTTGGACATACCCATGTCACTATCAATAGCTTGGATTAAACTTATTATGCTTTCATCTCCTGTTGGGCCAAGCTTGGAATGCCCCATTTTAGATTCAGCTCAAATCTCTTGAATCAGCCCATTAAGTGCTTCTTTGACTTTCTTGGATCTTGATCTAGTAATTGGCCCAACTGGAATATGCAATGGATCCATTAATAGTGCTTGTTGATTCTCATCAACAACTTGAAGGTGTTTCAAATGTCAAGATTTTGGACATATTGCTTCTGATTGTCCAAATCGCAAAATGGTGTCTCTTGTGGAAGAAGACATGGAAACGAAAGGTGAGCATGATTTTTCACCAGAAACTAATGAACATGTTGCTGTGGAAGAAAAAATTACTTATGCTGATCGAGGGGAGGCTCTTGTGGTTCAAAGAAGCCTCAACGTAACATATGTGGAAGTTGAATGGTTGCAGAACAATATTTTTCAAACTAGATACACTTCTCATGGAAAGGTCTGTAATGTCATCATTGATGGAGGAGGTTGTGAAAATGTTGTGGCATCAACAATGGTGGAGAAACCGAAGTTAAAAACTGAAGATCATCCGGAACCTTACAAATTCCAGTGGCTTCGCAAAGGCAATGAAGTGAAGGTAAATAAAAGATACTTAGTTGAATTTTCCATTAGCAAGAATTATAAAGATGCTGTAGTTTGTGACATAGTGCCTATGGATGCATATCATTTGTTGCTTGATAGACCTTGGCAGTATGATAGAAAGACTAAGCATGAAGGTTTCAAAAATACTTATTCTTTTGAAAAGGATGGAGTTAAGGTCCTTTTGGTTCCATTGAAAATGGTTCATGTTCCTAAACCTTCTTTTGGGGAAGGATCTAATTTGTCGACCAGATCTGGGGTTGAGAAAGCATTGATGGAGAATGGTGAAGGCTTTGCAATTGTGGTAAGGGAATAGAAAGAACCAACAGAAATTCCCCCTTCTTTGATTCCATTCCTCATGGAATTTAGTGATGTTGTTCCAGAGAAAATTCCCCATGGCCTTCCATCTATGAGAGATATGCAGCATTGCATTGATCTTGTACTAGGATATGTGTGGCCTAACAAACCAGCCTATTGATTGAACCTTAAGGAGCATGAAGTATTACAGAGACAAATTGAAGAGTTGTGATAGACCGTTTATTTCGGTCATCAACAAACCCTGCAGAAGATTGTAGTAAAGTGATTAGTAGGGTATCGTTATTGGCCGGGGATTGCAAGTACTCTATACTAAAGAGTCATAAAAAATAATAATAAATGATTTGATTGGTTTAATTAGCAGTTTATAAACAAATATAAATCTACATCTATTAACATTACATAAGATTAGGGGGTTTTCATGATCTGATTTTTCTTTTTACTAATTTTACTAAGGAAATTAAAGAACAATTATTTACAATTGATCATTTTCTCTCACAATTCAGAAAATCAAGTTTGTTAAATGACTAATCAAGTTGTTTCAATGTAGACAACGAATTCGTGCCTCAATCACATATCAGAATTGAATCAAAGTGCAAGCCTAAAGAGATCATGCACTTTATAAATTCCTTCTTAGATAATCACTAAGCTTAGGAAAAGTCCATCAGCTAGTTATTTTGTTTAAGCAATCAAGTTAATACTCAGCGCATCCTTACAATTACTTAAACAAATCATTAAGATCAAAAGGAATTATGATTCAATAACATGTTCCTTATTCCTATGAAAAAGTCCATGGATAAAGAACATGCAATTTCCAGAACATTGGCTATTGTTCATAGCTTTTACCACTTTAAATCGTACTCCAGATCAATTAGGTGATCGAAAGTGCGATTATGGCTTCAATGATTTGCAATATCAAAGTTTTCAATATAACAGAACTGAAAATTCAACATATGTAATGAATTAATATGTCTACATATCATGAACAATTCAAAAATATTAAAGAATAAATCTGAAAATTAACCAACTCATTGAATTAATAATAATATCTAACATAAGAATCCAAGGCTGAAACAATTAAAAAGAATAGCCGTAAGAGGTACACTTCTTGAACACACTCAAGGAAGCTTGAGATGTTAATGGTGATGAACCTCACGGCTATGATGATAGATGAAGGAGAACACATTTTGGAAAAGTCCTAATGTGCTCACAATTGGAGAAGGAATGGTGGAGTGTTTCAGCCTTTTGCTTCTTGAATTTTGAGTAGAGATGGTTCCAAGAGAAAAGATGATCTCTTTCAGCTTACAAACACCCTATTTATAGAGCTTAGAACAACCCTCTAAGCTTAGGAAAAGCAAGAAAACAATGCTAAAAACAAGCCATGAAACATGCAAGGAAACAATCCCTAAAACATGCAAGGAAACAATCCCTAAAACATGCAAAGAATCAAAGAATGGCCAAAAGTAAGAAAGAGGAATACAATCCCGAAATTTCAGGAGGACCTAACTAGTAGAATTCAAACGGTCATATCTTCTTCCACACATCTCCAAATGAGCTGAAACTTATTGGGCTGGAAAGAAGACGTCTTGAACTTCAATTTTGACCTAAGAAAGTCTCAAAAATGATATTGTTTGGGCCTGTTATGATGGGCCAAAATCCAGTAGGCTGTTGCATCCGAATCTTCCTCCACTTTGGGCTTGGACCTTGCACCTTGCTTAGTTGACAAGAGATTATGTGATCTTTTGTTGTGCAAGCCCATGTTAGGTTGGACATACCCATGTCACTAATGGACTCCAATATTCTCTTGTGTTTTGACACATCATCCAAATAATTCCGAGGTGGAACCCTACAAAGAAATCAGAAAATAATAGATAAGGAAAGTTTCTATAATTAGAAAAGTTTTTTTTTTAGAATGATAAGACTATTTTCTTAATCCACTTAGATTTCCTAAAGTAACTAGGAAAACTCATTTTAGCACCTTATTTTACCATTCCCACGTTCACAAGCTTTCTAAATACTAAGAAAAGAAACTAAGCTCAAAATAACAAAGTTAAGAGAATTACAAAGCCAAATAGGGTAGGAAAGGCATTAAAAACGTAACACAAAGTGTTCCTATCAAATTCCCCCACACTTAGCTTTGGCTAGTCCCTTAGCAAAACAACAGTATGTAACCTAGTAGAATCTCAAGAGAAACAACATAAACTAAATGACACCACAATGACATAACACAAATTAAATGACTATAATCCTTCCAACTTACGTCTCAGAGATCCCTTAGGTAATATGGCGTAATAAAGTACGGAGAGCACAAGTTTACCTCAAATAAACAAGCTACGGAGTTATTAAGATTATATAACATTCGTACTTTGAGTGTGTGTGTGTGAATAATCAGCCAAGAGTAAGTGTAATATGCCACCCTCGAGTTAATGCACAAATAGTATCAAATTTTACTTCTCACAATGCATCACTCTGGTTTTCACTCATTTAAATGTGGTACTAGCTATACTAATTACTCAATCACTTGTGAAAATAGTTTAAACCATAGGCTTGCTTGTGCACCCACTCTCCACATCAAAAACAGAACATCAAAGGATCAGGAGGTCTTTGAAAGGGTTGTAATGGGGCTAAAGGGTCAAGGTTTCATAAGAAAGAAGAGAAATGATGTCACAAAATTTCCTTAGAACTAGAAAGCATTTAATAACGTCATAAATAGATCATCATTATTAAGTACCACGTTTCCATCACAATAGGGTGGATTTAATCACTTTGGCTTTCAACTTGCTTTAAAGACTCATAATACTCCCAATTCTTCAGAACTTGTATTTTTTTGAAACACAGCAAATTTTTTTTTTCCTATTACTCCTTTTATCTTCTTTTTTTTTTTTGTTTTTTTTTCGAAACAACCACCTTAGAACCATATGAAATTCCCCCACACTTATGCTTTTCCACCATCTCCACATTACAAATCAATATAAACAAGATCCAAGCTCCCTAGTTCCAAGGAAAAATAGTAGGTAAAGTGTTTTAAGTTCATAAGGGTAAATGAATGTGGGTTAATGAAGAAAATAAGCTAATTCAGGCTCAAAATGCTATCTAGGGGTCAAATCATGATTAGGTTAAAGGCTATTTAGTCATGGTGGTAAAATCCTAATTTGCCTCCTTCTTCTCCAAATCTGAACATGTACGATCGTCTCAAGTGGTTTAAAAGCAAGTTCTAGAAAACATTATATTCACAAGATGCACTCAGAAGAGAATTTGAATTGATATGCATAATGAATCAATTATAAGGCTCGAAAAACTCACAAATATTGTGGGATTATGCAAGTATCATTCAATATGTCTCCATGCTTCACTCTAAGGCAACAGATTACTCAAATCAAGGCTAATGTGCATCAAAATTTCAACTTCCAAGTATGACTATAATATAAGCAAATTAACTCCATTTCTTGTTTTATCTTTAAAAGTATGCTCAAACTCTTTAAAAACCATTAAGAATCAGTTTCATCATTGAGTTGGAAGAGGTCCTAAAACCTAAAAAGCAATGATATGACTCAAAAAGATGTAAATCCCTCTCCCACACTTAAATGGTACATTGTCCTCAATGTATATCAGAATAAGCATGTAATATAGAATATAAACATGGGTAAGGTATTTACGAAAATCACACAAAACAAATAACATATAAAGATCAACCAACGTAAATGGAAGAGAGAAAGAAAATGCAAATCTGTGTTAATGACTCCTCCACAGCTTCGGTTGAATTGGGTTGCCTCCCAAGCAGCGCTTTAATGTTTACAGTCTTTCAGCCTAGACTTTGTACCTTGTTTTTAGTCCTTTGTGAGTGGCACCTCTAGGAGGGGTACATCCTCCACAGTATGCTCCTCAAAAGCCTCATAGTAAGGTTTCAAGCGATGACCATTCACCTTGAATTCATTTCTAGTTTTGTCACTTTTTATCTGCATAGCACCATGAGGAAAAATATTAGTGACAATGAATGGACCCACCCATCTAGAACGTAACTTACCAGGAAAAAGTTTAAGTCTAGAATGGAAGAGAAGAACTTTTTGGCCCACAACAAAGGCCTTGCCACGGATCATCTTATCATGAAAAGCTCTAGTTTTCTCCTTGTAGATCCATGCACTATGCTAGTTTTCTCCTCGTTTCTGATTTCCTCAAGTTCATTCAGTTGGAGTTTTCTATGTAAACCAGCCTCATCAATGTCCATGTTGAAAGACTTAACAGCCCACCATGCCCTATGCTCAAGCTCAACTGGTAAGTGACACGCTTTACCATAGACAAGTCTGAATGGAGACATCCCAATTGGCGTCTTGTAAGCTGTCCTATAAGCCCAAAGTGCATCATCAAGTCTTTTGCTCCAATCCTTGCGTGTAGGGCCCACAGTCTTCTCCAAAATCCCCTTAATCTCACGATTTGAGACCTCTGCTTGTCCACTCGTCTGAGGATGATAAGGTGTTGCCACCTTATGAGTCACTTTGTACTTCTTGAGCAAGGCCTCAATTGTACGGTTGCAGAAGTGTAATCCACCATCACTAATAATCACACGAGGCATTCCAAACCTAGCAAATATGTTAGATCTCAAGAAATCTACAACAACTTTAGAGTCATTAGTTCTGGTGGCTTTAGCCTCCACCCACTTAGACACATAATCAACAGCCAAAAGAATGTAAAGAAACCCGTTAGATGAAGGAAACGGCCCCATGAAATCAACGCCCCAAACATCGAAAATCTCAATAGTTATAATATGGGCCATGGGCATCTGATCCCTAGAGCCTAAATTACCTGTCCTCTGGCACCTGTCACAAGTCATGCAATACAAGTATGCATCCTTAAAAATAGAAGGCCAGAAAAAACCACAATCTAATACCTTACGAGCTGTCCTACGAGCACCAAAGTGTCCACCACAAGACTCAGAATGACAAAAGGCAAGTATCGATTTATGCTCAGATTCAGGGACACACCTCCTAATGATTTGATCACTACAATGCTTCCACAAATAAGGTTCATCCAATATGTAATGCCTAGCCATATGCTTAAGTTTTTCTTTATTAGAACGAGGTAAAGTGTCAGGAAATTGCCTAGTAACTAAATAATTCACAATATCAGCATACCAAGGCTCACTTACCTCAATCCCAAAGAGCTGCTCATCTGGGAATGATTCTTGCAGGGGTAGGACGTCCTCCTCATGAACAAGTCTGCTCAAATGGTCAGCTACCAAGTTTTCACTCCCCTTCTTGTCCTTGATCTCCAAATCAAATTCTTGAAGCAAAAGCACCCATCTAATCAGTCTCGGTTTGGCCTCCTTCTTTGTCATCAGATACTTCAAAGCTGCATGATCAGTATAAACAACAACTTTAGTTTGAAGTAAATAAGAGCGAAATTTATCTAAGGCAAAAACAACAGCAAGGAGCTCTTTTTCAGTTGTGGAATAGTTTAGTTGAGCATCATTGAGTGTCCTAGAGGCATAGTAGATGGCATAGGGCTTCTTGTCCATTCTTTGTCCCAAAACAGCCCCAACGGCGTAATCTGAGGCGTCACACATCAATTCAAAAGGTAAGGACCAATTAGGTGGAGACATGATGGGCGCAGTAGTCAATAACTCCTTCAGCTTCTCAAAAGCTTTCTTGCACTCCTCATCAAACTCAAAGAGAGTGTCCTTCTGAAGTAAACAGCACAAGGGCCTTGATACATTGGAGAAATCCTTGATAAACCTCCTGTAAAATCCTGCATGACCAAGAAATGAACGAACCTCTCTCACACAAGTGGGAGAGGGTAAGTAACGCACAAGATCTACCTTAGATTTATCAACCTCAATCCCCCTAGCAGATATGATATGTCCTAAAACAATCCCTTGAGTCACCATGAAGTGACATTTTTCCCAATTTAGAACCAAGTTTGTTTCAACACAACGTTTTAGAATAAGTTCCAAATTTCCTAAGCATGCATCAAAATCTCTACCAAAGACACTAAAATCATCCATAAAGACCTCAATGATATTCTCGATGTATTCAGAGAAAATGGAGAGCATACAACGTTGAAACGTACCTGGTGCATTGCACAATCCGAATGGCATACGTCTGTAGGCATAAGTGCCAAAAGGGCAAGTGAAGGTGGTCTTCTCTTGGTCCTCTTGCGCTATACAGATCTGGTTGTACCCACTATATCCATCCAAAAAACAATAAAAAGGATAACCAGCTAACCTCTCGAGCATCTGATCGATGAAGGGCAGAGGGAAATGGTCCTTTCTTGTTGAAGCATTGAGCTTCCTATAGTCTATGCAAACTCGATAACCAGTTACCACTCTTTGAGGTACAAGCTCATTCTCCTCATTCTTTACCACAGTAACTCCTGACTTCTTTGGCACAACTTGAATAGGAGACACCCACTTGCTATTTGAAATAGGGTAAATAACGCCACAATCAAGTAACTTAATTACCTCATCTTGCACAACCTTCATCATAGGTGGATGTAGGCGTCTCTGGGCATCTCTGGTGGGTTTGGAACCATCCTCCAACAGGATCCTATTGACGCACATGGTTGGGCTAATTCCCTTGATATCTGCCAAAGTCCAACCAATGGCGGTCTTGTACTTCTTCAGAACGTCCACAAGCTTCTTTTCTTGGTCCTCCTCCAACTTCGAGGATATAATAACAGGCAGCGTCTCATTGTCCCCCAAAAAGACATACTTCAAGTGATCTGGCAAAACCTTAAGCTCAAGTGTAGGGGCCTGTATCACTGAAGGTAAAAATTTGTTAGTGGAAATAGGAAAGGACAAACGAGGAATAGACCTTGGTAATATGGGTCGGGCCTCAAGGGAGGCTACGGTTTTGATCACAATGGGCTCTTCAGCCTTCTCTAACTCAGCCCTAGAAATGGATTCTCCATTCTCAGTATAACCAACTCCTTGAGAGAGTGTTACTTTCAACTCATCCTCTTCCATTGCTTCCAAAAATCTCTGCGCAAGTGAGTTAATATCATCAATAGAAAAACAGGGTTTAATGTCAGTCAATGGATACCTCATGGCTTCAAAGACGTTGAAGCGTATAACTTCATTATCAAATTCCATGGTTAGAGTTCCCTCATAAACATCGATCTTTGTTCTTGCGGTCCTCATGAATGGGCGCCCTAAAAGCAACGGAGTAGAATTTATGGGAGAATCTTCCATATCAATGATATAGAAGTCTGCAGGAAAAATGAGTTGATTTACTTGCACAAGAACATCTTCAACGTATCCTTTAGGATACTTATTAGATCGATCAGCCAATTGGATAACAACATTATCACTTTTAAGTGCACCTAGCTCTAAAGAAGCATAAAGACTATAAGGCATCACATTAATTGAAGCTCCTAAGTCTAGCATGACATTATCAAATTTGTTGGTACCAATCACACAAGGAACAGAAAAACTCCCTGGATCCTTAAGCTTTGGTGGCAATTTCCTTTGGATGACAGCAGAGACTGTCTCATTCAACTTCACCACCTCCTTCTCACGAGTCTGCCTCCTTGTAGTGCAAAACTCCTTCAGAAACTTGGCATATCTTGGCACTTGCTTCAAGCACTCAATCAAAGGCATGTTGACTTGTACCCTCTTAAAAATCTCCAAGATGGCCTGATCAGATTCATCCTTCTTGGTTTTGGCAAACCTACTAGGAAAAGGTACACGAGCAAAAGGATTAGAATCAAAAGAGTGTTTAGGGTTTTGTTCGTTACCTTGAGGTTTTAAAGCATTCTCAGATGATGGAGGACCAATCATTTCTGCCATTGTGGTGGTGGGATCTTTCTGTATTTCCTTCTTGGTGCTCTCAACGTCCTCTTCCTCATGGTGGGTCACTTTGGCTTTCTTCTGAGTTTTAAGAACATCCACAAGGGTCTTGCCACTCCTTGTGGTAACAACTTTAGCTTGCTCGATAATTGGGTTGGGAACAGTGTTGCTAGGCAATTTTCCACTCTCTGTTATCTTCCCCATGAAGTCCACCACTTGTCCCAATTGCTTCTTCAGCTCTGCAATATCCTTAGTGTGAGCCTGTTGACCTGTAACAAGAGCTTGAGTAGCAGTAGTTAAATTCTGTTGCCCTTGAGCAAGAGACTTTAAAATTTCATCATAATTAGAAGCAACAGAATTTATAGGTACAATAGGATTAGGGACAAAGTTTTGAGGTACCTGAGGCCTCATAAACAAACCTTGAGGGCGTGGAAACACTTGCCCTTGACTTTGAGGGTTCTGAACATTATCATTGTTGGCCCAACGAAAATTGGGGTGATCTCTAAGCCGGGGGTTATATGTGTTAGAGAAAGGGTTGTACCTTTGTCCACCTTGATTACCTTGAAACCCAACAGCGTTAAGAGACTCCCATCCTCCATTGTTGATCAGTTGGGGACATTGGTCAGTTGGATGCCCTTGAGTACAACACACACCACAGATTTGAGCAACTTATTGTACTTGTGCTCCATTCACATTCAGTACCTGAGACAGAAGAGTAGACATTTTATTAACTTTTTCCTCAAGAGCAGAGTTAGAAGATACCTCATTCACCCCATGAGTGGAGTTTAACACTCCCTCGTATTGTTGATAATTAAGAGCACGTTGGGCGAGTAACTCCTTAGCAACATCAAGTGTCTTATCGACAAAAGAACCTCCGGCAGCAGCATCTAACAATTGACGTTCGAGGGGGAGAAGTCCTTCATAAAAGTAAGTGAGAAGATTCCCTTCTTTCATCCCATGTGAAGGACATGATGCAATTAAGCTCTTGAATCTCTCATAGTAGGCATAGAACGCCTCTTCCTTCCTTTGCTCAATTCCAGTTATCTGCTTCCTCAAGACAGTAATCCTTGAGGCAGGGAAGTACTTAGTCAGAAACTCAGTCATAAGCTTCTCCCATGTGTTGATGTAACCCGAGGGTAGATCAAACAACCAAGTCTTTGCCCTATCTTTAAGTGAAAAAGGGAATGACTTCAGCTTCAGAACGTTGAGATCCGCATTTTGTGGGCACATACTTGAACACACAAACTGGAACTCCTTGAGATTTTTGTGAGGATCTTCGTTAGTAAGCCCATGGAATTTGGGCAAATGGTGCAAGAACCCACTCTTCAGTTCGAACTCAGCTATCTTGCCAACTGCTGGTTCTGGATAAGTAATACAAGTTGGTGCAGCTCCCCCATCAGTTGAAGAAGACATTTGCCTAATAGTTTCAGCCATTGGTACTTCGTCTTCCTTACTTGCGTCTTCTAAGTCAGGTATGTCTTCTTCCTCGTCTGACAAGTGATGTGAAAAATTATCTGACTCCTCCGACTCTAGCCTCCCTTCTTGGTAAGGTGGGGGTTGATTTGTAGAAAGTGCAACTTCTTTTAGTAAAGCCAAACGTTTTCTAAGTTCTTGAGTCTTTCTACTAACTGCTGACATTCATCGACCTAAATAACAAAAGCAAAGGAATCAATATATAAGTTAAAGTTTGAAATACAAATAATAATAGCTTCCCTTACAAATGTTACAAATGGTTTTAAGGAAGTCACATGCTAAAATTGCAATCAAGTAAAACACAAGTTATATTATATGCTAAGAAGAATATTAACAAGTTAAATGACACTAAAATATAGAGATTTTGCAATCCCCGGCAACGGCGCCATTTGATAGACCGTTTATTTCGGTCATCAACAAACCCTGCAGAAGATTGTAGTAAAGTGATTAGTAGGGTATCGTTATTGGCCGGGGATTGCGGGTACTCTATACTAAAGAGTCATAAAAAATAATAATAAATGATTTGATTGGTTTAATTAGCAGTTTATAAACAAATATAAATCTACATCTATTAACATTACATAAGATTAGGGGGTTTTCATGATCTGATTTTTCTTTTTACTAATTTTACTAAGGAAATTAAAGAACAATTATTTACAATTGATCATTTTCTCTCACAATTCAGAAAATCAAGTTTGTTAAATGACTAATCAAATTGTTTCAATGTAGACAACGAATTCGTGCCTCAATCACATATCAGAATTGAATCAAAGTGCAAGCCTAAAGAGATCATGCACTTTATAAATTCCTTCTTAGATAATCAATAAGCTTAGGAAAAGTCCATCAGCTAGTTATTTTGTTTAAGCAATAAAGTTAATACTCAGCGCATCCTTACAATTACTTAAACAAATCATTAAGATCAAAAGGAATTATGATTCAATAACATGTTCCTTATTCCTATGAAAAAGTCCATGGATAAAGAACATGCAATTTCCAGAACATTGGCTATTGTTCATAGCTTTTACCACTTTAAATCGTACTCCAGATCAATTAGGTGATCGAAAGTGCGATTATGGCTTCAATGATTTGCAATATCAAAGTTTTCAATATAACAGAACTGAAAATTCAACATATGTAATGAATTAATATGTCTACATATCATGAACAATTCAAAAACATTAAAGAATAAATCTGAAAATTAACCAACTCATTGAATTAATAATAATATCTAACATAAGAATCCAAGGCTGAAACAATTAAAAAGAATAGCCGTAAGAGGTACACTTCTTGAACACACTCAAGGAAGCTTGAGATGTTAATGGTGATGAACCTCACGGCTATGATGATAGATGAAGGAGAACACATTTTGGAAAAGTCCTAATGTGCTCACAATTGGAGAAGGAATGGTGGAGTGTTTCAGCCTTTTGCTTCTTGAATTTTGAGTAGAGATGGTTCCAAGAGAAAAGATGATCTCTTTCAGCTTACAAACACCCTATTTATAGAGCTTAGAACAACCCTCTAAGCTTAGGAAAAGCAAGAAAACAATGCTAAAAACAAGCCATGAAACATGCAAGGAAACAATCCCTAAAACATGCAAGGAAACAATCCCTAAAACATGCAAAGAATCAAGGAATGGCCAAAAGTAAGAAAGAGGAATACAATCCCGAAATTTCAAGAGGACCCAACTAGTAGAATTCAAACGGTCATATCTTCTTCCACACATCTCCAAATGAGCTGAAACTTGTTGGGCTGGAAAGAAGACGTCTTGAACTTCAATTTTGACCTAAGAAAGTCTCAAAAATGATATTGTTTGGGCCTGTTATGATGGGCCAAAATCCAGTAGGCTGTTGCATCCGAATCTTCCTCCACTTTGGGCTTGGACCTTGCACCTTGCTTAGTTGACAAGAGATTATGTGATCTTTTGTTGTGCAAGCCCATGTTAGGTTGGACATACCCATGTCACTAATGGACTCCAATATTCTCTTGTGTTTTGACATATCATCCAAATAATTCCGAGGTGGAACCCTACAAAGAAATCAGAAAATAATAGATAAGGAAAGTTTCTATAATTAGAAAAGTTTTTTTTTTAGAATGATAAGACTATTTTCTTAATCCACTTAGATTTCCTAAAGTAACTAGGAAAACTCATTTTAGCACCTTATTTTACCATTCCCACGTTCACAAGCTTTCTAAATACTAAGAAAAGAAACTAAGCTCAAAATAACAAAGTTAAGAGAATTACAAAGCCAAATAGGGTAGGAAAGGCATTAAAAACGTAACACAAAGTGTTCCTATCAAGTTGATCGAAAAGGGGCTTGTTAGAGAGGGCATGAGTCCTTGTACTGTTCCAACACTCCTTGTTCCCAAAAAAGATGGCTCTTGGCGTATGTGCATTGATAGTAGAGCGGTGAATAAGATCACCATCAGATATCGCTTTCCTATTCCGCGATTAGGTGATCTTCTTGACCAGATTTATGGAGCTGTTATTTTCTCAAAAATTGATCTTCGCAGCGGTTATCACAAAATCAGAATGAGGTCGGGAGACAAGTGGAAAATAGCATTCAAGACTAGAGAGGGGCTGTATGAATGGATGGTGATGCCTTTTGGGCTCTCTAATGCTCCTAGCACTTTTATGCGACTGATGAATCATGTGTTTAAGCCTTTCATTGGGCTTTTTATTGTTGTGTATTTCGATGACATTCTGATTTACAGCAAAACTCAACGAGATCATATGGAGCACCTTTATCAAGTGTTTAAAACTCTTCGAAAAGAGACAATGCTGATACTTCCAGATTTTAGCAAGCTTTTTGAAGTTGATTGTGATGCGTCCGGAGTGGGAATTGGTGCTGTGCTCAGCCAAGAAGGTAAGTCTATTGCCTTTTTTAGTGAGAAGCTGAATGAGAGTCATAGGAAGTATTCTACCTATGATAAAGAATTTTATGTTATTATTCGTGCTTTGGATCATTGGAGTCACTATCTCCTCCCAAATGAGTTTTTATTGCATTCTGATCATGAAGCTTTGAAGTATTTGAATAGCCAACAGAAACTTAACAGCCAGCATGCGAGTTGGGTTGAATTCCTTCAACTCTATTCTTTTTCTATCAAGCATAAATCTGGAAAGTTAATTCAAGTGGCTGACGCATTAAATAAAAGGAATTCGTTGCTCAGCACTATGGAGGTGCAAGTATTGGGTTTTGAAGTGCTCAAGGAATTGTACAAGAATGATCCTGACTTTGGAAATGCGTGGGAAAATTGTTCTAAGGGTTCATTCAATCCTATCTTGGTGCAAGAAGGTTTTCTTTTCAAGTTCAATGCATTGGGGAGAATGCTTATAAGATTGAGTTCCCTGGTGATTATGAAGTTTCTGCAACCTTTAATGTTTCAGATCTTTCTCCTTACTTTGAGGATCAAGAAGACCAAGTGGACTTGGGGGCAAGTCTTCATCAACCAGGAGAGACTAACACAGGTGTGTCCAACCTAACATGGGCCTGCCCAACAAAATATAACAAAATCTCTTATCAACTAAGCAAGGTGCAAGGTCCAAGCCCATAGTGGAAGAAGATTCGGATGCAACAGCCTATTAGATTTAGGCCCATCATAACAGGCCCAAAAGATCTGTTTTTTGAGATTTTCTTAAGCCTAAATTGAAGTTCAAGATGTCATCTTTCCAACCCAACAAGTTTCAGCCCATTTGGAGATGTGTGGAAGAAGATATGACTGTTTGGATTCTGCCAGTTGGGTCCTCCTGAAATTCCGGGATTGTATTCTTCTTTTGGCTTTTTCCTTGATTCCTTGCATGTTTTAGGGATTGTCTCCTTCCTTGTTTTAGGGATTGTTTCATTGCATGTTTTATGGATTGTTTCTTTGCATGTTTTAGGGATTGTTTGCTTGCATGTTTTATGCCTTGTTTTCTTGCTTGTCCTAAGCTTAGAGGGTTGTTTTAAGCTCTATAAATACTTGTGTTTGTAAGTTGAAAAATCAGACTTGAGTTTATAAATTGAAATCAGCCTTTGGCTTTTGAGAAGAGAGTTTTCTCCTTCTTGTAATTCCGTATCTCTTTGGTATAATCCTTAGAGTGGTGAATTCCTATAGTTCTGTATCCCTTGTATTAATCCTTTGGGTGGTGATATTCTAAATCCCTTTGGTGTTATCTCTTGGGTGGTGAACTCCTATCTTTCATTTTATTGTTTGTTTGTTTAGTTTCCTTCAATTCTATTTAAATCCGGTATCAAAAAGTGAGAAGTGTGAGTAAAATAGAACTTGAAGAGGTGTTTCAAGTACCACAAATTAACAATGTACAATATGAAAAGCCTATTGTAATAGAGTCTCATATCACACAACCTTCTTGTAGAACAAGTAGGATACCTAGAGCACCAGAAAGATGGGTATCTCATTGAAGGTGGCATAGAGGTACACCTTATTGGGAATAAGAATCTTATGAATTGCAAATAAGCGATGTCAAACATTGATTCGAAAAAATGGCTTAAAGCTCTGAAATCTGAAATGAAATCCATGTATTCTAAACAAGTATGAACTTTGGTTTACCCTCTTGAAGGTCCCCTATTGGTTATAAATGGGTATATAAAAGAAAATTTAGGTACCAATGGAAAGGTAGAGACCTTTAAAGCAAGGCTGGTAGCGAAAGGTTACAAACATTGACAAGAAGTTGACTTTAATGAAACCTTTTCTCTTGTAGCCATGCTTAAGTAATCAAGATCTTGCTCATAATAGTTGTACACTATGTTTATAAGATATGACAAATGGATGTTGAAACTACCTTCCCCAATGGCAACATAAAGGAGGACATATATACATGAAGCAACCAAAAGGATTTTTTAATCCAGTGATAGTGACCATAAAGTGTGCAATCTACAAAAATCAATTTATGGATTAAAGTGAGCTTCCCAAAGTTGGAACATTCAATTTGATGAGGCAATCAAAATGTTTGGTTTTCTGAAAAATGTGGATGAACCGTGTGTGTATAAGAAGACTAGTGGGAGTGCAATTATATTTTTGATATTGTACGTTGATGACATGCTACTCATTGGGAATGATGTAGGTATGTTACAACCAGTCAAAGTGTGGCTTTCAAAAAATTTCTCTATGAAGGATTTGGGAGAAGTATCCTATATTTTGGGAATAAAGGTCTTTAAAGATAGATCTAGAAGGATACTTGGATTATCCTAATCAACATACATATATAAAATGTTGAAAAGGTTCAACATGGAAAACTCCAAGAGAGGATTGTTACCTTTCCGTCATGGAGTACATCTCTCTAAGCATATGCCCCCTAATGACACTTAAAGAGAGAGAACATGAGTCAAATCCCTTATACTTCGATGATTTGAAGTCTTATGTATGACATGTTATATATCAGGCCTGCTATTAGTCATTCTATAAGTGTTACTAGCAGATACTAGAATATCTAGGTTTACAACATTGAGCTGTTGTGAAGAACATTCTTAAGTACTTAAGAATGACTAAATATTTGTTCATCATATATGGAGGAAGTGACTTGAAATTGAAAGAATATACTGATTCGTACTTTTAGTCTGATGTGGATGACAAAAAGTCCACTTTTGAATTTGTGTTCACCCTGAATAGTAGAACAGTGAGCTGGAAGAGTTGTAAGCAGGTTAAAACTGCGAATTCCACCATAGAGGTTGAATATAAATTTAGGGATGCTAATAAGACGGTTTAGATGAATAGTTCATCATTGAGCTTGGTATTGTTCCAAACATTGAATTCATAGTACCTTGTGTTGTGATAGCAATGTGGCTATAGCTCAAGCCAAGGAACCATCGTCTCATCAGAAATCCAAGCATATTGAGTAGATCATCCGATTGATTAGCATAATCATTGGAATATGAGATGTAAGAATACAAAAGTTTACGTTGGCATAGAATCCAATAGATCCACTAAATTATTGACACAACAATACTTCGATCATCATCTTGAGAAGATGGGTATGAGATATGATAGGAACACTTTGTGTTACGTTTTTAATACCTTTCCTACCCTATTTGGCTTTGTAATTCTCTTAACTTTGTTATTTTGAGCTTAGTTTCTTTTCTTAGTATTTAGAAAGCTTGTGAACGTGGGAATGGTAAAATAAGGTGCTAAAATGAGTTTTCCTAGTTACTTTAGGAAATCTAAGTGGATTAAGAAAATAGTCTTATCATTCTAAAAAAAACTTTTCTAATTATGGAAACTTTCCTTATCTATTATTTTCTGATTTCTTTGTAGGGCTCCACCTTGGAATTATTTGGATGATGTGTCAAAACACAAGAGAATATTGGAGTCCATTAGTGACATGGGTATGTCCAACCTAACATGGGCTTGCACAACAAAAGATCACATAATCTCTTGTCAACTAAGCAAGGTGCAAGGTCCAAGCCCAAAGTGGAGGAAGATTCGGATGCAACAGCCTACTGGATTTTGGCCCATCATAACAGGCCCAAACAATATCATTTTTGAGACTTTCTTAGGTCCCAATTGAAGTTCAAGACGTCTTCTTTCCAGCCCAACAAGTTTCAGCTCATTTGGAGATGTGTGGAAGAAGATATGACCGTTTGAATTCTACTAGTTGGGTCCTCCTGAAATTTCGGGATTGTATTCCTCTTTCTTACTTTTGGCCATTCCTTGATTCTTTGCATATTTTAGGGATTGTTTCCTTGCATGTTTTAGGGATTGTTTCCTTGCATGTTTCATGGCTTGTTTTTAGCATTGTTTTCTTGCTTTTCCTAAGCTTAGAGGGTTGTTCTAAGCTCTATAAATAGGGTGTTTGTAAGCTGAAAGAGATCATCTTTTCTCTTGGAACCATCTCTACTCAAAATTCAAGAAGCAAAAGGCTGAAACACTCCACCATTCCATCTCCAATTGTGAACACATTAGGACTTTTCCAAAATGTGTTCTCCTTCATCTATCATCATAGCCGTGAGGTTCATCACCATTAACATCTCAAGCTTCCTTGAGTGTGTTCAAGAAGTGTACCCCTTACGGCTATTCTTTTTAATTGTTTCAGCCTTGGATTCTTATGTTAGATATTATTATTAATTCAATGAGTTGGTTAATTTTCAGATTTATTCTTTAATGTTTTTGAATTGTTCATGATATGTGATAGACCGTTTATTTCGGTCATCAACAAACCCTGCAGAAGATTGTAGTAAAGTGATTAGTAGGGTATCGTTATTGGCCGGGGATTGCGGGTACTCTATACTAAAGAGTCATAAAAATAATAATAAATGATTTGATTGGTTTAATTGCAGTTTATAAACAAATATAAATCTACATCTATTAACATTACATAAGATTAGGGGGTTTTCATGATCTGATTTTTCTTTTTACTAATTTTACTAAGGAAATTAAAGAACAATTATTTACAATTGATCATTTTCTCTCACAATTCAGAAAATCAAGTTTGTTAAATGACTAATCAAATTGTTTCAATGTAGACAACGAATTCGTGCCTCAATCACATATCAGAATTGAATCAAAGTGCAAGCCTAAAGAGATCATGCACTTTATAAATTCCTTCTTAGATAATCACTAAGCTTAGGAAAAGTCCATCAGCTAGTTATTTTGTTTAAGCAATCAAGTTAATACTCAGCGCATCCTTACAATTACTTAAACAAATCATTAAGATCAAAAGGAATTATGATTCAATAACATGTTCCTTATTCCTATGAAAAAATCCATGGATAAAGAACATGCAATTTCCAGAACATTGGCTATTGTTCATAGCTTTTACCACTTTAAATCGTACTCCAGATCAATTAGGTGATCGAAAGTGCGATTATGGCTTCAATGATTTGCAATATCAAAGTTTTCAATATAACAGAACTGAAAATTCAACATATGTAATGAATTAATATGTCTACATATCATGAACAATTCAAAAACATTAAAGAATAAATCTGAAAATTAACCAACTCATTGAATTAATAATAATATCTAACATAAGAATCCAAGGCTGAAACAATTAAAAAGAATAGCCGTAAGGGGTACACTTCTTGAACACACTCAAGGAAGCTTGAGATGTTAATGGTGATGAACCTCACGGCTATGATGATAGATGAAGGAGAACACATTTTGGAAAAGTCCTAATGTGCTCACAATTGGAGAAGGAATGGTGGAGTGTTTCAGCCTTTTGCTTCTTGAATTTTGAGTAGAGATGGTTCCAAGAGAAAAGATGATCTCTTTCAGCTTACAAACACCCTATTTATAGAGCTTAGAACAACCCTCTAAGCTTAGGAAAAGCAAGAAAACAATGCTAAAAACAAGCCATGAAACATGCAAGGAAACAATCCCTAAAACATGCAAGGAAACAATCCCTAAAACATGCAAAGAATCAAGGAATGGCCAAAAGTAAGAAAGAGGAATACAATCCCGAAATTTCAGGAGGACCCAACTAGTAGAATTCAAACGGTCATATCTTCTTCCACACATCTCCAAATGAGCTGAAACTTGTTGGGCTGGAAAGAAGACGTCTTGAACTTCAATTTTGACCTAAGAAAGTCTCAAAAATGATATTGTTTGGGCCTGTTATGATGGGCCAAAATCCAGTAGGCTGTTGCATCCGAATCTTCCTCCACTTTGGGCTTGGACCTTGCACCTTGCTTAGTTGACAAGAGATTATGTGATCTTTTGTTGTGCAAGCCCATTTTAGGTTGGACATACCCATGTTACTAATGGACTCCAATATTCTCTTGTGTTTTGACACATCATCCAAATAATTCCGTGGTGGAACCCTACAAAGAAATCAGAAAATAATAGATAAGGAAAGTTTCTATAATTAGAAAAGTTTTTTTTTTTAGAATGATAAGACTATTTTCTTAATCCACTTAGATTTCCTAAAGTAACTAGGAAAACTCATTTTAGCACCTTATTTTACCATTCCCACGTTCACAAGCTTTCTAAATACTAAGAAAAGAAACTAAGCTCAAAATAACAAAGTTAAGAGAATTACAAAGCCAAATAGGGTAGGAAAGGCATTAAAAACGTAACACAAAATGTTCCTATCAAATTCCCCCACACTTAGCTTTGGCTAGTCCCTTAGCAAAACAACAGTATGTAACCTAGTAGAATCTCAAGAGAAACAACATAAACTAAATGACACCACAATGACATAACACAAATTAAATGACTCTAATCCTTCCAACTTACGTTTCAGAGATCCCTTAGGTAATATGGCATAATAAAGTACGGAGAGCACAAGTTTACCTCAAATAAACAAGCTACGGAGTTATTAAGATTATATAACATTCGTACTTTGAGTGTGTGTGTGTGAATAATCAGCCAAGAGTAAGTGTAATATGCCACCCTCGAGTTAATGCACAAATAGTATCAAATTTTACTTCTCACAATGCATCACTCTGGTTTTCACTCATTTAAATGTGGTACTAGCTATACTAATTACTCAATCACTTGTGAAAACAGTTTAAACCATAGGCTTGCTTGTGCACCCACTCTCCACATCAAAAACAGAACATCAAAGGATCAGGAGGTCTTTGAAAGGGTTGTAATGGGGCTAAAGGGTTAAGGTTTCATAAGAAAGAAGAGAACGGATGTCACAAAATTTCCTTAGAACTAGAAAGCATTCAATAACGTCATAAATAGATCATCATTATTAAGTACCACGTTTCCATCACAATAGGGTGGATTTAATCACTTTGGCTTTCAACTTGCTTTAAAGACTCATAATTCTCCCAATTCTTCAGAACTTGTATTTTTTTGAAACACAACAATTTTTTTTTTTCTATTACTCCTTTTATCTTCTTTTTTTTTTTTTTTTTTTTTTCCGAAACAACCACCTTAGAACCATATGAAATTCCCCCACACTTATGCTTTTCCACTATCTCCACATTACAAATCAATTATACAAGATCCAAGCTCCCTAGTTCTAAGGAAAAAGGGTAGGTAAAGTGTTTAAGTTCGTAAGGGTAAATGAATGTGGGTTAATGAAGAAAATAAGCTAATTCAGGCTCAAAATGGTATCTAGGGGTCAAATCATGATCAGGTTAAAGGCTATTTAGTCATGGTGGTAAAATCCTAATTTGCCTCCGTCTTCTCCAAATCTGAACATGTACGATCGTCTCAAGTGGTTTAAAAGCAAGTTCTAGAAAACATTATATTCACAAGATGCACTCAGAAGAGAATTTGAATTGATATGCATAATGAATCAATTATAAGGCTCAAAAAAACTCACAAATATTGTGGGATTATGCAAGTATCATTCAATATGTCTCCATGCTTCACTCTAAGACAACAGATTACTCAAATCAAGGCTAATGTGCATCAAAATTTCAATTTCCAAGTATGACTACAATATAAGCAAATTAACTCCATTTCTTGTTTTATCTTTAAAAGTATGCTCAAACTCTTTAAAAACCATTTAAGAATCAGTTTCATCATCGAAGTTGGAAGAGGTCCTAAAACCTAAAAAGCAATGATATGACTCAAAAAGATGTAAATCCCTCTCCCACACTTAAATCGTACATTGTCCTCAATGTATATCAGAATAAGCATGTAATATAGAATATAAACATGGGTAAGGTATTTACGAAAATCACACAAAACAAATAACATATAAAGATCAACCAACGTAAATGGAAGAGAGAAAGAAAATGCAAATCTGTGTTAATGACTCCTCCACAGCTTCGGTTGAATTGGGTTGCCTCCCAAGCAGCGCTTTAATGTTTACAGTCTTTCAGCCTAGACTTTGTACCTTGTTTTTAGTCCTTTGTGAGTGGCACCTCTAGGAGGGGTACATCCTCCACAGTATGCTCCTCAAAAGCCTCATAGTAAGGTTTCAAGCGATGACCATTCACCTTGAATTCATTTCCAGTTTTGTCACTTTTTATCTGCATAGCACCATGAGGAAAAATATTAGTGACAATGAATGGACCCACCCATCTAGAACGTAACTTACCAGGAAAAAGTTTAAGTCTAGAATGGAAGAGAAGAACTTTTTGGCCCACAACAAAGGCCTTGCCACGGATCATCTTATCATGAAAAGCTCTAGTTTTCTCCTTGTAGATCCATGCACTATCATATGCCTCGTTTCTGATTTCCTCAAGTTCATTCAGTTGGAGTTTTCTATGTAAACCAGTCTCATCAATGTCCATGTTGAAAGACTTAACAGCCCACCATGCCCTATGCTCAAGCTCAACTGGTAAGTGACACGCTTTACCATAGACAAGTCTGAATGGAGACATCCCAATTGGCGTCTTGTAAGCTGTCCTATAAGCCCAAAGTGCATCATCAAGTCTTTTGCTCCAATCCTTGCGTGTAGGGCCCACAGTCTTCTCCAAAATCCCCTTAATCTCACGATTTGAGACCTCTGCTTGTCCACTCGTCTGAGGATGATAAGGTGTTGCCACCTTATGAGTCACTTTGTACTTCTTGAGCAAGGCCTCAATTGTACGGTTGCAGAAGTGTAATCCACCATCACTAATAATCACACGAGGCATTCCAAACCTAGCAAATATGTTAGATCTCAAGAAATCTACAACAACTTTAGAGTCATTAGTTCTGGTGGCTTTAGCCTCCACCCACTTAGACACATAATCAACAGCCAAAAGAATGTAAAGAAACCCGTTAGATGAAGGAAACGGCCCCATGAAATCAATGCCCCAAACATCGAAAATCTCAACAGTTATAATATGGGCTATGGGCATCTGATCCCTAGAGCCTAAATTACCTGTCCTCTGGCACCTGTCACAAGTCATGCAATACAAGTATGCATCCTTAAAAATAGAAGGCCAGAAAAAACCATAATCTAATACCTTACGAGCTGTCCTACGAGCACCAAAGTGTCCACCACAAGACTCAGAATGACAAAAGGCAAGTATCGATTTATGCTCAGATTCAGGGACACACCTCCTAATGATTTGATCACTACAATGCTTCCACAAATAAGGTTCATCCCATATGTAATGCCTAGCCATATGCTTAAGTTTTTCTTTATTAGAACGAGGTAAAGTGTCAGGAAATTGCCTAGTAACTAAATAATTCACAATATCAGCATACCAAGGCTCACTTACCTCAATCCCAAAGAGCTGCTCATCTGGGAATGATTCTTGCAGGGGTAGGACGTCCTCCTCATGAACAAGTCTGCTCAAATGGTCAGCTACCAAGTTTTCACTCCCCTTCTTGTCCTTGATCTCCAAATCAAATTCTTGAAGCAAAAGCACCCATCTAATCAGTCTCGGTTTGGCCTCCTTCTTTGTCATCAGATACTTCAAAGCTGCATGATCAGTATAAACAACAACTTTAGTTTGAAGTAAATAAGAGCGAAATTTATCTAAGGCAAAAACAACAGCAAGGAGCTCTTTTTCAGTTGTGGAATAGTTTAGTTGAGCATCATTGAGTGTCCTAGAGGCATAGTAGATGGCATAGGGCTTCTTGTCCATTCTTTGTCCCAAAACAGCCCCAACGGCGTAATCTGAGGCGTCACACATCAATTCAAAAGGTAAGGACCAATTAGGTGGAGACATGATGGGTGCAGTAGTCAATAACTCCTTCAGCTTCTCAAAAGCTTTCTTGCACTCCTCATCAAACTCAAAGAGAGTGTCCTTCTGAAGTAAACAGCACAAGGGCCTTGATACATTGGAGAAATCCTTGATAAACCTCCTGTAAAATCCTGCATGACCAAGAAATGAACGAACCTCTCTCACACAAGTGGGAGAGGGTAAGTAACGCACAAGATCTACCTTAGATTTATCAACCTCAATCCCCCTAGCAGATATGATATGTCCTAAAACAATCCCTTGAGTCACCATGAAGTGACATTTTTCCCAATTTAGAACCAAGTTTGTTTCAACACAACGTTTTAGAATAAGTTCCAAATTTTCTAAGCATGCATCAAAATCTCTACCAAAGACACTAAAATCATCCATAAAGACCTCAATGATATTCTCGATGTATTCAGAGAAAATGGAGAGCATACAACGTTGAAACGTACCTGGTGCATTGCACAATCCGAATGGCATACGTCTGTAGGCATAAGTGCCAAAAGGGCAAGTGAAGGTGGTCTTCTCTTGGTCCTCTTGCGCTATACAGATCTGGTTGTACCCACTATATCCATCCAAAAAACAATAAAAAGGATAACCAGCTAACCTCTCGAGCATCTGATCGATGAAGGGCAGAGGGAAATGGTCCTTTCTTGTTGAAGCATTGAGCTTCCTATAGTCTATGCAAACTCGATAACCAGTTACCACTCTTTGAGGTACAAGCTCATTCTCCTCATTCTTTACCACAGTAACTCCTGACTTCTTTGGCACAACTTGAATAGGAGACACCCACTTGCTATCTGAAATAGGGTAAATAACGCCACAATCAAGTAACTTAATTACCTCATCTTGCACAACCTTCATCATAGGTGGATGTAGGCGTCTCTGGGCATCTCTGGTGGGTTTGGCACCATCCTCCAACAGGATCCTATGGACGCACATGGTTGGGCTAATTCCCTTGATATCTGCCAAAGTCCAACCAATGGCGGTCTTGTACTTCTTCAGAACGTCCACAAGCTTCTTTTCTTGGTCCTCCTCCAACTTCGAGGATATAATAACAGGCAGCGTCTCATTGTCCCCCAAAAAGACATACTTCAAGTGATCTGGCAAAACCTTAAGCTCAAGTGTAGGGGCCTGTATCACTGAAGGTAAAAATTTGTTAGTGGAAATAGGAAAGGACAAAGGAGGAATAGACCTTGGTAATATGGGTCGGGCCTCAAGGGAGGCTACGGTTTTGATCACAATGGGCTCTTCAGCCTTCTCTAACTCAGCCCTAGAAATGGATTCTCCATTCTCAGTATAACCAACTCCTTGAGAGAGTGTTACTTTCAACTCATCCTCTTCCATTGCTTCCAAAAATCTCTGCGCAAGTGAGTTAATATCATCAATAGAAAAACAGGGTTTAATGTCAGTCAATGGATACCTCATGGCTTCAAAGATGTTGAAGCGTATAACTTCATTATCAAATTCCATGGTTAGAGTTCCCTCATAAACATCGATCTTTGTTCTTGCGGTCCTCATGAATGGGCGCCCTAAAAGCAACGGAGTAGAATTTAGGGGAGAATCTTCCATATCAATGATATAGAAGTCTGCAGGAAAAATGAGTTGATTTACTTGCACAAGAACATCTTCAACGTATCCTTTAGGATACTTATTAGATCGATCAGCCAATTGGATAACAACATTATCACTTTTAAGTGCACCTAGCTCTAAAGAAGCATAAAGACTATAAGGCATCACATTAATTGAAGCTCCTAAGTCTAGCATGACATTATCAAATTTGTTGGTACCAATCACACAAGGAACAGAAAAACTCCCTGGATCCTTAAGCTTTGGTGGCAATTTCCTTTGGATGACAGCAGAGACTGTCTCATTCAACTTCACCACCTCCTTCTCACGAGTCTGCCTCCTTGTAGTGCAAAGCTCCTTCAGAAACTTGGCATATCTTGGCACTTGCTTCAAGCACTCAATCAAAGGCATGTTGACTTGTACCTTCTTAAAAATCTCTAAGATGGCCTGATCAGATTCATCCTTCTTGGTTTTGGCAAACCTACTAGGAAAAGGTACACGAGCAAAAGGATTAGAATCAAAAGAGTGTTTAGGGTTTTGTTCATTATCTTGAGGTTTTAAAGCATTCTCAGATGATGGAGGACCAATCATTTCCGCCATTGTGGTGGTGGGATCTTTCTGTATTTCGTTCTTGGTGCTCACAACATCCTCTTCCTCATGGTGGGTCACTTTGGCTTTCTTCTGAGTTTTAAGAACATCCACAATGGTCTTGCCACTCCTTGTGGTAACAACTTTAGCTTGCTCGATAATTGGGTTGGGAACAGTGTTGCTAGGCAATTTTCCACTCTCCGTTATCTTCCCCATGAAGTCCACCACTTGTCCCAATTGCTTCTTCAGCTCTGCAATATCCTTAGTGTGAGCTTGTTGACCTGTAACAAGAGCTTGAGTAGCAGTAGTTAAATTATGTTGCCCTTGAGCAAGGGACTTTAAAATTTCATCATAATTAGAAGCAACAGAATTTGTAGGTACAATAGGATTAGGGACAAAGTTTTGAGGTACCTGAGGCCTCATAAACAAACCTGGAGGGCGTGGAAACACTTGCCCTTGACCTTGAGGGTTCTGAACATTATCATTGTTGGCCCAACGAAAATTGGGGTGATCTCTAAGCCCAGGGTTATATGTGTTAGAGAAAGGGTTGTACCTTTGTCCACCTTGATTACCTTGAAACCCAACAGCGTTAAGAGACTCCCATCCTCCATTGTTGATCAGTTGGGGACATTGGTCAGTTGGATGCCCTTGAGTACAACACACACCACAGATTTGAGCAACTTGTTGTACTTGTGCTCCATTCACGTTCAGTACCTGAGACAGAAGAGTAGACATTTTATTAACTTTTTCCTCAAGAGCAGAGTTAGAAGATACCTCATTCACCCCATGAGTGGAGTTTAACACTCCCTCGTATTGTTGATAATTAAGAGCACGTTGGGCGAGTAACTCCTTAGCAACATCAGGTGTCGTATCGACAAAAGAACCTCCGGCAGCAGCATCTAACAATTGACGTTCGAGGGGGAGAAGTCCTTCATAAAAGTAAGTGAGAAGATTCCCTTCTTTCATCCCATGTGAAGGACATGATGCAATTAAGCTCTTGAATCTCTCATAGTAGGCATAGAACGCCTCTTCCTTCCTTTGCTCAATTCCAGTTATCTGTTTCCTCAAGACAGTAATCCTTGAGGCAGGGAAGTACTTAGTCAGAAACTCAGTCATCAGCTTCTCCCATGTGTTGATGTAACCCGATGGTAGATCAAACAACCAAGTCTTTGCCCTATCTTCAAGTGAAAAAGGGAATGACTTTAGCTTCAGAACGTTGAGATCCGCATTTTGTGGGCACATACTTGAACACACAAACTGGAACTCCTTGAGATGTTTGTGAGGATCTTCGTTAGTAAGCCCATGGAATTTGGGCAAATGGTGCAAGAACCCACTCTTCAGGTCGAACTCAGCTATCTTGCCAACTGCTGGTTCTGGATAAGTAATACAAGTTGGTGCAGCTCCCCCATCAGTTGAAGAAGACATTTGCCTAATAGTTTCAGCCATTGGTACTTCGTCTTCCTTACTTGCGTCTTCTAAGTCAGGTATGTCTTCTTCCTCGTCTGACAAGTGATGTGAAAAATTATCTGACTCCTCCGACTCTAGCCTCCCTTCTTGGTAAGGTGGGGGTTGATTTGTAGAAAGTGCAACTTCTTTTAGTAAAGCCAAACGTTTTCTAAGTTCTTGAGTCTTTCTACTAACTGCTGACATTCATCGACCTAAATAACAAAAGCAAAGGAATCAATATATAAGTTAAAGTTTGAAATACAAATAATAATAGCTTCCCTTACAAATGTTACAAATGGTTTTAAGGAAGTCACATGCTAAAATTGCAATCAAGTAAAACACAAGTTATATTATATGCTAAGAAGAATATTAACAAGTTAAATGACACTAAAATATAGAGATTTTGCAATCCCCGGCAACGGCGCCATTTGATAGACCGTTTATTTCGGTCATCAACAAACCCTGCAGAAGATTGTAGTAAAGTGATTAGTAGGGTATCGTTATTGGCCGGGGATTGCGGGTACTCTATACTAAAGAGTCATAAAAATAATAATAAATGATTTGATTGGTTTAATTGCAGTTTATAAACAAATATAAATCTACATCTATTAACATTACATAAGATTAGGGGGTTTTCATGATCTGATTTTTCTTTTTACTAATTTTACTAAGGAAATTAAAGAACAATTATTTACAATTGATCATTTTCTCTCACAATTCAGAAAATCAAGTTTGTTAAATGACTAATCAAATTGTTTCAATGTAGACAACGAATTCGTGCCTCAATCACATATCAGAATTGAATCAAAGTGCAAGCCTAAAGAGATCATGCACTTTATAAATTCCTTCTTAGATAATCACTAGGCTTAGGAAAAGTCCATCAGCTAGTTATTTTGTTTAAGCAATCAAGTTAATACTCAGCGCATCCTTACAATTACTTAAACAAATCATTAAGATCAAAAGGAATTATGATTCAATAACATGTTCCTTATTCCTATGAAAAAATCCATGGATAAAGAACATGCAATTTCCAGAACATTGGCTATTGTTCATAGCTTTTACCACTTTAAATCGTACTCCAGATGAATTAGGTGATCGAAAGTGCGATTATGGCTTCAATGATTTGCAATATCAAAGTTTTCAATATAACAGAACTGAAAATTCAACATATGTAATGAATTAATATGTCTACATATCATGAACAATTCAAAAACATTAAAGAATAAATCTGAAAATTAACCAACTCATTGAATTAATAATAATATCTAACATAAGAATCCAAGGCTGAAACAATTAAAAAGAATAGCCGTAAGGGGTACACTTCTTGAACACACTCAAGGAAGCTTGAGATGTTAATGGTGATGAACCTCACGGCTATGATGATAGATGAAGGAGAACACATTTTGGAAAAGTCCTAATGTGCTCACAATTGGAGAAGGAATGGTGGAGTGTTTCAGCCTTTTGCTTCTTGAATTTTGAGTAGAGATGGTTCCAAGAGAAAAGATGATCTCTTTCAGCTTACAAACACCCTATTTATAGAGCTTAGAACAACCCTCTAAGCTTAGGAAAAGCAAGAAAACAATGCTAAAAACAAGCCATGAAACATGCAAGGAAACAATCCCTAAAACATGCAAAGAATCAAGGAATGGCCAAAAGTAAGAAAGAGGAATACAATCCCGAAATTTCAGGAGGACCCAACTAGTAGAATTCAAACGGTCATATCTTCTTCCACACATCTCCAAATGAGCTGAAACTTGTTGGGCTGGAAAGAAGACGTCTTGAACTTCAATTTTGACCTAAGAAAGTCTCAAAAATGATATTGTTTGGGCCTGTTATGATGGGCCAAAATCCAGTAGGCTGTTGCATCCGAATCTTCCTCCACTTTGGGCTTGGACCTTGCACCTTGCTTAGTTGACAAGAGATTATGTGATCTTTTGTTGTGCAAGCCCATTTTAGGTTGGACATACCCATGTTACTAATGGACTCCAATATTCTCTTGTGTTTTGACACATCATCCAAATAATTCCGTGGTGGAACCCTACAAAGAAATCAGAAAATAATAGATAAGGAAAGTTTCTATAATTAGAAAAGTTTTTTTTTTAGAATGATAAGACTATTTTCTTAATCCACTTAGATTTCCTAAAGTAACTAGGAAAACTCATTTTAGCACCTTATTTTACCATTCCCACGTTCACAAGCTTTCTAAATACTAAGAAAAGAAACTAAGCTCAAAATAACAAAGTTAAGAGAATTACAAAGCCAAATAGGGTAGGAAAGGCATTAAAAACGTAACACAAAGTGTTCCTATCAATATGTAGACATATTAATTCATTACATATGTTGAATTTTTAGTTCTGTTATATTGAAAACTTTGATATTGCAAATCATTGAAGCCATAATCGCACTTTCGATCACCTAATTGATCTGGAGTACGATTTAAAGTGGTAAAAGCTATGAACAATAGCCAATGTTCTGGAAATTGCATGTTCTTTATCCATGGACTTTTTCATAGGAATAAGGAACATGTTATTGAATCATAATTGCTTTTGATCTTAATGATTTGTTTAAGTAATTGTAAGGATGCGCTGAGTATTAACTTTATTGCTTAAACAAAATAACTAGCTGATGGACTTTTCCTAAGCTTAGTGATTATCTAAGAAGGAATTTATAAAGTGCATGATATCTTTAGGCTTGCACTTTGATTCAATTCTGATATGTGATTGAGGCACGAATTCGTTGTCTACATTGAAACAATTTGATTAGTCATTTAACAAACTTGATTTTCTGAATTGTGAGAGAAAATGATCAATTGTAAATAATTGTTCTTTAATTTCCTTAGTAAAATTAGTAAAAAGAAAAATCAGATCATGAAAACCCCCTAATCTTATGTAATGTTAATAGATGTAGATTTATATTTGTTTATAAACTGCTAATTAAACCAATCAAATTATTTATTATTATTTTTATGACTCTTTAGTATAGAGTACCCGCAATCCCCGGCCAATAACGATACCCTACTAATCACTTTACTACAATCTTCTGCAGGGTTTGTTGATGACCGAAATAAACGGTCTATCAAATGGCGCCGTTGCCGGGGATTGCAAAATCTCTATATTTTAGTGTCATTTAACTTGTTAATATTCTTCTTAGCATATAATATAACTTGTGTTTTACTTGATTGCAATTTTAGCATGTGACTTCCTTAAAACCATTTGTAAAGTTTGTAAGGGAAGCTCATTATTATTTGTATTTCAAACTTTAACTTATATATTGATTCCTTTACTTTTGTTATTTAGGTCCATGAATGTCAGCAGTTAGTAGAAAGACTCAAGAACTTAGAAAACACTTGGCTTTACTAAAAGAAGTTGCACTTTCTACAAATCAACCCCCACCTCACCAAGAAGGGAGGTTAGAGTCGGAGGAGTCAGATAATTTTTCACATCACTTGTCAGACGAGGAAGAAGACATACCTGACTTAGAAGACGCAAGTAAGGAAGACGAAGTACCAATGGCTGAAACTATTAGGCAAATGTCTTCTTCAACTGATGGGGGAGCTGCACCAACTTGTATTACTTATCCAGAACCCGCAGTTGGCAAGATAGCTGAGTTCGAACTGAAGAGTGGGTTCTTGCACCATTTGCCCAAATTCCATCGGCTTACTAACGAAGATCCTCACAAACATCTCAAGGAGTTCCAGTTTGTGTGTTCAAGTATGTGCCCACAAAATGCGGATCTCAACGTTCTGAAGCTAAAGTCATTCCCTTTTTCACTTGAAGATAGGGCAAGGACTTGGTTGTTTGATCTACCCTCGGGTTACATCAACACATGGGAGAAGCTGATGACTGAGTTTCTGACTAAGTACTTCCCTGCCTCAAGGATTACTGTCTTGAGGAAGCAGATAACTGGAATTGAGCAAAGGAAGAAAGAGGCGTTCTATGCCTACTATGAGAGATTCAAGAGCTTAATTGCATCATGTCCTTCACATGGGATGAAAGAAAGGAATCTTCTCACTTACTTTTATGAAGGACTTCTCCCCCTCGAACGTCAATTGTTAGATGCTGCTGCCGGTGTTCTTTTGTCGATAAGACACCTGATGTTGCTAAGGAGTTACTCGCCCAACGTGCTCTTAATTATCAACAATACGAGGGAGTGTTAAACTCCACTCATGGGGTGAATGAGGTATCTTCTAACTCTGCTCTTGAGGAAAAAGTTAATAAAATGTCTACTCTTCTGTCTCAGGTACTGAACGTGAATGGAGCACAAGTACAACAAGTTGCTCAAATCTGTGGTGTGTGTTGTACTCAAGGGCATCCAACTGACCAATGTCCCCAACTGATCAACAACGGAGGATGGGAGTCTCTTAACGCTTTCAAGGTAATCAAGGTGGACAAAGGTACAACCCTTTCTCTAACACATATAACCCTGGGCTTAGAGATCACCCCAATTTTCGTTGGGCCAACAATGATAACGTTCAAAACCCTCAAGGTCAAGGGCAAGTGTTTCCACGCCCTCCAGGTTTGTTTATGAGGCCTCAGGTACCTCAAAACTTTGTCCCTAATCCTATTGTACCTACAAATTCTGTTGCTTCAAATTATGATGAAATTTTAAAGTCCCTTGCTCAAGGGCAACAGAATTTAACTACTGCTACTCAAGCTCTTGTTACAGGTCAACAGGCTCACACTAAGGATATTGCAGAGCTGAAGAAGCAATTGGGACAAGTGGTGGACTTCATGGGGAAGATAACGGAGAGTGGAAAATTGCCTAGCAACACTGTTCCCAACCCAATTATCGAGCAAGCTAAAGTTGTTACCACAAGGAGTGGCAAGACCAATGTGGATGTTCTTAAAACTCAGAAGAAAGCCAAAGTGACCCACCATGAGGAAGAGGATGTTGTGAGCACCAAGAACGAAATACAGAAAGATCCCACCACCACAATGGCGAAAATGATTGGTCCTCCATCATCTGAGAATGCTTTAAAACCTCAAGGTAATGAACAAAACCCTAAACACTCTTTTGATTCTAATCCTTTTGCTTGTGTACCTTTTCCTAGTAGGTTTGCCAAAACCAAGAAGGATGAAGTTATACGCTTCAACATCTTTGAAGCCATGAGGTATCCATTGACTGACATTAAACCCTGTTTTTCTATTGATGATATTAACTCACTTGCGCAGAGATTTTTGGAAGCAATGGAAGAGGATGAGTTGAAAGTAACACTCTCTCAAGGAGTTGGTTATACTAAGAATGGAGAATCCATTTCTAGGGCTGAGTTAGAAAAGGCTGAAGAGCCCATTGTGATCAAAACCGTAGCCTCCCTTGAGGCCCGACCCATATTACCAAGGTCTATTCCTCATTTGTCCTTTCCTATTTCCACTAACAAAATGTTACCTTCAGTGATACAGGCCCCTACACTTGAGCTTAAGGTTTTGCCAGATCACTTGAAGTATGTCTTTTTGGGGGACAAGGAGACACTGCCTGTTATTATATCCTCGAAGTTGGAGGAGGACCAAGAAAAGAAGCTTATGGACGTTCTGAAAAAGTACAAGACCGCCATTGGTTGGACTTTGGCAGATATCAAGGGAATTAGCCCAACCATGTGCGTCCATAGGATTCTGTTGGAGGATGGTGCCAAACCCACCAGAGATGCCCAGAGACGCCTACATCCACCTATGATGAAGGTTGTGCAAGATGAGCTTTGAAGTATCTGATGACAAAGAAGGAGGCCAAACCGAGACTGATTAGATGGGTGCTTTTGCTTCAAGAATTTGATTTGGAGATCAAGGACAAGAAGGGGAGTGAAAACTTGGTAGCTGACCATTTGAGCAGACTTGTTCATGAGGAGGACGTCCTACCCCTGCAAGAATCATTCCCAGATGAGCAGCTCTTTGGGATTGAGGTAAGTGAGCCTTGGTATGCTGATATTGTGAATTATTTAGTTACTAGGCAATTTCCTGACACTTTACCTCGTTCTAATAAAGAAAAACTTAAGCATATGGCTAGGCATTACATATAGGATGAACCTTATTTGTGGAAACATTGTAGTGATCAAATCATTAAGAGGTGTGTCCCTGAATCTGAGCATAAATCGATACTTGCCTTTTGTCATTCTGAGTCTTGTGGTGGACACTTCGGTGCTCGTAGGACAGCCCGTAAGGTATTAGATTGTGGTTTTTTCTGGCCTTCTATTTTTAAGGATGCATACTTGTATTGCATGACTTGTGACAGGTGCCAGAGGACAGGTAATTTAGGCTCTAGGGATCAGATGCCCATGGCCCATATTATAACTGTTGAGATTTTCGATGTTTGGGGCATTGATTTCATGGGGCCGTTTCCTTCATCTAACGGGTTTCTTTACATTCTTTTGGCTGTTGATTATGTGTCTAAGTGGGTGGAGGCTAAAGCCATTAGAACTAATGACTCTAAAGTTGTTGTAGATTTCTTGAGATCTAACATATTTGCTAGGTTTGGAATGCCTCGTGTGATTATTAGTGATGGTGGATTACACTTCTGCAACCGTACAATTGAGGCCCTGCTCAAGAAGTACAAAGTGACTCATAAGGTGGCAACACCTTATCATCCTCAGACGAGTGGACAAGCAGAGGTCTCAAATCGTGAGATTAAGGGGATTTTGGAGAAGACTGTGGGCCCTACACGAAAGGATTGGAGCAAAAGACTTGATGATGCACTTTGGGCTTATAGGACAGCTTATAAGACGCCAATTGGGATGTCTCCATTCAGACTTGTCTATGGTAAAGCGTGTCACTTACCAGTTGAGCTTGAGCATAGGGCATGGTGGGCTGTTAAGTCTTTCAACATGGACATTGATGAGGCTGGTTTACATAGAAAACTCCAACTGAATGAACTTGAGGAAATCAGAAACGAGGCATATGATAGTGCATGGATCTACAAGGAGAAAACTAGAGCTTTTCATGATAAGATGATCCGTGGCAAGGCCTTTGTTGTGGGCCAAAAAGTTCTTCTCTTCCATTCTAGACTTAAACTTTTTCCTGGTAAGTTACGTTCTAGATGGGTGGGTCCATTCATTGTCACTAATATTTTTCCTCATGGTGCTATGCAGATAAAAAGTGAAAAAACTGGAAATGAATTCAAGGTGAATGGTCATCGCTTGAAACCTTACTATAAGGCTTTTGAGGAGCACACTGTGGAGGATGTACCCCTCCTAGAGGTGCCACTCACAAAGGACTAAAAACGAGGTACAAAGTCTAGGCTGAAAGACTGTAAACATTAAAGCGCTGCTTGGGAGGCAACCCAATTCAACCGAAGCTGTGGAGGAGTCATTAACACAGATTTGCATTCTCTTTCTCTCTTCCATTTACGTTGGTTGATCTTTATATGTTATTTGTTTTGTGTGATTTTCGTAAATACCTTACCCATGTTTATATTCTATATTACATGCTTATTCTGATATACATTGAGGACAATGTACGATTTAAGTGTGGGAGAGGGATTTACATCTTTTTGAGTCATATCATTGCTTTTTAGGTTTTAGGACCTCTTCCAACTCAATGATGAAACTGATTCTTAATGGTTTTTAAAGAGTTTGAGCATACTTTTAAAGATAAAACAAGAAATGGAGTTAATTTGCTTATATTATAGTCATACTTGGAAATTGAAATTTTGATGCACATTAGCCTTGATTTGAGTAATCTGTTGCCTTAGAGTGAAGCATGGAGACATATTGAATGATACTTGCATAATCCCACAATATTTGTGAGTTTTTCGAGCCTTATAATTGATTCATTATGCATATCAATTAAAATTCTCTTCTGAGTGCATCTTGTGAATATAATGTTTTCTAGAACTTGCTTTTAAACCACTTGAGACGATCGTACATGTTCAGATTTGGAGAAGAATGAGGCAAATTAGGATTTTACCACCATGACTAAATAGCCTTTAACCTGATCATGATTTGACCCCTAGATAGCATTTTGAGCCTGAATTAGCTTATTTTCTTCATTAACCCACATTCATTTACCCTTATGAACTTAAAACACTTTACCTACTATTTTTCCTTGGAACTAGGGAGCTTGGATCTTGTTTATATTGATTTGTAATGTGGAGATGGTGGAAAAGCATAAGTGTGGGGGAATTTCATATGGTTCTAAGGTGGTTGTTTCGAAAAAAAAAACAAAAACAAAAAACAAAAAAAAAAGAAGATAAAAGGAGTAATAGGAAAAAAATTGCTGTGTTTCAAAAAAATACAAGTTCTGAAGAATTGGGAGTATTATGAGTCTTTAAAGCAAGTTGAAAGCCAAAGTGATTAAATCCACCCTATTGTGATGGAAACGTGGGTACTTAATAATGATGATCTATTTATGACGTTATTGAATGCTTTCTAGTTCTAAGGAAATTTTGTGACATCCTTTCTCTTCTTTCTTATGAAACCTTGACCCTTTAGCCCCATTACAACCCTTTCAAAGACCTCCTGATCCTTTTATGTTCTGTTTTTGATGTGGAGAGTGGGTGCACAAGCAAGCCTATGGTTTAAACTGTTTTCACAAGTGATTGAGTAATTAGTATAGCTAGTACCACATTTAAATGAGTGAAAACCAGAGTGATGCATTGTGAGAAGTAAAATTTGATACTATTTGTGCATTAACTCGAGGGTGGCATATTACACTTACTCTTGGCTGATTATTCACGCACACACACTCAAAGTACGAATGTTATATAATCTTAATAACTCCGTAGCTTGTTTATTTGAGGTAAACTTGTGCTCTCCGTACTTTATTATGCCATATTACCTAAGGGATCTCTGAGACGTAAGTTGGAAGGATTAGAGTCATTTAATTTGTGTTATATCATTGTGGTGTCATTTAGTTTATGTTGTTTCTCTTGAGATTCTACTAGATTACATACTGTTGTTTTGCTAAGGGACTAGCCAAAGCTAAGTGTGGGGGAATTTGATAGGAACACTTTGTGTTACGTTTTTAATGCCTTTCCTACCCTATTTGGCTTTGTAATTCTCTTAACTTTGTTATTTTGAGCTTAGTTTCTTTTCTTAGTATTTAGAAAGCTTGTGAACGTGGGAATGGTAAAATAAGGTGCTAAAATGAGTTTTCCTAGTTACTTTAGGAAATCTAAGTGGATTAAGAAAATAGTCTTATCATTCTAAAAAAAACTTTTCTAATTATGGAAACTTTCCTTATCTATTATTTTCTGATTTCGTTGTAGGGTTCCACCTTGGAATTATTTGGATGATGTGTCAAAACACAAGAGAATATTGGAGTCCATTAGTGACATGGGTATGTCCAACCTAACATGGGCTTGCACAACAAAAGATCACATAATCTCTTGTCAACTAAGCAAGGTGCAAGGTCCAAGCCCAAAGTGGAGGAAGATTCGGATGCAACAGCCTACTGGATTTTGGCCCATCATAACAGGCCCAAACAATATCATTTTTGAGACTTTCTTAGGTCAAAATTGAAGTTCAAGACGTCTTCTTTCCAGCCCAACAAGTTTCAGCTCATTTGGAGATGTGTGGAAGAAGATATGACCGTTTGAATTCTACTAGTTGGGTCCTCCTGAAATTTCGGGATTGTATTCCTCTTTCTTACTTTTGGCCATTCCTTGATTCTTTGCATGTTTTAGGGATTGTTTCCTTGCATGTTTTAGGGATTGTTTCCTTGCATGTTTCATGGCTTGTTTTTAGCATTGTTTTCTTGCTTTTCCTAAGCTTAGAGGGTTGTTCTAAGCTCTATAAATAGGGTGTTTGTAAGCTGAAAGAGATCATCTTTTCTCTTGGAACCATCTCTACTCAAAATTCAAGAAGCAAAAGGCTGAAACACTCCACCATTCCATCTCCAATTGTGAACACATTAGGACTTTTCCAAAATGTGTTCTCCTTCATCTATCATCATAGCCGTGAGGTTCATCACCATTAACATCTCAAGCTTCCTTGAGTGTGTTCAAGAAGTGTACCCCTTACGGCTATTCTTTTTAATTGTTTCAGCCTTGGATTCTTATGTTAGATATTATTATTAATTCAATGAGTTGGTTAATTTTCAGATTTATTCTTTAATGTTTTTGAATTGTTCATGATATGTAGACATATTAATTCATTACATATGTTGAATTTTTAGTTCTGTTATATTGAAAACTTTGATATTGCAAATCATTGAAGCCATAATCGCACTTTCAATCACCTAATTGATCTGGAGTACGATTTAAAGTGGTAAAAGCTATGAACAATAGCCAATGTTCTGGAAATTGCATGTTCTTTATCCATGGACTTTTTCATAGGAATAAGGAACATGTTATTGAATCATAATTGCTTTTGATCTTAACGATTTGTTTATGTAATTGTAAGGATGCGCTGAGTATTAACTTTATTGCTTAAACAAAATAGCTAGCTGATGGGCTTTTCCTAAGCTTAGTGATTATCTAAGAAGGAATTTATAAAGTGCATGATCTCTTTAGGCTTGCACTTTGATTCAATTCTGATATGTGATTGAGGCACGAATTTGTTGTCTACATTGAAACAATTTGATTAGTCATTTAACAAACTTGATTTTCTGAATTGTGAGAGAAAATGATCAATTGTAAATAATTGTTCTTTAATTTCCTTAGTAAAATTAGTAAAAAGAAAAATCAGATCATGAAAACCCCCTAATCTTATGTAATGTTAATAGATGTAGATTTATATTTGTTTATAAACTGCTAATTAAACCAATCAAATTATTTATTATTATTTTTATGACTCTTTAGTATAGAGTACCCGCAATCCCCGGCCAATAACGATACCCTACTAATCACTTTACTACAATCTTCTGCAGGGTTTGTTGATGACCGAAATAAACGGTCTATCAAGATACATGAACGATTAGCTTTAGTGCTAGTGGGAGATTATTAGTAATATGCCCTACAAACCAATGACATTTGATGTCTAAGGATATTATTTGTAAAACAATCTTATTCAAATTGTTATCATAAGTAATGATAAGTTTATTTATCATGAATATTTGTTTAATTGCATTATCATTATTAAGTTTATAGAGTAAGATTAGTGGAGATATGATTATGATGAGATCATAATTTTGAGACTTTATCTTCTTTAAAGCTTTTATCTTACATGTTTCTTTAAAGCTTTAGTAAGCTAGGTAGATTGGTGCATACTATGTTTGCTCAATTAGAAGGGTGACTGATCTCAATATCACTTGTGTGGCTGACACTAAAGCAAGTATGTGGGTTCTCATTGGAGAATAAATTCACTAAACATGACTCAACTTGCACATCAATAGGTGGTTGTTATATTATGGTTTTGCATGTTATCCTTAGACCTGAGGCATTATAGTTATCTTATATGCGACTTGTTATACTATGATGTTATTTAATATGGTTCTATTTATGGATCACTAATTAGTATATTAATTTGGTATAATGGGTTTAATATGGATGTATGTGAGTGTATAATAAAGGATCTATCACTTCTAAGTAAAAGGGGAGAATATCCTATGTGATCTACAAAAATATAATTCGAAAAATTTCTTGTCAAAGACAATGTGAGAATTAGAAAGGAGTATTTAATTTGACAATTAGAATCATATTCTTTAGATCTAGACACATAGAATTAATGCTAAGGGTTTGACATTAATTTCATATCCTAATTAGCTTAATCGGGACATTGCATGATGAAAGGATTGAATTGCACAATAACTAATAACAGAAAGGCTCAAGGTGTTACAATCTAATTCACACTATCTGGGCAGCCATACTATGCTGTTAGATGTCACTCATGATTGTAGAAGCCCTAAGGATTAATTTAATTGAGAATTAATTAATTAATACAAAATGGTGAATTAAAAGGAGTTTCGATTCAAAATAAATTAGAAGACATTCTAATTAATTTGAAAGTGTTCCAATTGTAATTACATAAAAGTTATGGCATACAACCAAAGTAGTTTTAACTTAAGGGGTCACACACAAAAGGGGCAATGTGTAATCAAGAAATAATTGCATGGGTTTAGTTTTCAATTATTAGTTAATTATAAATAACCCTAACACTATAAATAGTTTATTAGTGTGCAAAAATTTGCTAGCACAAAATCTGCACACAAGTTTCTGCTAGGGTTTTAGTTCTTCTTCTTCTAAAAAAGAGAGAACTAATTGAGGTAAAAATTCTAACTCGGGATTTGGCCTATGTGGATCAACCTTAGAGACCATATACTTTTGTGATTGTTGTGAATTTAAGAACACAAAGGACTTTAGATTCAAGCGTGGAGGAGAATTCAGCTACAACATATTCAAGGAGTCAAGAACACATCAAATCAAAGGTAATGATTCTATCCTTGATTTTTCTTGATGATAAAGATGTTTTATGTAAATCTTAAGGTGATCACGGTTTATAGGAATCAATCAAAAAATTAATTTTTCATTGTGTTTTCAAGATTGATGTCCTTTAGGTGCTTGTTAGAGAATAGATAAACTAAACTAACATGACTTAAGCAATTCCTAAAGGATATTTTATTGGCTGTCAATATGAGTTCTTCTATTATAGTTGTGCAAGTGATCCTTAGACTTGAGGCACTATGGTTTCCTTTTGTATAGTCATCATGCTTTAATGCTACTTAAATTTGGTTCTAATCATGGGCCACAGAAAGGTAAAAATTGGGTATGACCATTTACGCATGAAGGTATATGAGTGTAAAATATAGGATCAATTACTTTCAATAAAATAAAAAGTTTGCCATATGTGATTTGATTAAGTCATAACTTGGAAATTCCTTCGCCAAGGTGAAGCAGAATTTAGAAAGGAGTTTCTAATTTTACCATTTAAGTTATGGACTTAAGATCGAGATATATATTATTAAATAATTAAGCCTTTACAGTAATTCCATACCTTAGATTTAATCAAAGGCTATGATGGAAGGATTGAATTGCATGGTAACTGACAACAAAAAGGTTCACATTAAATTCATATTTCTTGGGTAGTTATGATGTATTGCTAGGTATCAATCATGACTTTTAGAAACCCATAAAAATTAATTATTAATTAAAGAGATAATTTGATGAGAATCAACAAGCACTATTAAAGGATCCATTGCATATTCCAGTTGGGCCAATTACTAGATCAAGATCCAAGAAAGTCAAAGAAGCACTTAATGGGCTGATTCAAGAGATTTGGGCTGAATCTAAAATGGGGCATTCCAAGCTTGGCCCAACAGGAGATGAAAGCATAATAAGTTTAATCCAAGCTATTGATAGTGACATGGGTATGTCCAACATAACAAGGGCCTGCCCAATAATAATCACCTAGTCTCTTGTCAACTAATTAAGGTGCAAGGTCCAAGCCCAAAGTGAAAGAAGATTCGGATGCAACAGCCTACTGAATTTAGGCTCATCATAACAGGCCCAAACGACATCCTTTTTAAGACTTTCTTAAGTCTAAATTGAAGATCAAATCGTCATCTTTCCAACCAAATAAGTTTCAGACCATTTGGAGATGTGTACAAGAAGATATGACCGTTTGAATTCTGGTCATTGGGTGCTCCTGAAAATCCGAAATTGTGTTTCTCTTTTTACTTTTGGCCAATTCCTTGATTCCTTGCATGTTTTAGGGATTGTTTCCTTTCATGTTTTATGGATTGTCTCCTTACATGTTTTATGCTATTTTCTTGCTTGTCCTAAGCTTAGAGGGTTGTTCTAAGCTCTATAAATACTTGTGTGTTGTAAGTTGAAAGCATAATAGAATTCAGAAAATACTTGAGGTTTGCTTCCTCTATTGGTTCTTCAAAGAACTTTTGAACTTATCAAGGGTTCTTCCTTGTGGTGTTCAGCTCCGACTTATCAATTAATCATTCCACAATTGATTATGGCGTCTTCATTATACCAAGGTTCTTGCTTTCATACAAGCAACGGGTCGCGGTGTCACATAAAATCTGTTTTCTAGACGATTTCTGGGTAAGTATTCCAATATTGTTTGTCGGGTCTCAAAGCATGTCGATGAGGTTCGCATCATTTGGTATCAGAGCCAGGTTCTAAAAAAAACAGATTTACTATCATTTTATCTTTCATTTCTTGTTATCATCTTATCTTCTTTCGTTTCTGTTCATTTTTTTTTACTTGTTCTTTTTTTTTTTTATTTGTGCAACCAGTGAGAAAAAGAAAATGTGAAAAAAAAACATGAAAAAAAAACATGAAAAAAAAACGTGAAAAAAACACGTGAAAAAAAAAACGTGAAAAAAAAACGTGGGAAAGAAAAAAAAAGAAAAAAAAAAGAGCAATATAATTTTTCCTTTGATTTGTTGTTTTTATAATATTTTCTTACCGTCGGTATTAGTTTAAATACTACAAGTTGAATTTCTTAATCCAGTTTATTAGTTTAATAAAGAACTGAAAAGGGGAAGCTACGAGTGGAAAAAGGCAAGAGAGTGTGAGAATAATATAAAAAAAAGCCAATTTAAGAGTGAAACACGAGTGTGAGTGACATAATTTGAGTGTAAACACGTGAGGCAGTGTGGTGAGGAATTATTTCTAACATTTCTTTATAGTTTCAAAGAAAGAATGGAGGAGTCGTCCTTCATGTTACAGGCTATGCAACAACAATTTGAACACATGAACGTGATGTTCAATGAGATTCAGGATCAGATGGATAGGCAAGATGCTGTTATTGCTACTTGGTGCGAGGGGCGTCCCCAAAGAGTCTCAAATGCTATAAGGCAAGAACGGCCTGCGCCCGTGGATGATGCTGATGGTGAACACGAGGATGAGTTCAAAGATGAAGAGGATCACGCTTCTTTGAACGGTGAGGGCAGGTTCGCGCCAAGACGAGAAAGACATGGTGGAGGTTTCCAAAGAGATCCGAGATGGCAAGATGGGACTGATGGAAACCTAGGAAACATTAAAATAAAGATGCTGTTGTTCTAAGGGAAAAACGATCCTGAAGCATACTTGGATTGAGAGAAGAAGGTTGAGTTGATTTTTGAGTGCCACAACTACTCCGAGGAGAAAAAGGTAAAACTCGCTGCCATTGAGTATACTGACTATTCTATTATATGGTGGGATCAACTTGTGCTGAACAGAAGGAAAACCCATGAGAGGCCTATTGAGACGTGGGATGAAATGAAGGCCATCATGAGGTGGCGGTTTATCCCTAGTCACTACTATAGGGACTTGTATCAGAAATTACAAGGTCTTCTTCAAGGCTATAGGAGCGTAGATGACTACTACAAAGAGATGGAGATCGCCATGATTCGGGCTAATGTAGAGGAGGATAGAGAAGCTACCATGGCAAGGTTTTTGAATGGGCTGAACCGAGACATTGCCAACGTGGTGGAGTTGCAACACTATGTGGAGTTGGAGGACATGCTACACATGGCAATAAAGGTGGAACAACAACTGAAAAGGAAAGGAACTCGGTCCTTCCAACATCCGGGTTCCTCTACCTCATGGAGGTCGAATTGGAGGAAAGACGAAGGTGATGTTTTAAAGTCCAACACCGAACCACTAAAAAGGAGGGTTGAAGTTCCCAGTGTCCGCAAAGGTAAAACTGAATCTCAAGCTCGTAATCGTGATATTAAGTGTTTTCGTTGTTTGGGAGTAGGTCACATAGCTTCCCAATGCCCAAATAAGAGGGCCATGATCGCACGTGTTGATGGAGCGGTGGAAACCGACAGCGAGAGCGATGATGACCAAATACCACCGCTTGAGGACGCTTGTGACGATAATGTGGAGTATCCGGTAGATGGAGAGTCACTTGTGGTTTTGCGTACTTTAAGTGCCCAAGTCAAAGTAGATGATATGGAACAACAACGGGAGAACATTTTTCATACTAGATGCCACATCAACAACAAGGTATGTAGTATGATCATTGATGGGGGAAGTTGTACTAATGTGGCTAGCACTACTTTAGTTGAAAAATTGAATTTACCAACCGTAAAACACCATCGACTGTATAACTTGCAGTGGTTGAATAATTGTGGGGAGCTTAACATAGGCAAGTTCTAGTTTCGTTTTCAATTGGGAAGTACAATGATGAAGTACTTTGTGATATTGTTCCAATGCATGCGGGACACATATTATTGGGCAGACCATGGCAATTTGACAGGAAGGTCACGCATGACGGGTTCAAGAATAGGCATTCGTTTGTAAAAGACAACAAAACCGTTATTCTTGTACCATTGACTCAAAGACAAGTGTATGAAGATCAAATGAAATTGAAAAGAGGAAATGAGTTTAAAAAAAATTGTGAGGCCGAGAGTTCCAAAAAAGATGACGAAAAAGAAAGTGAAAGTAAAAAAGGAGTGAAAAGAAAACAGAGAGTGAAAAGAAAAGAGCGAGTGACAAAAATGAGAGAAAATAAAAAAAACAGGAAAGTTTTTATGCTACGTCGAGTGATGTCAAGAGTGCTTTTTATACAAACCAGTCTATATTTGTACTCTTGTACAAAGAGGCATGTTTTAATACTAACGAACTTGACGAATCTTTGCCTAGTGTTATTGTCTCTTTGTTGCAGGAATATGATGACGTGTTTCCTAACGATGGGCCTAGTGAATTGCCACCTATTAGAGGAATTGAGCACCAAATTGATTTTGTGCCAGGTGCAACAATTCCTAATCGACCAGCCTATAGGAGTAATCCGGAGGAGACAAAAGAACTTCGAAGGCAAGTTGAGGAGTTGATGGCCAAAGGACACGTAAAAGAGAGCATGAGTCCGTGCGCAGTACCGGTGCTACTTGTGCCTAAGAAGGATGGAACTTGGAGAATGTGTGTTGATTGCAGGTGATAGACCGTTTATTTCGGTCATCAACAAACCCTGCAGAAGATTGTAGTAAAGTGATTAGTAGGGTATCGTTATTGGCCGGGGATTGCGGGTACTCTATACCAAAGAGTCATAAAAATAAAAAATGATTTGATCGGTTTAATTAGCAGTTTATAAACAAATATAAATCTACATCTATTAACATTACACAAGATTAGGGGGTTTTCATGATCTGATTTTTCTTTTTACTAACTTTACTAAGGAAATTAAAGAACAATTATTTACAATTGATCATTTTCTCTCACAATTCAGAAAATAAAGTTTGTTAAATGACTAATCAAATTGTTTCAATGTAGACAACGAATTCGTGCCTCAATCACATATCAGAATTGAATCAAAGTGCAAGCCTAAAGAGATCATGCACTTTATAAATTCCTTCTTAGATAATCACTAAGCTTAGGAAAAGTCCATCAGCTAGTTATTTTGTTTAAGCAATCAAGTTAATACTCAGCGCACCCTTACAATTACTTAAACAAATTATTAAGATCAAAAGCAATTATGATTTAATAACATGTTCCTTATTCCTATGAAAAAGTCCATGGATAAAGAACATGCAATTTCCAGAACATTGGCTATTGTTCATAGCTTTTACCACTTTAAATCGTACTCAAGATCAATTAGGTGATCGAAAGTGCGATTATGGCTTCAATGATTTGCAATATCAAAGTTTTCAATATAACAGAACTGAAAATTTAACATATGTAATGAATTAATACGTCTACATATCATGAACAATTCAAAAACATTAAAGAATAAATCTGAAAATTAACCAACTCATTGAATTAATAATAATCTCTAACATAAGAATCCAAGGCTGAAACAATTAAAAAGAATAGCCGTAAGGGGTACACTTCTTGAACACACTCAAGGAAGCTTGAGATGTTAATGGTGATGAACCTCACGGCTATGATGATAGATGAAAGAGAACACATTTTGGAAAAGTCCTAATGTGCTCACAATTGGAGATGGAATGGTGGAGTGTTTCAGCCTTTTGTTTCTTGAATTTTGAGTAGAGATTGTTCCAAGAGAAAAGATAATCTCTTTCAGCTTACAAACACCCTATTTATAGAGCTTAGAGCAACCCTCTAAGCTTAGGAAAAGCAAGAAAACAATGCTAAAAACAAGCCATGAAACATGCAAGGAAACAATCCCTAAAACATGCAAAGAATCAAGGAATGGCCAAAAGTAAGAAAAAGGAATACAATCCCGAAATTTCAGGAGGACCCAACTAGTAGAATTCAAACGGTCATATCTTCTTCCACACATCTCCAAATGAGCTGAAACTTGTTGGGCTGGAAAGAAAATGTCTTGAGCTTCAATTTGGACCTAAGAAAGTCTCAAAAATGATATTGTTTGGGCCTGTTTTGATGGGCCAAAATCCAGTAGGCTGTTGCATCCGAATCTTCCTCCACTTTGGGCTTGGACCTTGCACCTTGCTTAGTTGACAAGAGATTATGTGATTTTTTGTTGGGCAAGCCCATGTTAGGTTGGACATACCCATGTCACTAATGAACTCCAATATTCTCTTGTGGTTTGACACATCATCCAAATAATTCCAAGGTGGAACCCTACAAAGAAATCAGAAAATAATAGATAAGGAAAGTTTCCATAATTAGAAAAGTTTCTTAGAATGATAAGACTATTTTCTTAATCCACTTAGATTTCCTAAAGTAACTAGAAAAACTCATTTTAGCACCTTATTTTACCATTCCCACGTTCACAAGCTTTCTAAATACTAAGAAAAGAAACTAAGCTCAAAATAACAAAGTTAAGAGAATTACAAAGCCAAATAGGGTAGGAAAGGCATTAAAAACGTAACACAAAGTGTTCCTATCAAACTCCCCCACACTTAGCTTTGGCTAGTCCCTTAGCAAAACAACAGTATGTAACCTAGTAGAATCTCAAGAGAAACAACATAAACTAAATGACACCACAATGACATAACACAAATTAAATGACTCTAATCCTTCCAACTTACGTCTCAGAGATCCCTTAGGTAATATGGCATAATAAAGTACGGAGAGCACAAGTTTACCTCAAATAAACAAGCTACGGAGTTATTAAGATTATATAACATTCCTACTTTGAGTGTGTGTGTGTGAATAATCAGCCAAGAGTAAGTGTAATATGCCACCCTCGAGTTAATGCACAAATAGTATCAAATTTTACTTCTCACAATGCATCACTCTGGTTTTCACTCATTTAAATGTGGTGCTAGCTATACTAATTACTCAATCACTTGTGAAAACAGTTTAAACCATAGGCTTGCTTGTGCACCCACTCTCCACATCAAAAATAGAACATCAAAGGATCAGGAGGTCTTTGAAAGGGTTGTAATGGGGCTAAAGGGTCAAGGTTTCATAAGAAAGAAGAGAAAGGATGTCACAAAATTTCCTTAGAACTAGAAAGCATTCAATAACGTCATAAATAGATCATCATTATTAAGTACCATGTTTCCATCACAATAGGGTGGATTTAATCACTTTGGCTTTCAACTTGCTTTAAAGACTCATAATACTCCCAATTCTTCAGAACTTGTATTCTTTGAATCACAACAGTTTTTTTTTTTCCTACTACACCTTTTATTTTTTTTTTTTTTTTTTTTTTCCGAAACAACCACCTTAGAACCACATGAAATTCCCCCACACTTATGCTTTTCCACCATCTCCACATTACAAATCAATATAAACAAGATCCAAGTTCCCTAGTTCCAAGGAAAAAGGGTAGGTAAAGTGTTTAAGTTCGTAAGGGTAAATGAATGTGGGTTAATGAAGAAAATAAGCTAATTCAGGCTCAAAATGCTATCTAGGGGTCAAATCATGATCAGGTTAAAGGCTATTTAGTCATGGTGGTAAAATCCTAATTTGCCTCCGTCTTCTCCAAATCTGAACATGTACGATCGTCTCAAGTGGTTTAAAAGCAAGTTCTAGAAAACATTATATTCACAAGATGCACTCAGAAGAGAATTTGAATTGATATGCATAATGAATCAATTTTAAGGCTCGAAAAACTCATAAATATTGTGGGATTATGCAAGTATCATTCAATATGTCTCCATGCTTCACTCTAAGGCAACAGATTGCTCAAATCAAGGCTAATGTGCATCAAAATTTCAATTTCCAAGTATGATTACAATATAAGAAAATTAAATCCATTTCTTGTTTTATCTTTAAAAGTATGCTCAAACTCTTTAAAAACCATTAAGAATCAGTATCATCATTGAGTTGGAAGAGGTTCTAAAACCTAAAAAGCAATGATATGACTCAAAAAGATGTAAATCCCTCTCCCACACTTAAATCGTACATTGTCCTCAATGTATATCAGAATAAGCATGTAATATAGAATATAAACATGGGTAAGGTATTTACGAAAATCACACAAAACAAATAACATATAAAGATCAACCAACGTAAATGGAAGAGAGAAAGAGAATGCAAATCTGTGTTAATGACTCCTTCACAGCTTCGGTTGAATTGGGTTGCCTCCCAAGCAGTGCTTTAATGTTTACAGTCTTTCAGCCTAGACTTTTGATAGACCGTTTATTTCGGTCATCAACAAACCCTGCAGAGGATTGTAGTAAAGTGATTAGTAGGGTATCGTTATTGGCCGGGGATTGCGGGTACTCTATACTAAAGAGTCATAAAAATAATAAATGATTTGATTGGTTTAATTAGCAGTTTATAAACAAATATAAATCTACATCTATTAACATTACACAAGATTAGGGGGTTTTCATGATCTGATTTTTCTTTTACTAACTTTACTAAGGAAATTAAAGAACAATTATTTACAATTGATCATTTTCTCTCACAATTCAGAAAATCAAGTTTGTTAAATGGCTAATCAAATTGTTTCAATGTAGACAACGAATTCGTGCCTCAATCACATATCAGAATTGAATCAAAGTGCAAGCCTAAAGAGATCATGCACTTTATAAATTCCTTCTTAGATAATCACTAAGCTTAGGAAAAGTCCATCAGCTAGTTATTTTGTTTAAGCAATCAAGTTAATACTCAGCGCATCCTTACAATTACTTAAACAAATCATTAAGATCAAAAGCAATTATGATTTAATAACATGTTCCTTATTCCTATGAAAAAGTCCATGGATAAAGAACATGCAATTTCCAGAACATTGGCTATTGTTCATAGCTTTTACCACTTTAAATCGTACTCCAGATCAATTAGGTGATCGAAAGTGCGATTATGGCTTCAATGATTTGCAATATCAAAGTTTTCAATATAACAGAACTGAAAATTCAACATATGTAATGAATTAATATGTCTACAAATCATGAACAATTCAAAAACATTAAAGAATAAATCTGAAAATTAACAAACTCATTGAATTAATAATAATCTCTAACATAAGAATCCAAGGCTGAAACAATTAAAAAGAATAGCTGTAAGGGGTACACTTCTTGAACACACTCAAGGAAGCTTGAGATGTTAATGGTGATGAACCTCACGGCTATGATGATAGATGAAGGAGAACACATTTTGGAAAAGTCCTAATGTGCTCACAATTGGAGATGGAATGGTGGAGTGTTTCAGCCTTTTGCTTCTTGAATTTTGAGTAGAGATGGTTCCAAGAGAAAAGATGATCTCTTTCAGCTTACAAACACCCTATTTATAGAGCTTAGAACAACCCTCTAAGCTTAGGAAAAGCAAGAAAATAATGCTAAAAACAAGCCATGAAACATGCAAGGAAACAATCCCTAAAACATGCAAGGAAACAATCCCTAAAACATGCAAAGAATCAAGGAATGGCCAAAAGTAAGAAAGAGGAATACAATCCCGAAATTTCAGGAGGACCCAACTAGTAGAATTCAAACGGTCATATCTTCTTCCACACATCTCCAAATGAGCTGAAACTTGTTGGGCTGGAAAGAAGACGTCTTGAACTTCAATTGGGACCTAAGAAAGTCTCAAAAATGATATTGTTTGGGCCTGTTATGATGGGCCAAAATCCAGTAGGCTGTTGCATCCGAATCTTCCTCTACTTTGGGCTTGGACCTTGCACCTTGCTTAGTTGACAAGAGATTATGTGATTTTTTGTTGGGCAAGCCCATGTTAGGTTGGACATACCCATGTCACTAATGGACTCCAATATTCTCTTGTGTTTTGACACATCATCCAAATAATTCCAAGGTGGAACCCTATAAAGAAATCAGCAAATAATAGATAAGGAAAGTTTCCATAATTAGAAAAGTTTCTTAGAATGATAAGACTATTTTCTTAATCCACTTAGATTTCCTAAAGTAACTAGGAAAACTCATTTAGTGCCTTATTTTACCATTCCCACGTTCACAAGCTTTTTAAATACTAAGAAAAGAAACTAAGCTCAAAATAACAAAGTTAAGAGAATTGCAAAGCCAAATAGGGTAGGAGAGGCATTAAAAACGTAACACAAAGTGTTCCTATCAAATTCCCCCACACTTAGCTTTGGCTAGTCCCTTAGCAAAACAACAGTATGTAACCTAGTAGAATCTCAAGAGAAACAACATAAACTAAATGACACCACAATGACATAACACAAATTAAATGACTCTAATCCTTCCAACTTATGTCTCAGAGATCCCTTAGGCAATATGGCATAATAAAGTACGGAGAGCACAAGTTTACCTCAAATAAACAAGCTACGGAGTTATTAAGATTATATAACATTCGTACTTTGAGTGTGTGTGTGTGAATAATCAGCAAAGAGTAAGTGTAATATGCCACCCTCGAGTTAATGCACAAATAGTATCAAATTTTACTTCTCACAATGCATCACTCTGGTTTTCACTCATTTAAATGTGGTGCTAGCTATACTAATTACTCAATCACTTGTGAAAACAGTTTAAACCATAGGCTTGCTTGTGCACCCACTCTCCACATCAAAAACAGAACATCAAAGGATCAGGAGGTCTTTGAAAGGGTTGTAATGGGGCTAAAGGGTTAAGGTTTCATAAGAAAGAAGAGAAAGGATGTCACAAAATTTCCTTAGAACTAGAAAGCATTCAATAACGTCATAAATAGATCATCATTATTAAGTACCACGTTTCCATCACAATAGGGTGGATTTAATCACTTTGGCTTTCAACTTGCTTTAAAGACTCATAATTCTCCCAATTCTTCAGAACTTGTATTTTTTTGAAACACAACAATTTTTTTTTCCTATTACTCCTTTTATCTTCTTTTTTTTTTGTTTTTTTTTTTTTTTTTTTCTGAAACAACCACCTTAGAACCATACGAAATTCCCCCACACTTATGCTTTTCCACCATCTCCACATTACAAATCAATTATACAAGATCCAAGCTCCCTAGTTCTAAGGAAAAAGGGTAGGTAAAGTGTTTAAGTTCGTAAGGGTAAATGAATGTGGGTTAATAAAGAAAATAAGCTAATTCAGGCTCAAAATGGTATCTAGGGGTCAAATCATGATCAGGTTAAAAGCTATTTAGTCATGGTGGTAAAATCCTAATTTGCCTCCGTCTTCTCCAAATCTGAACATGTACGATCGTCTCAAGTGGTTTAAAAGCAAGTTCTAGAAAACATTATATTCACAAGATGCACTCAGAAGAGAATTTGAATTGATATGCATAATGAATCAATTATAAGGCTCAAAAAACTCACAAATATTGTGGGATTATGCAAGTATCATTCAATATGTCTCCATGCTTCACTCTAAGGCAACAGATTACTCAAATCAAGGCTAATGTGCATCAAAATTTCAATTTCCAAGTATGACTACAATATAAGCAAATTAACTCCATTTCTTGTTTTATCTTTAAAAGTATGCTCAAACTCTTTAAAAACCATTAAGAATCAGTTTCATCATTGAGTTGGAAGAGGTCCTAAAACCTAAAAAGCAATGATATGACTCAAAAAGATGTAAATCCCTCTCCCACACTTAAATCGTACATTGTCCTCAATGTATATCAAAATAAGCATGTAATATAGAATATAAACATGGGTAAGGTATTTACGAAAATCACACAAAACAAATAACATATAAAGATCAACCAACGTAAATGGACGAGAGAAAGAGAATGCAAATCTGTGTTAATGACTCCTCCACAGCTTCGGTTGAATTGGGTTGCCTCCCAAGCAGCGCTTTAATGTTTACAGTCTTTCAGCCTAGACTTTGTACGTTGTTTTTAGTCCTTTGTGAGTGGCACCTCTAGGAGGGGTACATCCTCCACAGTGTGCTCCTCAAAAGCCTCATAGTAAGGTTTCAAGCGATGACCATTCACCTTGAATTCATTTCCAGTTTTTTCACTTTTTATCTGCATAGCACCATGAGGAAAAATATTAGTGACAATGAATGGACCCACCCATCTAGAACGTAACTTACCAGGAAAAAGTTTAAGTCTAGAATGGAAGAGAAGAACTTTTTGGCCCACAACAAAGGCCTTGCCACGGATCATCTTATCATGAAAAGCTCTAGTTTTCTCCTTGTAGATCCATGCACTATCATATGCCTCGTTTCTGATTTCCTCAAGTTCATTCAGTTGGAGTTTCCTATGTAAACCAGCCTCATCAATGTCCATGTTGAAAGACTTAACAGCCCACCATGCCCTATGCTCAAGCTCAACTGGTAAGTGACACGCTTTACCATAGACAAGTCTGAATGGAGACATCCCAATTGGCGTCTTATAAGCTGTCCTATAAGCCCAAAGTGCATCATCAAGTCTTTTGCTCCAATCCTTTCGTGTAGGGCCCACAGTCTTCTCCAAAATCCCCTTAATCTCACGATTTGAGACCTCTGCTTGTCCACTCGTCTGAGGATGATAAGGTGTTGCCACCTTATGAGTCACTTTGTACTTCTTGAGCAGGGCCTCAATTGTACGGTTGCAGAAGTGTAATCCACCATCACTAATAATCACACGAGGCATTCCAAACCTAGCAAATATGTTAGATCTCAAGAAATCTACAACAACTTTAGAGTCATTAGTTCTGGTGGCTTTAGCCTCCACCCACTTAGACACATAATCAACAGCCAAAAGAATGTAAAGAAACCCGTTAGATGAAGGAAACGGCCCCATGAAGTCAACGCCCCAAACATCGAAAATCTCAACAGTTATAATATGGGCCATGGGCATCTGATCCCTCGAGCCTAAATTACCTGTCCTCTGGCACCTGTCACAAGTCATGCAATACAAGTATGCATCCTTAAAAATAGAAGGCCAGAAAAAACCACAATCTAATACCTTACGGGCTGTCCTACGAGCACCAAAGTGTCCACCACAAGACTCAGAATGACAAAAGGCAAGTATCGATTTATGCTCAGATTCAGGGACACACCTCTTAATGATTTGATCACTACAATGTTTCCACAAATAAGGTTCATCCCATATGTAATGCCTAGCCATATGCTTAAGTTTTTCTTTATTAGAACGAGGTAAAGTGTCAGGAAATTGCCTAGTAACTAAATAATTCACAATATCAGCATACCAAGGCTCACTTACCTCAATCCCAAAGAGCTGCTCATCTGGAAATGATTCTTGCAGGGGTAGGACGTCCTCCTCATGAACAAGTCTGCTCAAATGGTCAGCTACCAAGTTTTCACTCCCTTTCTTGTCCTTGATCTCCAAATCAAATTCTTGAAGCAAAAGCACCCATCTAATCAGTCTCGGTTTGGCCTCCTTCTTTGTCATCAGATACTTCAAAGCAAATCTTGCACAACCTTCATCATAGGTGGATGTAGGCGTCTCTGGGCATCTCTGGTGGGTTTGGCACCATCTTCCAACAGAATCCTATGGACGCACATGGTTGGGCTAATTCCCTTTATATCTGCCAAAGTCCAACCAATGGCGGTCTTGTACTTTTTCAGAACGTCCACAAGCTTCTTTTCTTGGTCCTCCTCCAACTTCGAGGATATAATAACAGGCAGTGTCTCCTTGTCCCCCAAAAAGACATACTTCAAGTGATCTGGCAAAACCTTAAGCTCAAGTGTAGGGGCCTGTATCACTGAAGGTAACATTTTGTTAGTGGAAATAGGAAAGGACAAATGAGGAATAGACCTTGGTAATAAGGGTCGGGCCTGAAGGGAGGCTACGGTTTTGATCACAATGGGCTCTTCAGCCTTTTCTAACTCAGCCCTAGAAATGGATTCTCCATTCTTAGTATAACCAACTCCTTGAGAGAGTGTTACTTTCAACTCATCCTCTTCCATTGCTTCCAAAAATCTCTGCGCAAGTGAGTTAATATCATCAATAGAAAAACAGGGTTTAATGTCAGTCAATGGATACCTCATGGCTTCAAAGATGTTGAAGCGTATAACTTCATTATCAAATTCCATGGTTAGAGTTCCCTAATAAACATTGATCTTTGTTCTTGCAGTCCTCATGAATGGACGCCCTAAAAGCAACGGAGTAGAATTTAGGGGAGAATCTTCCATATCAATGATATAGAAGTCTGCAGGAAAAATGAGTTGATTTACTTGCACAAGAACATCTTCAACGTATCCTTTAGGATACTTTTTAGATCGATCAGCCAATTGGATAACAATATTATCACTTTTAAGTGCACCTAGCTCTAAAGAAGCATAAAGACTATAAGGCATCACATTAATTGAAGCTCCTAAGTATAGCATGACATTATCAAATTTGTTGGTACCAATCACACAAGGAACAGAAAAACTCCCTGGATCCTTAAGCTTTGGTGGCAATTTCCTTTGGATGACAGCAGAGACTGTCTCATTCAACTTCACCACCTCCTTCTCACGAGTCTGCCTCCTTGTAGTGCAAAGCTCCTTCAGAAACTTGGCATATCTTGGCACTTGCTTCAAGCACTCAATCAAAGGCATGTTGACTTGTATCTTCTTAAAAATCTCTAAGATGGCCTGATCAGATTCATCCTTCTTGGTTTTGGCAAACCTACTAGGAAAAGGTACACAAGCAAAAGGATTAGAATCAAAAGAGTGTTTAGGGTTTCGTTCATTACCTTGAGGTTTTAAAGCATTCTCAGATGATGGAGGACCAATCATTTCCGCCATTGTGGTGGTGGGATCTTTCTGTATTTCGTTCTTGGTGCTCACAACATCCTCTTTCTCATGGTGGGTCACTTTGGCTTTCTTTTGAGTTTTAAGAACATCCACAATGGTCTTGCCACTCCTTCTGGTAACAACTTTAGCTTACTCGATAATTGGGTTGGGAACAGTGTTGCTAGGCAATTTTCCACTCTCCGTTATCTTCCCCATGAAGTCCACCACTTGTCCCAATTGCTTCTTCAGCTCTGCAATATCCTTAGTATGAGCCTGTTGACCTGTAACAAGAGCTTGAGTAGCAGTAGTTAAATTCTGTTGCCCTTGAGCAAGGGACTTTAAAATTTCATCATAATTTGAAGCAACAGAATTTGTAGGTACAATAGGATTAGGGACAAAGTTTTGAGGTACCTGAGGCCTCATAAACAAACCTGGAGGGCGTGGAAACACTTGCCCTTGACCTTGAGGGTTCTGAACATTATCATTGTTGTCCCAACGAAAATTGGGGTGATCTCTAAGCCCAGGGTTATATGTGTTAGAGAAAGGGTTGTACCTTTGTCCACCTTGATTACCTTGAAACCCAACAGCGTTAAGAGACTCCCATCCTCCATTGTTGATTAGTTGGAGACATTGGTCAGTTGGATGCCCTTGAGTACAACACACACCACAGATTTGAGCAACTTGTTGTACTTGTGCTCCATTCACGTTCAGTACCTGAGACAGAAGAGTAGACATTTTATTAACTTTTTCCTCAAGAGCAGAGTTAGAAGATACCTCATTCACCCCATGAGTGGAGTTTAACACTCCCGCGTATTGTTGATAATTAAGAGCACGTTGGGCGAGTAACTCCTTAGCAACATCAGGTGTCTTATCGACAAAAGAACACCGGCAGCAGCATCTAACAATTGACGTTCGAGGGGGAGAAGTCCTTCATAAAAGTAAGTGAGAAGATTCCCTTCTTTCATCCCATGTGAAGGACATGATGCAATTAAGCTCTTGAATCTCTCATAGTAGGCATAGAACGCCTCTTCCTTCCTTTGCTCAATTCCAGTTATCTGCTTCCTCAAGATAGTAATCCTTGAGGCAGGGAAGTACTTAGTCAGAAACTCAGTCATCAGCTTCTCCCATGTGTTGATGTAACCCGAGGGTAGATCAAACAACCAAGTCTTTGCCCTATCTTCAAGTTAAAAAGGGAATGACTTTAGCTTCAGAACGTTGAGATCCGCATTTTGTGGGCACATACTTGAACACACAAACTGGAACTCCTTGAGATGTTTGTGAGGATCTTCGTTAGTAAGCCCATGGAATTTGGGCAAATGGTGCAAGAACCCACTCTTCAGTTCGAACTCAGCTATCTTGCCAACTGGGGGTTCTGGATAAGTAATACAAGTTGGTGCAACTCCCCCATCAGTTGAAGAAGACATTTGCCTAATAGTTTCAGCCATTGGTACTTCGTCTTCCTTACTTGCGTCTTCTAAGTCAGGTATGTCTTCTTCCTCGTCTGACAAGTGATGTGAAAAATTATCTGACTCCTCCGACTCTAACCTCCCTTCTTGGTGAGGTGGGGGTTGATTTGTAGAAAGTGCAACTTCTTTTAGTAAAGCCAAGTGTTTTCTAAGTTCTTGAGTCTTTCTACTAACTGCTGACATTCATGGACCTAAATAACAAAAGTAAAGGAATCAATATATAAGTTAAAGTTTGAAATACAAATAATAATGAGCTTCCCTTACAAACTTTACAAATGGTTTTAAGGAAGTCACATGCTAAAATTGCAATCAAGTAAAACACAAGTTATATTATATGCTAAGAAGAATATTAACAAGTTAAATGACACTAAAATATAGAGATTTTGCAATCCCCGGCAACGGCGCCATTTGATAGACCGTTTATTTCGGTCATCAACAAACCCTACAGAAGATTGTAGTAAAGTGATTAGTAGGGTATCGTTATTGGCCGGGGATTGCGGGTACTCTATACTAAAGAGTCATAAAAATAATAAATGATTTGATTGGTTTAATTAGCAGTTTATAAACAAATATAAATCTACATCTATTAACATTACACAAGATTAGGGGGTTTTCATGATCTGATTTTTCTTTTACTAACTTTACTAAGGAAATTAAAGAACAATTATTTACAATTGATCATTTTCTCTCACAATTCAGAAAATCAAGTTTGTTAAATGACTAATCAAATTGTTTCAATGTAGACAACGAATTCGTGCCTCAATCACATATCAGAATTGAATCAAAGTGCAAGCCTAAAGAGATCATGCACTTTATAAATTCCTTCTTAGATAATCACTAAGCTTAGGAAAAGTCCATCAGCTAGTTATTTTGTTTAAGCAATCAAGTTAATACTCAGCGCATCCTTACAATTACTTAAACAAATCATTAAGATCAAAAGCAATTATGATTTAATAACATGTTCCTTATTCCTATGAAAAAGTCCATGGATAAAGAACATGCAATTTCTAGAACATTGGCTATTGTTCATAGCTTTTACCACTTTAAATCATACTCCAGATCAATTAGGTGATCGAAAGTGCGATTATGGCTTCAATGATTTGCAATATCAAAGTTTTCAATATAACATAATTGAAAATTCAACATATGTAATGAATTAATATGTCTACAAATCATGAACAATTCAAAAACATTAAAGAATAAATCTGAAAATTAACAAACTCATTGAATTAATAATAATCTCTAACATAAGAATCCAAGGCTGAAACAATTAAAAAGAATAGCTGTAAGGGGTACACTTCTTGAACACACTCAAGGAAGCTTGAGATGTTAATGGTGATGAACCTCACGGCTATGATGATAGATGAAGGAGAACACATTTTGGAAAAGTCCTAATGTGCTCACAATTGGAGATGGAATGGTGGAGTGTTTCAGCCTTTTGCTTCTTGAATTTTGAGTAGAGATGGTTCCAAGAGAAAAGATGATCTCTTTCAGCTTACAAACACCCTATTTATAGAGCTTAGAACAACCCTCTAAGCTTAGGAAAAGCAAGAAAATAATGCTAAAAACAAGCCATGAAACATGCAAGGAAACAATCCCTAAAACATGCAAGGAAACAATCCCTAAAACATGCAAAGAATCAAAGAATGGCCAAAAGTAAGAAAGAGGAATACAATCCCGAAATTTCAGGAGGACCCAACTAGTAGAATTCAAACGGTCATATCTTCTTCCACACATCTCCAAATGAGCTGAAACTTGTTGGGCTGGAAAGAAGACGTCTTGAACTTCAATTTGGACCTAAGAAAGTCTAAAAAATGATATTGTTTGGGCCTGTTATGATGGGCCAAAATCCAGTAGGCTGTTGCATCCGAATCTTCCTCTACTTTGGGCTTGGACCTTGCACCTTGCTTAGTTGACAAGAGATTATGTGATTTTTTGTTGGGCAAGCCCATGTTAGGTTGGACATACCCATGTCACTAATGGACTCCAATATTCTCTTGTGTTTTGACACATCATCCAAATAATTCCAAGGTGGAACCCTACAAAGAAATCAGCAAATAATAGATAAGGAAAGTTTCCATAATTAGAAAAGTTTCTTAGAATGATAAGACTATTTTCTTAATCCACTTAGATTTCCTAAAGTAACTAGGAAAACTCATTTAGTGCCTTATTTTACCATTCCCACGTTCACAAGCTTTTTAAATACTAAGAAAAGAAACTAAGCTCAAAATAACAAAGTTAAGAGAATTGCAAAGCCAAATAGGGTAGGAAAGGCATTAAAAATGTAACACAAAGTGTTCCTATCAACTTTGTACATCGTTTTTAGTCCTTTGTGAGTGGCATCTCTAGGAGGGGTACATCCTCCACAGTGTGCTCCTCAAAAGCCTCATAGTAAGGTTTCAAGCGATGACCATTCACCTTGAATTCATTTCCAGTTTTGTCACTTTTTATCTGCATAGCACCATGAGGAAAAATATTAGTGACAATGAATGGACCCACCCATCTAGAACGTAACTTACCAGGAAAAAGTTTAAGTCTAGAATGGAAGAGAAGAACTTTTTGGCCCACAACAAAGGCCTTGCCACGGATCATCTTATCATGAAAAGCTCTAGTTTTCTCCTTGTAGATCCATGCACTATCATATGCCTCGTTTCTGATTTCCTCAAGTTCATTCAGTTGGAGTTTTCTATGTAAACCAGCCTTATCAATGTCCATTTTGAAAGACTTAATAGCCCACCATGCCCTATGCTCAAGCTCAACTGGTAAGTGACACACTTTACCATAGACAAGTCTGAATGGAGACATCCCAATTGGCGTCTTGTAAGCTGTCCTATAAGCCCAAAGTGCATTATCAAGTCTTTTGCTCCAATCCTTGCGTGTAGGGCCCACAGTATTCTCCAAAATCCCCTTAATCTCACGATTTGAGACCTCTGCTTGTCCACTCGTCTGAGGATGATAAGGTGTTGCCACCTTATGAGTCACTTTGTACTTCTTGAGCAGGGCCTCAATTGTACGGTTGCAGAAGTGTAATCCACCATCACTAATAATCACACAAGGCATTCCAAACCTAGCAAATATGTTAGATCTCAAGAAATCTACAACAACTTTAGAGTTATTAGTTCTGGTGGCTTTAGCCTCCACCCACTTAGACACATAATCAACAGCCAAAAGAATGTAAAGAAACCTGTTAGATGAAGGAAACGGCCCCATGAAATCAATGCCCCAAACATCGAAAATCTCAACAGTTATAATATGGGCCATGGGCATCTGATCCCTAGAGCCTAAATTACCTGTCCTCTGGCACCTGTCACAAGTCATGCAATACAAGTATGCATCCTTAAAAATAGAAGGCCAGAAAAAACCACAATCTAATACCTTACGGGCTGTCCTACGAGCACCAAAGTGTCCACCACAAGACTTAGAATGACAAAAAGCAAGTATCGATTTATTCTCAGATTCAGGGACACACCTCCTAATGATTTGATCACTACAATGCTTCCACAAATAAGGTTCATCCCATATGTAATGCCTAGCCATATGCTTAAGTTTTTCTTTATTAGAACGATGTAAAGTGTCAGGAAATTGCCTAGTAACTAAATAATTCACAATATCAGCATACCAAGACTCACTTACCTCAATCCCAAAGAGCTGCTCATCTGGGAATGATTCTTGCAGGGGTAGGGCGTCCTCCTCATGAACAAGTCTGCTCAAATGGTCAGCTACCAAGTTTTCACTCCCCTTCTTGTCCTTGATCTCCAAATCAAATTCTTGAAGCAAAAGCACCCATCTAATCAGTCTCGGTTTGGCCTCCTTCTTTGTCATCAGATACTTCAAAGCTGCATGATCAGTATAAACAACAACTTTAGTTTGAAGTAAATAAGAGCGAAATTTATCTAAGGCAAAAAAACAGCAATGAGCTCTTTTTCAGTTGTGGAATAGTTTAGTTGAGCATCATTGAGTGTCCTAGAGGCATAGTAGATGGCATAGGGCTTCTTGTCCATTCTTTGTCCCAAAACAGCCCCAACGGCGTAATTTGAGGCGTCACACATCAATTCCAAAGGTAAGGACCAATTAGGTGGACATGATGGGAGCAGTAGTGAATAACTCCTTCAGCTTCTCAAAAGCTTTCTTGCACTCCTCATCAAACTCAAAGAGAGTGTCCTTCTGAAGTAAACGGCACAAGGGCCTTGATACATTGGAGAAATCCTTGATAAACCTCCTGTAAAATCCTGCATGACCAAGAAATGAACGAACCTCTCTCACACAAGTGGGAGAGGGTAAGTAACGCACAAGATCTACCTTAGATTTATCAAACTCAATCCCCCTAGCAGATATGATATGTCCTAAAACAATCCCTTGAGTCACCATGAAGTGACATTTTTCCCAATTTGAAACCAAGTTTGTTTCAACACAACGTTTCAGAATAAGTTCCAAATTTCCTAAGCATGCATCAAAATCTCTACCAAAGACACTAAAATCATCCATAAAGACCTCAATGATATTCTCGATGTATTCAGAGAAAATGGAGAGCATACAACGTTGAAACGTACCTGGTGCATTGCACAATCAGAATGGCATACGTCTGTAAGCATAAGTGCCAAAAGGGCAAGTGAAGGTGGTCTTCTCTTGGTCCCCTTGCGCTATACAGATCTGGTTGTACCCACTATATCCATCCAACAAACAATAAAAAGGATAACCAGCTAACCTCTCGAGCATCTGATCGATGAAGGGCAGAGGGAAATGGTCCTTTCTTGTTGAAGCATTGAGCTTCCTATAGTCTATGCAAACTCGATAAACAGTTACCACTCTTTGAAGTACAAGCTCATTCTCCTCATTCTTTACCATAGTAAGTCCTGACTTCTTTGGCACAACTTGAACAGGAGACACCCACTTACTATCTGAAATAGGGTAAATAACGCCACAATCAAGTAACTTAATTACCTCATCTTGCACAACCTTCATCATAGGTGGATGTAGGCGTCTCTGGGCATCTCTGGTGGGTTTGGCACCATCCTCCAACAGGATCCTATGGACGCACATGGTTGGGCTAATTCCCTTGATATCTGCCAAAGTCCAACCAATGGCGGTCTTGTACTTCTTCAGAACGTCCACAAGCTTCTTTTCTTGGTCCTCCTCCAACTTCGAGGATATAATAACAGGCAGCGTCTCCTTGTCCCCCAAAAAGACATACTTCAAGTGATCTGGCAAAACCTTAAGCTCAAGTGTAGGGGCCTGTATCACTGAAGGTAACATTTTGTTAGTGGAAATAGGAAAGGACAAATGAGGAATAGACATTGGTAATATGGGTTGGGCCTCAAGGGAGGCTACGGTTTTGATCACAATGGGCTCTTCAGCCTTTTCTAACTCAGCCCTAGAAATGGATTCTCCATTCTCAGTATAACCAACTCCTTGAGAGAGTGTTACTTTCAACTCATCCTCTTCCATTGCTTCCAAAAATCTCTGCGCAAGTGAGTTAATATCATCAATAGAAAAACAAGGTTTAATGTCAGTCAATGGATACCTCATGGCTTCAAAGATGTTGAAGCGTATAACTTCATTATCAAATTCCATGGTTAGAGTTCCCTCATAAAAATTGATCTTTGTTCTTGCGGTCCTCATGAATGGGCGCCCTAAAAGCAACGGAGTAGAATTTAGGGGCGAATCTTCCATATCAATGATATAGAAGTCTGCAGGAAAAATGAGTTGATTTACTTGCACAAGAACATCTTCAACGTATCCTTTAGGATACTTATTAGATCGATCAGCCAATTGGATAACAACATTATCACTTTTAAGTGCACCTAGCTCTAAAGAAGCATAAAGACTATAAGGCATCACATTAATTGAAGCTCCTAAGTCTAGCATGACATTATCAAATTTGTTGGTACCAATCACACAAGGAACAGAAAAACTCACTGGATCCTTAAGCTTTGGTGGCAATTTCTTTTGGATGATAGCAGAGACTGTTTAATTCAACTTCACCACCTCCTTCTCACGAGTCTGCTTCCTTGTAGTGCAAAGCTCCTTCAGAAACTTGGCATATCTTGGCACTTGCTTCAAGCACTCAATCAAAGGCATGTTGACTTGTACCTTCTTAAAAATCTCTAAGATGGCCTGATCAGATTCATCCTTCTTGGTTTTGGCAAACCTACTAGGAAAAGGTACACGAGCAAAAGGATTAGAATCAAAAGAGTGTTTAGGGTTTTGTTCATTACCTTGAGGTTTTGAAGCATTCTCAGATGATGGAGGACCAATCATTTCCGCCATTGTGGTGGTGGGATCTTTCTGTATTTCCTTCTTGGTGCTCACAACGTCCTCTTCCTCATGGTGGGTCACTTTGGCTTTCTTCTGAGTTTTAAGAACATCCACAAGTGATACCGGATTTAAATAGAATTGAAGGAAACTAAACAAACAAACAAAGAAATGAAAGATAGGAGTTCACCACCCACGAGATAACACCAAAGGGATATAGAATATCACCACCCAAAGGATTAACACAAGGGATACAGAACTATAAGAATTCACCACTCTAAGGATTATACCAAAGAGATACAGAATTACAAAAAGGAGAAACTCTCTTCTCAAAAGCCAAAGGCTGTCATCCCTCTTGAAATCGGGATCCCATCAATGCGAGTACAATGCTTCGAACCGAGTCACAACGAGGAAGGGTTAAGGATGAACGCGGATCTGGTCAAAGGAGCTCGGAATAAAGCCCAAATCTGCCTAGCTGCTTATCAGCAGAGGGCTGCTCGATACTATAACTCCCGAATCTGGCCCAAAGACTTCAAGCTGTATGACCTCGTCCTCCGGAAGAGTGAAGTGTCCCGTCCTCACCACACGGGGAAGGTTGTCTCAAACTGGGAGGGCTCTTATCGGATCCGAAGGATTTGCAGAGTTGGCGCCTACGAGCTCGAAGATATGGATGGCAAACCCATCCCCGCACCTGGAACGCGGAGAACCTCCATAGGTTTTATCAATAAGATGCAAAATATAAAAGAAAAAATTCAATAAAGATTGAAAGTTGAACTACATAAAATTTTCTTAAGTTAAAAAGGGAGTACAAAGAAAGGGCACTATCGACCCTGGATACAAAAACAGGCCTATTCTAAGGACCCTAATGGGCGTCACCATCACTCCCCGCTCTGCCATCGCCATCTCCCGTATCCCCAGCTTCGCTCTCTGGGCCTGGCTGGGTCCGCAACCTAGACCCTCCTGGGCACCGGCATCAGCAGTCTCCTCTGCGAGCCCTCTTGAAGGAGTGGCTTCGGACCCCTCTAACTCAACCGCCAAGTCAAGACCTGAGAAGTCCACCTCCGGGAAAAGGAGCTCAGCCCTTCTCTTGGCTTCATTGAAACCTTTAAAGTACTGAATAGCACATTCCCTTATCAAGGATGTTTCTTTCTCCGCAGACTGGCGGTGAACTCCTTCCAGCTCTTCCCTCAGGACCTCTTCAGATCGGCGCCAATGATCCCTCTCGAACATTGCCTCCGCCCTGTCTCTCTCCACTGTCTCAAAAAAAATAGACAAGTCATGGGCCAAGTTCTGGGATTCCTCCAACTTGTGCTGAGTCTTGGCTAGACGATCCACCATATCCAGGGTGCGCCGAGAAAGCAGCCCAGTTAGAACCTTGGCCTAAAAGAACAGCCTCGTCAGAAATAAAAGAAATATATGGGCCAACCAAAGGGAAGAGCGAGCACTACCTGAGAAAAAGCAACTTCCGTGGCCGAGCACAGCACCTCGATATGCTTCGACGAAACATCCACCACGTCGCGAGGAGGGATCCCCAACACCGGATGCTCGGAAGCAACTTTAGGATTGGCAAACACGGAGTTATCCATCCTCAAGGCCCACCGTGGACTAAAGAGAGGAGCCATCCCAGACGCTTCTTGGGGCAAAGGCACCCCCAAAGGGGGAGTGGGAGCGATTGGATCCACCCGCTCTTTAGGAGTCAGGGGCCTCGGGGAACTGTCAGCTGGGATTGGAGCCACGGATAGGACTTTGGCCTTCTTCTTTTGACTGGATCCGCTAGCTTCTACAACCCTCTTCTTTTCGCGAGCCAGACGCCTAGCCATCGCCACCATCTCCATGTCTGCACAAAAAGAGAAGCATTAAAGACTTGGAGAAAAAAAGTAAAAGCTTCTATGAACTTGTAAACCAGCAGCTACCATGCTCAAGGTTCAGGGGAAGGCTGGGAAGACACAGGCCGAGCCTGTGGAGTTCTTCATTATCTTCGAGCACCTCGATATCCAACGGCACGGCAAGCATCGCCCTCAACGTCTCCTGCTCACGAGGCAAGAGGTGTGGTCTTTTGCATTTACCAACACGCTCCAGACTCCAATTGAGAGGGATATCGAAGCTCCCATCGCTCTGAATGAAGAAAAAGCCTCATTTCCATCTCTTTATGGAGGAAGGCTTCTCCTTCAGAAAATTTTTCCCCCGCCTCGAGCTAACAATGACCCATCCCGAATGACCGAGCCGGGCTAGCTGAAAATGGACCTTGAACATGTTGATGTTCATCACCCCCCCCCAACTTCCTGGCACACGGCTATGAATGCCAGGATCAGCCGGATCGAATTAGGCACCAGCTGGCTAAGCACAATTCCAAAGTATCTAAGTACGAAACAGAGGAACGGGTGGAGAGGGAGCCTAAGCCCGACCTTAAGCTGATGTTCATAAATATGCAGCTCATAAGGCACCCGGCTCAACAGGGCATCGCAGGCCCTCTCCCTACCCTCGGGGGCTCACATGTGAAACTCTAAGGGGATCCTATACATGATCCTCGTCCTCACAAGGCTAGCCTTCTCCACTACGCTCGGAATGGAGTTCGCTTCGAACGTTCATTCCTCTCTCTCAGCATCCAGAGTGTCATCTCTTATAACCATAGACACCCGGACATCCCCCTCTCAAGATGTTTCTGCCTCCTCGCTCTCTCCCCCGTCTCCCTCATACAGCACGAGGGCCTGGCCCTCTCCCCTAGGAGCCGCTTCCTGAGAGCAGACTCCATCACTAGAAGAAGTGCCCATCGCTTCCTCTAACTCCCTGGACAGAGCTCCGCTAGTATCACTGCCACCAGACATTTTACTCACCTAGAAAGAAAAACTTTCGTGGAAGACTCCTAACAATGCCAAGCGCACTCACACTCTCTAACTAAACCGATACTCTCAAGATCTCACAATGATGCAAAGTGAAGAATGAAGAAAGGGGGGAACCCGCTTATATGGAGGCTATGGCAGTAGAAACGAAAAACGTTTATCTATGCATTAGATGAAATGATGCGCCCCCTGCCATTCCCCAGGCACCGTTTCCAGTCACTATGGTGCCAGCTGTAGCTAGAACCTGCCTTCTGCAGTAACCAATGCGCCGCCATTTCTTATCAGTTGCCCTCATTTGACACGTCTACAGAAAGGTAAACCTAATAGGCTGAGAGTTGGCAGAAGCGCCCACGTGAGCAGGAAGGAGGAATCTACACAAACATGATATTTTATAAGTTTTGATCGCTCGGCCATATTGTCCAAAAATTTGAGCCTTGTCAACGCTAGGTCGTATTCTCCAAAAAGTCCAAGCGTATGAGCAGCATCAGTATTGCATACACTCGGCCATGTTTTCTCCAGGGATTCTCCAAAAATTCGAGCCTTGTCAACGCTTGGTGGTATTCTCCAAAAAGTCCGAGCATATGAGCAGTATTGCATACGCTCGGCCATGTTTTCTCCAGGCATTCTACAAAAATCTGAGCCTTGCCAACACTTGATCGTATTCTCCAAAAAGTCCGAGCGTATGAGCAGCGTTGCATATGCTCGGCCATGTTTTCTCCAGGGATTCTCCAAAAGTCCGAGCATTGTCAATCGCTCGGCATGATTCTCCAAAAAGTACGAGCGTATGAGCTGCGTTGCATACGCTTGGCAGTGTTTTCTCCAAGGAATTCTCCAAAGTCCGAGCCTTGTCAATCGCTCGGCATGATTCTCCAAAAATTCAGAGCATACGAGTTGCGTTGCATACGATCGGTCAGGTTTTCTCCAAGAAATTCTCCAAAGTCCGAGCCTTGTCAATCGCTCGGCATGATTCTCCAAAAAGTCCGAGCGTACGAGCTACGTTGCATACGCTCGGCAACGTTTTCTCCAAGGAATTCTCCAAAGTTCGAGCCTTGTCAATCGCTCAGCATGATTCTCCAAAAAGTCCGAGCGTACGAGCTGCGTTGTATACGCTCGGCCAGGTTTTCTCCAGGTATTTTCTAAAATTCTGAGCCTTGTCTATCACTCGGCCAGATTCTCTAAAAGTCCGAGGGTCTAATCTACACCACAAGCGTTCGACCTTGTGCCCAGAATCAAGTTTGTTTTATTGAATTAAGTATGAAAGGCAAGGATATCACACAAAGCAAAGATTGAAAGAAAAGACATTTTATTAATTAAGAGAATTACAACTAACGACCTCAAAATACAAAGTAAAAAGGGCCTTAACGACCTCGAAGTACAAAGGAAAAGTTAGAATGCCAGGCTCCTCAAGCAGTGCCGGTTACAAGCTCCCTCACCCTTTTCAGGCTGAAAAGCTCCTGGCACAATACTGAAGAGCTCCTGGCGCGAGCCTGAGACTAAAAGCGCTCACCTGATAGGTGCAGCCCCAGGCCCAGGTGCCCTCCTTAGCCCATCTTCTTCTTCTGTTCCAATAAGTTCAAGAGACCGAGGAGCCCACCATCCAGAGACACAGCTCCCCTGACTTTAAATGGATCAGTGGTACTCCTTCGGGGCTGGTTGTGTCCCTCTTCTTCCTCAGTTCCAAGGAACCAAGGAGCTCTTGGCACAAGGAACCCTCCCAGATCCACTCAGAATCTGGAAGAGGTCCTTGCCTCCACTCGGAATCTAAAAGAGGTCCTAACCCTCGTTTGAAATCAGGGAGAAGACCATGGTCGTTGAACCAAGATCCTCCTCCAGGGTAGCCTCGTCTTCCTCTTTGGCTTCCATAAAGCCCTCAAGAGACTTGATGAGAGTCATAAAATGCCTCTCAACAATGGTTAATTGTTAGCATTTTAGGATTGATCTCGGTCGTTATTGTGCTTTTATATGTTAATAACTCCAAAGTAATATTATTAGACCACTGACTTATTTCAGTGTAATTTTCAGGTACTTTAAGTTTAAAAGAGAAAAAGAAGCGATCGTTGCTTAAAAAAGCAAGATCCCATGCTTCTGAAAGGACAAGATGGACTGCTGCCTGAATTGCGATCGAGCGCACAAGCAGTGCGATCGAGTGCACATCCCATATCGAGCAAGGTACTCTGCAGTGTATACGCGATCGAGCGCACAAGCTGTGATCGAGCACACAAGCCGCGATCGAGCGCACCCGGACAGTATCCCACATCGGTTGGATAACACATAACATTCTGGGAGTTTTCCTATATAAAGACCCACTCTGCTCAGCTGAAATCATTAACCAATCGGAGCTCTTCTAAGATCATCTTCTGAGATCATTAAAGAGTGACTCTAGAGGGCCTTTAAGAGTAAATCCATAGGGCTTTTAAGAGGAATCCGAAGTATAAAATTTGGAGGACAAGCTGAGGATGATCGTTGAGAGGCCGGAGACAACTCAAGGAGGCATGAGCTCTATGGCCAGCTAATCTCCAAGCAAGGTGAAAGGATGAATTCCTAGGTGTAGTTGTTCTTATTTTCCCTTATTTGGTTCAGTTTTAGTTGGTATTATTTTTATCAAACATTGTTATGTTTTATTCTTTAATTTAATTTAGTAGATTATTTTATTAGTCTGGTGATTGCATGCTTCCTTTCCATATAAGTTCAGTCATGCTTTTCTTATGTGTATCTGTTTGGATGTGATTGAGTCCAGTAGACCTCTTTTATAGATTTTTCCATTGCTGCGATATTGTCGTTAGATATATCGTCGTCTTTTGATAATTTATAAGTTGGATCATGTGTGCTTAAAAGTAGAGAATAATTCATAATAATTACATTAGGATTTATAATTGCGCTTTAATTGAATATATGCCGATTGCTTGTTTGAGATGTGAAACTAGCAATCGAGATAAAAACAACTGAATCAAGTTAGGATTAGAGCAACGAGCCTAGGGAGGATTTCCGGAACCTTGTCATTCTTAATTATATTTCCAACCCTATTTACACAATTACCCTTTTTCTCAAACAAACTCAGATTCATTTGATCTTTTATCGTTTGTGTTAAGGTTCACACCTTCCTTTGTAATTAACTTGTTTCCCTATGGAATCGACACCCCAAAGCTTATACTACAATAACCGTGTTATACTTTGGGCGTAATCAAGACTAATGACTCCCCTCTCTCTCTGAGATCATTACCCTCGGTATTACCCAAGCCAATGGCTCCACTATCAGAAAGTTATATCTCCCTCTCAAGCTCTTCAGAAACTGAACTCGTTTCTGTTTAAGACAACAGGTGTCAGAGACCCTCTTTTATAACAGGGGAAAACACATTCAGCAAGGGGAATTAATGCAGATATCGAAAAAAAAAAAGAAGGAAACTTCATGGTTTTCGAAATGACTTTTCGTTTCCCCAAGCAACCTTTCGCCTCCAGAGAGTAACAGTCCGACTCTCAAGGACCTTCGTTCGATCGCAAGTCTGACTTTACAGTTTTTAAGAAGGCTTTTCGATTCCCTAGGCGACCTTTTGCCTCCTGAGCGTCACAGTTCAGCTCTCACGACCGGGCTTTACTCCTCAGCTCCATTTAAAAGCCTGACCCACAAAGTACTTCCTTGAGCACATGAATGTACCCAAGGAAGTAGGGGGCCTATGATATGGCCCAAAACACATCAGGTCTAGATAGGCTCCAGGCCCAGCAAAATACTCCGGCCCAAATGAGCTCCAGGCCCAACAGAACAGTCCACTCCAAGTAAGTTCAGGCCTCGCTAACTCTTCGGCCCAATGGAGGCTCCAGTCCAAGAAATAGCCCAGTAAAACTCTCGGCCCAGCAAAATACTCCCCATGTTACCTGTGCAGGACCAGGTCACGTCCCCACCAAAGCCCTGCCAACATCCAGGTCACGTCCTCACCCAAGCCACGTCAGCACCAATAGTAAGCGGCATCAACAGAGAAACAGATAAGAGAGAGCATAGGTATGTGTACCTCCTTGCCATGCTAGTCTTAGTCATCAAAAACAATCATTGGTGGTCGAAATAACCAACTTCTGGAAGAGAGAGAAAGTATATCAAAAATTTGTCTTTAGAGAGATAGAGTATGGATTCACAATTTAGAGTAAAAATTTTGTGGATGAGGGTGGGTTTTTGGTAGGGGAGAGTGAACCGCTATTATTACCATTGGCGGTGATGACTAGCGAGACATTGAATCGGGGAGAGGGGGAGAGGGAGAGAGAGAGCATGGGTAGTGAGAGGAAAGGAATGAGAGAATTGGCAGAAATGAAGAGAGAAAGTTGAGTGTTTTTCACTTCATCTTATTTTGTTTATTTGTTTTTCTTTTATAATGTTTCATGAATTAAATGAATATATTTTGAGTTAAATTACAATAAGCACAGTGGCCTAGCGATTAAGTCTTGGTTTTGTTAAGTAACCTTTCCCAAGTTCAAACCTTCATCATGAAATTTTTATTCTTTAAATTTTTTTTCCCAATTATGTTTCTTACCAAAATTTAATGTGAGACATGTGAAAAAACTAAAATGCCCCAAAACAAAAAAGTGGGTTTTACAATCCTACCCCTTAAAGAAATTTTGTCCTAGAAATTTAAATAGTTTGGTAATGAACACATGTGGATACTGAACTCAAATATCTTCTTGGTACTTTTTAACCATTACACTAGTCAGTTAGAGTTCTTCAACCCTTAACAAAGTTCTAACATTCTCTTTTACAACAACCCACCACGGTTTTACTAAGCTTATTTTAGCCAAAATATATTTATTCAATTCTTAAGAGATTTTACTAGTCCCAGATTATCTATTGCTTTGCTTTTGTTCCAAATTGGCTTCCTACAGTGATCTTATGTTCTTTTTCTAAGGATCACCTCACGTCCAATAATAATCAAACTTTAGCTAAAACTTCATTTTCTTTAGCATAATGTCTTCTTGTTTATGTATGTATCTCTTGCTCTCAATAGACATATTAATAGCCTCCATTTAAGATCATTTCTATACTTCTCACCTTAAACTATTTTTTTTTTCATTCCACAGCAAGAAAACACATTCTAAGAACATTTAATTATTACACATGAACCACTACTCTTATACCTTCCAAGTTATCAAACATGTCCTTACAAATTCTCTTATTCCTCATAATTATTAAACTACAATTCTTATGACTTAAATTTTACTTAAATTATCGGAACCAAGCATTCTATAATAATCCAAATCCTTTAATTACAAAACCCTCGATCCGTTATGCCTTCCAGTGAACTCAAGTAGCATTCCAAACATCCCAACATACTGATTTCCCTTAAGCACCAAATCAAAAAATCTATAACCTTATGCTTCTCTCATTCTACACGAATCAACAACTTAACTGAACTAGATAGTCATTTATGAGAACTTTTGTGAATATCTTAACCTCAAAATATTCACTTGAGTCACTATATTAAAATTCAAGAATTTCAAGAAAATTATGCATAAACTTCGATTACCTAATTAACCCTAATGATCCATTACCGACATTATTGACCCCTAACTTGATTTTAATAATAACAAAACTTGTTTAAGTTGATCTAACCAAATTTGTCTAAGTGTTTAAGTATTTAAGGTTTTTATTCAAATATGCACGCACCTCAAGAGAAGAGTCTGAAGAACAAGATTAGAAGCTACTAGGTAGTTAATTCTATTATAAATCCTCTCTCAATTATCTAGCTTTAGTTGTGGCTCAAAATACTTACAAAATATTTTTAACAAAAAATATTGAACTTAACTTTTTATTTTACAAGTCTTTGAAAAATAGAAAATTTTGTTTCATGGGATTCAGTCGACTAAATGGTATATACAATCAACTGAATGAAGGACAGAAAGTCCCACCTTTCTGATTCAGTCAACTAAATGAATCATACAGTTGATTGAATAAAAGTCAAACTTTCTAGCCTATGACCCAGTTGACTGTATGGACCACTCAGTCGACTGAATGAAAGACGGAGAGTTCTAACTCTCTAGTCCAATCGACTAAATGATTCATATAGTCGATTGAATGAAGCATCTGATGCTTTATTACTTTGATTCAGTCGACTGAATGGTACATCCAGTCGATTGAACATTCAAAAATAATGGCTACTTTTTTTAAAAGAAAGACATCATTCAGAGCATTTAATGCTCAAAACTGCCCCATCTTGTGTTTAACGGCTATATAGAGGCAATGATATATAAAACCTTTTTAAATGAGCAAACCTAACATAAAAAAAAACACTTAATTTCTACAAGAGCTCATTTATTACTTTCAAAGCTTTCAAAAATCCCTATTGAGCCATCTTTAAAGCTTTATTTTCGAAAAAAAGATATTCTTCATCTTGTAAAGCATTTATTGCAATCTCTCTTGTACTGTTCTTAAATCTTCAATTCCAATCATTATAAAAGAAAGGGTTTGTGTAACTCTTAGAAGTGTTTAGGTGTTAAACACTTTAGTGTGAACTTCCTTATGTGGAAGAGATCCTTGTAAAGGTTTGGGAAATACCTCTGAAGTTGCTTGTCTAAGTGGAATACTTCAAGGATTTTTCTTGAAGAGAGTGGACGTAGGGTTGAAAATATTCCAATATTGCTGAACCACTATAAACCATGTTTGCAGTCTCTCATCCTTACTCCTCTAATTTTAGCAATGTATTTATTGTTGTTCAGACTTGATTTCTTAAGTGTTTAAAACTTGTTTGTTTTGCAAAAAAAATTTAAAACATAATTCACCCCACCTTCTTGGCTTGCACTTTGGTTTACAATTGGTATCAGAGCTTAGTTCTCACTAATAGACTTAAAATCCTTGAGTAGATCTTATGGCTAATAATAGTTATACTGAAGGTCATTCTTATATTAGGCCTTCTTTGTTTAATGGAAATACTACAATTATTTGAAAAATAGAATGAAAATCTTTGTAAAAGGTAATGATTATACTTTACGGAGATTAATTGAAGAAGGACCTAGAACTCCCATGAAAAAGATTAAACTTGGAGAAAAAGAAATTCTATTACCTAAAACCAAGCAAGAATTTGATGATGATGATTGTAGAATGTTGTCTTTAAATAGTAGAGCCACAAGTATGTTTCATTGTGCTTTAGATGTAAATGAATACAACAAAATTTTTATGTGTTTTGGATAAGAAAATATGGGATAAACTTCAAATTACATATTAAGGCACTAGTGAAGTTAAGAAATAAAAAATCTATATATTAGTGTTTGAATATGAAGCTTTTAAAATGTCTCCTACCGAAACAATTTCTGAAATGTATTCTCAATTCACTAATGTTATTAATGGTTTAAAGCTTCTTGGTAGGAATATTGAGGAGTGTGAGTTGGTAAGGAAAAATCTTAGATCTTTACCACTAAATTAGGAATCAAAGAAGACGACCATTTTGGAAGCCAAAAACCTTGACAACCTTGATGTCAAAACTCTTCTTGGCTCATTATTAACACACGAAATGGAAGTAATAAATCGTGTTGTTGTTTTTGATGATGAGTCAAAGAAGAAGAAGAAGAAGGCCATTACTCTCAAAGCCACCTTAAGAAAGCAAGTGGAAGAAGATGGAGAAATGGCTCTCATCACAAAGAGGTTTCAAAGATTTTTGAAAAAGAGCAAGAAGCCTTACCAAAAGAACAACCCAACCAAGAAGGAACCTATTGTGTGCTTTGGTTGCAAGAAATAGGAGCACATAAAGGTGGATTGTCCTACAACAAAGAAACCTTACAAGAACTTTACGAAGAAATCCTTGGTTTCTACCACTAGGACTGATGATGATGAGGACATCTCGAATGGCGAGATTGACTACCAAGAGATTTTCAATCTTTGCTTGATGACAATTATAATGAAGATGAGGTAACTAATTCTTTTCTTAGCAATGATATTGATAATGAAAATAGTAATGATGAATTAATTATTGCTATAAATGAATTTCATGAAGAATTAAAGAAATTTTATGCTAAGAATGTTGCTCTCAAAAAGGAAGTTTCATCCCTCTAATGAGAAACTTTCTTTAGAACTTAACAACTCATCACAAGAATCTTTGATGAATGAAAATGTTGATTTAAAAAAGAAAGTGATTGAGTTAAGTAACACAATATTTAGACTTATGAGTGGAAAAGAAAAGCTATATGAAGTGCTACCTTGTCAAAGAGTGAGTTGAGAAAAATTCGGTTTGGATTACTCTCCATTGGGCAAGAAAAAATCCAATGAAACTATATTTGTAAAAGCAACATGTGTTGATGAACCCTCTACTTCTAAGGCTCATAGTAATTTTAATAATATTCCTTTGAAAAAAAAGCCTAAGAATTCAAATATCGATTCCTATGGTAGAAATACACATACTAATACTAGGAATAGATAACCAAGAAATATTTATGCTCATATGTATGCTCATTCTAGAAATGCAAATGCTAGGTATGATCATTCAAGAAATTCATATGCTAAGAATGCATATCGTAAAAGCAACTATCATTCATATCTTAGAAACAACATGTACACTCATAGCTCTTATAATGCAAGAAACATGTATTCTAGGAATGCTACATATCCTTATCCAAGAAATAATAGATATGCATATTCTAGACATCATAAAAATTATTATGATTATAAATATAGGATCATCCATAATCCACATTATTATGATTATAGAGCATATTATAGAACTAACAAAGTATAGGTTCCTAATGGGTCCGTATTTTCAAGGATTAACTCGAAGGACTTAAGAAATTTTGGGTACCTAAAAGGTCCATTGTGTATCCTTGTGTGATATAGATATGTCTTTACATAAAGGTTGAAGGTGAGCATGGGTAACTTGATAGCGAATGCTCAAAGCACATGATCGGTGATCAAAACATCTTTATGGAGTTGAATCTAAGGGGTGGCAAACACGTCACCATTGGAGATGACACCAAGATGAAGATCATTGGACATGGTAAAGTTAGTAAAAATTCTTCAACTCTTGATCATATTTTACTTGTGCAAGGCCTAATTTACTACGCATTAGTCAATTATGTGATAAATGCAATAAAGTCATATTTGAATACTCTCATTCTCTTATAATAGACAACAAGAGTAACAAGATTAAATTTTTTGACTAAAGACATTAAAATATATATTTAGTTCATCTCAAAACTGTTTTCAGAAAGTAAAAAACATTTTTCACCTTTTAATGAAAACTCATGGTTATAGCATAGAAATCTTGACCATGTGAACATGGATTTGAATAAAAATATTTCTAGAAAAGATTTGTTTGTTGGTCTTCCCAAATCAAATTTAAAAAAAGAAAAAGTTTGTGATACCTGTCAAATGGGAAAACAAACAAAAGTTTATTTTAAATCCAAAAATATGGTTTCAACTTCTAGACCTTTAGAGCTTTTTGTATATGGACTTGTTTGGTCCAATAAGAACTATAGTTTATGGGGCCATCAATATGCTCTTGCTATTGTAGATGACTATTCTATGTATACCTTTGTTATTTTTATTGCTTATAATGATAAAACTTTTAAAGGTTTTGTAAACATTTGTAAAACGGTTCAGAATGAAAAATGTATTGTTATTTCAAGCATAAAAAGTGATCATAGAAAATAATTTGAAAAATAAAGGTTTTCAAAATATTGTGATAATAATGGTGTTAAACCTCACCTATATTTTAATGATGATAAAACACAACTGTTATTATACTAACAGTGCAATCTAAGTGTTTTAAGCAACAAAGAGCAATCAACCAAGGATCAATGTACAAGAACTCAACCTAAATCAAATATCAAGTGAAGATGGAAGAAATAGTATAGGTCTATAGTGTTAAAACAAGTTGTAGTCTCACTTGTTCAGGTAATTAGCTTATCCAATGGCTCGTTTTGAAAAACTATTTTAACATAACCTTTTAAACAAATGTTTTTAAAGTTAAAATCCATTCAACACTTGAAAACTGGGTTGTTAAAGCAACCCAGTCGACTGGATACTTATACCAGTCTTCTGGTATAAAGGTCAGTATGTTCCCAGTCGACTGGATGTTTCATACCAGTCGACTGGTGTTTTGGTCAGAGACTTCCCAGTCGATTGGTAAGAACTACCTAATCGACTGGTAAGTCATACCCAGTCGACTGGTACCTTCAACAGCCTTAAAAATGTGATTTTTAAATATGACCCAGTTGACTGGTACTAAGACCCAGTCGACTGGTAGTTCAAAAAATATGACCATTGGGACGCGAGATTTCAGCAAAAATTGTACCTAAAGGGACAAAATCAATTACAAACGGGTATATTACCTCAAGGCTATATAAACCCACTCTATTAAGCATTTATAGAGAGAGCTTGACACATTCAAACAAGTTTTTACTCATTTATACTCAAAAAGCTTTGAAACATTCATATTGAGCCATTCTTCAAGCTTTACCTAGAAAGAGAGATATTATTCAGTTGTATAAGCTTCCATAGTTGTCTCTCTACCATTTACTTTACAACACTTATTGTAAAGGGGATTATTTTCGATAGGAAGGGGATTACTTCCGAGAGGAAGGGATTGTAAGGTTTGTGTAACACCCGTGAAGTTGCATGACTAAGTTTCTTAGTGGAGTACTTCAAGGAGGTTCCTTGAAGAGAGTGGACATTGGGTCGGAACGATTTCGATATTGCCAAACCACTATAAACTGTGTTTGCATCCTCTATCCCTTAAACTCTCTATTTACAGCACATACTACTTGTTTATATGCTTGTTGTGTTATTTGTTTTATAAACTTGAGTTTAATTCGCAAAAAAGTTTTTAAAACCCAATTCACTGCTCTTGGGTTGAAACCTCAGTCTACAAATGGTATTGATCACAACTTTTCAGCTCCAAAAACTCCCCAACAAAATAGTGTTGTTGAAAGGAAAAATAGAATTTGGAAGAAATATGCTTTGTGAAAATAATTTGCCAAAATATTTTTGGGTGGAAGTCGTAAACACCGCTTGTTATGTTTTAAATAGAGTTTTAATTAGGCCTATACTTAATAAAACTCCATAGGAATTATAGAAAGCCTAATATCACTTATTTTCATGCTTTTGATTGCAAATGCTTCATCTTGAATAACAATAAAGTTAATTTAGGAAAATTTGATTCTACGACCGATGAAGAGATTTTCTTGGGTTATTCAACCTCTAGTAAAACTTATAGAGTCTTTAACAAATGAATTCTAATGGTTGAAGAATTCGTTCATGTTACATTTGATGAAACCAATCCTCTTTGTAGTAGAAGATCTTCTCTTTATGATGATGTAGGTTTCATTCCAAGAATGGATGCCACCACTCCAATTGTTGACCTTCAGGAAAATCAACTTCAAATATCTCAAAGGGAAGATGAACCTAGACTTAATCAACCTTCAACAAGTAGATGGTGTTCCTAAAGATTGAAGGTATGTGAATTATCACACAATCGATCAAGTGAATAGTGATCCTTTACAAAGGGTAAGAACTCAATCCTCTATGAGAAATGTATGCAATTATATTGCTTTCTTATTTCAAATAGAAGCTAAAACTTATGATGAAGCTGAAAATGATGAAAATTGGATAAATGTTGCTTAAGAAGAATTAAATCAATTTGAAAGGAATAAAGTTTGAACTTTAGTTCCTAGACTTAAAGACCATTCGGTAACTGAAACTAAATAGATTTTTGAAAATAAAATAGATGAAAATGGAATAATAACTAAAAACAAAGCTAGACTTGTAACTAAAGGTTATAATAAAGAAGAAGGAATTGATTTTGATGAAATCTTTACTCCGTAACTAGATTAGAAGCTATTCGTATGTTGCTTGCATTTGCACGTTTTAAGAATTTCAACTTATTTCAAATGGATGTAAAAGTTCATTTTTAAATGGTTTTATTGAAGAAAAAGTCTATATTGAACAACCTTTTGGTTTTGAAGATCGTAACTTTCCAAACCATGTTTATAAGCTTTCTAAAGATTTTTATAGGTTGAAGCAAACTTCTAAAGCATGGTATGAAATGTTAAGTAAGTTTTTACTTGATAATGGTTTTACAAGAGAAAAAATAGAAACTACTATTTTTATAAAAACTCATAAGAATGACATTTTTATGGTACAAATATATGTTGATAATATTATATTTGATGCTACTAATGAATTCATGTGTCAAAACTTTGCTAAGTGTATGCAAAGTGAGTGTGAGATGAGCATGATGAGAGAGCTAAATTACTTTTTTGGACTTCCGATGAGTGCCAAATATTGCATATTTTGGCCGTTTAATTTACATTTGTTAGCTTAAGAATTTGTTACTTTGAGTTGTTTTCGTTGTTTTACAGGATTACAAGCTTGGAAAGAAGTTTCACTAAATTGCCAGAATTGCTCGTGCAGATCAGCCATTTTTGAGGATTTAACTGTATTGATTCAGGAAGAACCACGAGATGAGCCATATATGCTTGGAAAGATCCCGATGTCTATTTTCTGAGGAATTTTACGGATCAATAAAATGATTTTTCTGGAGAAAGTTATTGCAGTTTTAGTAGACAAAGGTCAAATAGCAAAAACTGGAATCTGCAGTATCCCACATCGGATTGGAAGCATATTGCACTTGTGATATTTCCCTATATAAGCCCTTCTTCACTTCATCTTTAATGTATAATTCTTGAGCCACTTTGTTGTTTACCAGTGGACGTCCGCTAGCATTCTGGTGGATTTCGAAGGCTTTGTCACCACGAGGGGAAGCGTCGCCCGTCAGCGAGTAGAATTTCTCCCATGTAAAGTTATTTATTTATTTCTTTACATTTAGTTGTTTTAGTTTAAATGTTTAGCACTTTTATTATGAATTGTATTTTCATAGTTATGAGTGGCTAGACTCTTCAGCTAAGGTTGAAGATGAAGCCCTGCCGTTGTTTGGCGTAGTAGTTCAGATTTGCTTGTACAAATCTGACAATTTTTAGTATAAATGTTCTGTCAATTATTTGAGTTAATCTTATAATTGATTGAGTTTAAATTGTCTGCTGGATATTCCTTGTGTTTCATCTGATGGATACATTGAATGCTTTTCGATTAAATTGGATTTCCTTTGTGATTTGTTGAGAGCGGATACATTGGATGCTTTGGTTTAATTGAGATATTCTTTGTTTTTTGTCTTATAGTTGGATTCATGGAATTTTTTGATAGGTTATCTTTAGAACATTAAGATATATGTTTAACTTTGGCGGGGTGGATTCAGAAACCTTAGTGTTTTTATTATTAGTTTTTAAAATCAATTTAGTTTAGCTTTTATTTTGCAACATATAATACAAAACTCGGAACTAGGTTAAGATAGAGTTAGTTTAGATTGAAAATATACTTTCACAACGCAATTCCCTATGGATTCGACCTCTCACTTGCACAACACTATACTGCAAATGACTCGTGCGCTTGCGAGTAATTTAAAACTCACAACAAGTTTTTGGCGCCGTTGCCGGGGAGTTGTTTGGTTTGTGAAAATTTTTGGTCTGTATTTATTTTATTTTTCTACTAGTTATTTATCCAAAAATATATATATATATATATATTATTTTAAAATTTTTTGTTGGCTCATTTTGTGAGTAGTGTGTTTGCTGTTTGTGCAGTTATTTTATTTTATTCTGCAAGTTTCTACTGGTTAGTTTACTTTAGTGCTTTTTCTGTTGGTGTATGCTTGGTTGGAGATCCTTGGACTTAGATCTGATACATTTAGATCATGACTTAGAAAGAACTCTTAGGAGACAGAAAAGAGCGCTAGTTGAGAGAGAGACTGTTGAGATGGCAGAGAATTATAGGAATGCAAATCATCCTGAACATGTAGAGCAACCTAGAGCTTGGAACGTGGACTCCACTACATCCCTTAGGGACTTGTTCGCACCCATTGCGACTAACTCATCCTCTTGCATAGTGTGGCCACCGACCAATGCCACCCACTTTGACTTGATGCCACATGTCATCCAACTCTTACCCTCATTCTATGGCTTAGATCTTGAAAATCCTTATAGCCATGTGAAGAAGTTCAAAGACATTTGTGCCACATGCAAATTCCAGAACTTCTCTGAAGAGACAGTCCATCTTCGACTCTTCCCTTTTTCTCTTCACGATAGAGCTAGGGCGTGGTTGGATTCCAACACGCCCGGGTCTATTACATCTTGGGAAAAACTGCTTAGCAAATTTTATCATAAGTTTTTCCCAATGTCTAGAGTGAATGAGTGCCGAAAGGAGATTAGTTCTTTCACTCAGGATGAGGATGAAAAAGTTTCTGAGAGTTGGGAGCGCTTCAAAGAGTTACTGATCAGATGCCCTCCACATGGATATGAGAAGTGGAGACTCGTTCAATTCTTCTACCAAGGGTTGACTCAACCCAACCGTAGCATGATCGAGTCTATGAATGGGGGGGCATTCTTGAGTCTGACAGGAGATGAAGTATATATGGCGTTGGACAAGTTATCCGACAACTCGCAGCAGTGGGATTTTTCAAGCTGTCGAGATAAGTCCATTCGTGCTCCTAAGAGGGGAGGCATCTATGAGGTCAGGGAGGACGCTGATTTGAGGATAAAGTTAGATGCCCTCACTAAGAAGATTGACGCTCTCATTGTGAGCCAATCCATCAATGCTGCCAACACATTCAATGTTGAAAGCTGTTCCATCTGTGCTAGTCCCATGCATCTAGCACAGAATTGCCCATCAATGCCTGCTTATGTCGAGTATCCTATGGAACAAGTAAATGCTTTTAATGACTTTCGAAGGCAGTCAAATGGATTATACTCCGAGACGTACAATCCAGGGTGGCAAAACCACCCAAATTTTTCATGGAGGCAGAACCAACCAATGAATCAGGGAGGAACCCCTCATCATGCCCAAAATCAATATCCTCCCGGATTTGCCCCACAAATTCCTAATCATGGTCGTTCTGCCCATCCAGCACCTTCACCTGCTTACCACGCACCCACTCAAACACCAGCGCCAGTTACACAGTCGCTAAAGGACACCCTTAAGGAGTTCATGAAGGCGACCAGCCAAAATATGAGTGATGTGAGGAGTGCAACAGTGGTAAACACCCAAGCAATTGCCAAGCTGGAGAGTCAAATAGGGCAAATTGCAAGTCACTTGGGTGAGAGAGAGAAGAGAAAGTTCCCCAGTCAGCCCGTGCCCAACCCGAAAGGACAATATATGGTTGAGAGTTCATCAACTCCTACGCACGGGGCGAAACAAGTATAGTCGATTGTCACACTGAGGTCTGGGAGACAGGTGGACAATCGAGTGGAAGAGAGCCCTGCTATGCAGCAAGGGCAAGGAAATGGCAACACGGAGAAGAGAGATGCTGAGCCATCTACAGCCACACCTACTAAGAAGGACCCTCCTAGGTCATTTGTACCTAGAGTACCTTACCCCGAGAGACTACAGGCGCCGAAGAAAGGAGGGAAGTATGAGGAAATCCTGGAGGTATTCAAGCAAGTCCAAATCAATATCCCATTTTTGGATGCCATCCATCAAGTGCCATCATATGCCAAGTTTTTAAAGGACTTGGTCACTATCAAGAGGAGGAAAAATGTCCCAAAGAAGGCATTTTTGACCGAGTATATCAGCTCAATCCTGCAGTACAAGCTACCCATCAAGTATAAGGACCCGGGGTGTCCTACTATTTCTTGCACGATAGGAGTCAGCCATATTGAGAGGGCCCTTTTGGATCTAGGGGCCAGTGTGAATCTTCTACCCTACTCAGTCTATGTGCAGTTGGGGTTAGGAGAATTGAAGCTCACATCCACGACGCTTCAATTGGCTGACAGGTCAGTGAAAAGACCACGGGGGATAGTTGAGGACGTTTTGATAAAAGTGGATAAGTTCTATTTCCCCGTGGATTTTATTGTGCTTGACACAGAGCCGGTTTAGAATGTAGGGATTCAAATACCGGTGATTCTAGGGCGACTATTCTTAGCCACGGCTAACGCCCTAATCAACTGTAGGACAGGGGTGATGAAGATCTCCTTCGGAAATATGACAGTGGAGTTGAACATTTTTGATATCACTAGGCAACCACTGGAATATGATGAAGTGAGAGATGTATGCTTGATAGAGGAGATTCTTGAGGATACTGTGAATGAATCAAGCATTGAGGATCCCATGGAGGCATGCTTTGCTCACTTTTGAGAGGACTTGGGCTTAGATAAGTTACTCGAGGAAGTAAATGCCATTTTGGAGTCTGATCCTCAAGAAAACAATGAGGAGGAGGAGACAGTAGCACCAGAACCTCAAAAGAAAGAACTTAAGCCTTTACCGGATATGCCATCCATCAAGTGCCATCATATGCCAAGTTTTTAAAGGACTTGGTCACTATCAAGAGGAGGAAAAATGTCCCAAAGAAGGCATTTTTGACCGAGTATGTCAGCACAATCCTGCAGTACAAGCTACCCATCAAGTATAAGGACCCGGGGTGTCCTACTATTTCTTGCACGATAGGAGTCAGCCATATTGAGAGGGCCCTTTTGGATCTAGGGGCCAGTGTGAATCTTCTACCCTACTCAGTCTATGTGCAGTTGGGGTTAGGAGAATTGAAGCTCACATCCACGACGCTTCAATTGGCTGACAGGTCAGTGAAAAGACCACGGGGGATAGTTGAGGACGTTTTGATAAAAGTGGATAAGTTCTATTTCCCCGTGGATTTTATTGTGCTTGACACAGAGCCGGTTCAGAATGTAGGGATTCAAATACCGGTGATTCTAGGGCGACTATTCTTAGCCACGGCTAACGCCCTAATCAACTGTAGGACAGGGGTGATGAAGATCTCCTTCGGAAATATGACAGTGGAGTTGAACATTTTTGATATCACTAGGCAACCACTGGAATATGATGAAGTGAGAGATGTATGCTTGATAGAGGAGATTCTTGAGGATACTGTGAATGAATCAAGCATTGAGGATCCCATGGAGGCATGCTTTGCTCACTTTTGAGAGGACTTGGGCTTAGATAAGTTACTCGAGGAAGTAAATGCCATTTTGGAGTCTGATCCTCAAGAAAACAATGAGGAGGAGGAGACAGTAGCACCAGAACCTCAAAAGAAAGAACTTAAGCCTTTACCGGATAATCTTAAGTATAAGTTCCTGGGTCCAGCAGATTGTTTGCCTGTGATAATAGCTTCAGATTTGGGTGAGGCTCAAGAGGAGAAATTATTAGATGTTTTAAGAGAGCATAAGGAAGCTATCGGCTGGACCATTGAGGATATTAAGGGAATCAGCCCCTCGGTGGTGATGCATAGGATACATTTGGAGGAAGATGCGAAGCCATCGAGTGAGCCACAAAGAAGGCTCAACCCTGCTATGCAAGAGGTTGTGAGGGCAGAGGTTATTAAGCCGTTAGATGTAGGGATTATTTATCCCATCTCTGTTAGCAAGTGGGTGAGCCCCATTTATGTCGTGCCTAAGCGAGTTTGATTAATGGTAGTAAAGAATAAAGATGACGAGTTGGTGCCAACTCGTGTGCAGTCTGGGTGGAGAGTGTGTATAGACTACCGTAAGCTGAACGTTGCCACAAGGAAGGATCACTTTCCGCTTCCATTTATTGATCAGATGGTGGAATGTTTGGCTGGGCACGAGTATTATTGCTTTTTGGATGGTTATTCTGGATATAACCAGGTCCCCATGGACCTCGAAGATCAGGAGAAGATGACATTTACCTGTCCATTTGGGACTTTCGCCTACTGTCGCATGCCCTTTGGGTTATGCAATGCACCCGCCACTTTTCAGCGGTGCATGGTCAGTATATTCTCTGACATGGTAGAGCGGTTCTTGGAGATTCTCATGGACGAATTCTCCGTCTTCGGTTCAACATTTGAGGAGTGCCTGCACCGTCTCTCTTTGGTTTTAGTACGGTGCAAGGAGAAGAACTTGGTGCTTAATTGGGAGAAGTGCCATTTTATGGTCAAGCAAGGAATTGTACTAGGGTATGTCGTATCTCATCGAGGGATTGAGGTCGACAAAGCAAAGGTGGATTTGATTTCCAACCTTCCACCCCCATGTACGGTGAAAGAGGTTCGATCTTTTCTGGGCCATGCAGGTTTCTACAGGCGATTTATCCAGAATTTCAGCAAAATCGCCATGACCTTGTGCTAATTATTACAAAAAGATGCCCCATTTATATTTGATGAGGACTGTAAAAAAGCATTTGGGGATCTGAAGAAGATTCTGACGTCCACACCCATTATTCAGCCACCCAATTAGGGTGTGCATTTTGAGATTATGTGTGACGCATCAGATTATGCTGTTGGAGTTGTTTTGGGGCAGCGTGTTGATAAACTTCCCCATGTTATCTATTATGCGAGTCGAACTCTAAACGACGCACAACTTAATTACTCTACCACTGAGAAGGAGTTGTTAGCAGTCGTTTTTGCATTAGACAAGTTCAGATTCTACTTGTTAGGATCTAAGGTCATTATCTACTCGGATCATGCAGCCTTGAAGTATCTTTTCTCTAAAAAAGATGCTAAATCTCATCTTATCCGATGGATCTTGCTACTTCAAGAGTTCGACATCGAGATTCAGGATAAGAAAGGTTCTGAAAATGTGGTGGCGGATCATTTATCTAGATTGATTATGGATTTCACTGCGGCCACCACTCCTATTTCTGAGACCTTTCCTGATGAGCAGTTAATACTCATTGCTCAAAATCTCGCTCCATGGTTTGCTGATATAGTAAACTATCTTGTCACAGGACACATGCCTTTGTATTGGGGGCGACAAGATAAATCAAAGTTTTTAGCCATGGTAAAACATTTTTTCTAGGATGATCCTTATCTGTTTAAGTATTGTCCCGATCAGATCATCAGAAGGTGTATTCCTAAGCATAACCAATCTAACATCATCGCCTTTTGTCATGATCATGCTTGTAGAGGCCATTTCAGTGCTAAAAAAAACCGCTGCAAAGATTTTGCAGTGTGGATTTTATTGGCCTACCATGTTCCGGGACTCTCACACCTACTGTGTATCTTGTGAGCGTTGCCAAAAGCTAGGGAGCCTTTCTAGGGAGGAATATGATGCCCCTCAATCCTATTCTGATTGTTGAGATTTTTGACGTATGGGGCATTGATTTAATGGGACCGTTCCCAAACTCCTTTGGCAACTTGTACATTCTAGTTGCTGTGGATTATCTGTCCAAGTGGGTGGAGGCCGTTGCGTGCAAGACCAATGACCACAGAGTTGTGGTCCAATTTTTAAAGGACACTATTTTTACTCGATTTGGTACGCCTCGAGCAATCATAAGTGATGGAGGTAAGCATTTTTGCAACAAGTTCTTTGAGCAGTTGATGAAGAAGTATTTCATCACGCACAAAGTTGCCACCCCATATCACCCACAGACGAGTGGTCAAGTGAAAATTTCAAATCGCGAGATCAAACAAATTTTAGAGAAAACTGTGAACCCTAGTAGAAAGGATTGGTCTCTGCGATTGACTGATGCACTGTGGGCATATCGGACAGCCTCCAAGACGCCAATTGGCATGTCTCCCTATCGCATTGTGTACGGAAAAGCATGTCACCTTCCAGTTGAATTAGAGCATTGTGCGTATTGGGCTATCAAGCAACTGAATTTCAATCTTTCCAAGGCTGGCTCACAACGGAAGCTCCAACTCAATGAATTGGAGGAGCTGCGGAATGATGCATATGAGTGTGCCCGATCATACAAAGCACAAATGAAAAAGACTCATGACCAAAACATTTTGAGACGAGCTTTTGAGCCGGGTCAGAAAGTTCTTTTTTACAATTCGCGCCTACATCTTTTTCCAGGCAAGCTCAAATCCCGATGGTCAGGCCCATTCATTATTCGATCAGTTTTTCCTCATGGGACCATCGAGATTGAGGATCCTAAGAATGGTAATACTTTCAAGGTAAATGGACAGAGGCTAAAACCATTCTTAGAGTTGAGGAGTCCAGATATTGAGACGATACTGTTGGAGGATCTTAGTTACTCAGATTGAGTGTAGTATTCTAGGGAGAGTCTGGCTGAAGACTTTAAAATTAGAGCTCATGGGAGGCACCCCACAGCTTATCTTTTCTGTTTATTTATTATTTCGCATTTTTATGATTAATGTTTGTTTCCAGTATTTTTTGTTTTCCAGTTTTTATTTTTCAGGGACAATGCGTACTTCAGTTCAAGTTTGGGGGTATGCTATGAGCCATACCATTCCAACTAGTTCTCCATATCTCAGGTCAGCTCGTTCCATATTAGTCACACATTGGGGTCAATGTGTAATTTAAGTTTGGGGGTATGGGAGACACATCACACACTTTGTCCTAATTTGTTGTCTTTTCGTCGTAGAGATAAATGCATGCTCATGTTATCGTGAAATTTTGGTTGATCTAAACAATTTCTGTGATGTGATGTCATTGGTGAGCTTAACATTTTGAACACATGGGAGACACATCACACATTTTGTCCTAATTTGTTATCTTTTCGTCGTAGAGATAAATGCATGCTCATGTTATCATGAAATTTTGGTTGATCTAAACAATTTCTATGATGTGTTGTCATTGGTGAGCTTAACATTTTGAACACATGATCTGGTGATAAATTTTAAAATTTAGTTACTTACCTTAGGCATTTGATAATTCACATGTTTGACATAATCTAACACGAGCACATTAGCACAAATTATGTGAGGTATGACATGTGATTTTAATGCGTATTTTTCCTTATCTTAACTAAAACTGGATGACTTGTTGGATGAACTCTTGGGCATAGAAAAGCATAAAAAAATATAAAAAAAATTATTAAAAAATTATTATCATAAATAAACTTTCCGCTGAGTAACTGGACCTCTTGCCTCAGTAAGCAGTGAGTGTTTACGTCAAAAGGTGGAATTTTGCTTGGTAGTATTAATGCCAGTTTAATTTCGTAGCCTTTTTGACTCGAGTTAGTAAGTCCTTAGTGGTGTCTTTACACCTAATGCCCTAAAACCATCTGGTTTGGGAGTCATTGACTCAACACTCGCTATATGGGTCAATTAGAAAGCTTAAGGGAACTAGACATAGTCGTGCCTTATAAAAAAATAAAAAATAAAAAACTATGCCTTTTTCGTTCATTTTGATGGGAAATTCGGTGAATCTTGAGACATTGAGACCTTACTCATTGGAGTCACTTGGAAGCTTCATTTCTATATGCTAATTCACTTTACACAGTGTCAGACTTGTGATGCCTTAACCTACCTTTTGTAAGTAATTAGATTTTAACTTTTTTATTCATTGCGAAGATGAGTTTATCTTTTTAAGCTTTCTCATGAATGAATATCATGGTGATGTGTGCTCCTTAAATTTTTGGATACCATGAGTGATGAACTTATCTTTATGTTCTTTGTTTTTCATTTAGGTTTTTTTTTATTATTTTGTTTTGCTAAGAGACTAGCAAATTGTAAGTTTGGGGGTATTTGATGAGTGCCAAATATTGCATATTTTAGCCTTTTAATTTACATTTGTTAGCTTAGGAATTTGTTACTTTGAGTTATTTTCGTTGTTTTACAGGTTTACAAGCTTGGAAAGAAGTTTCACTAAATTGCCAGAATTGCTCGTGCAGATCAGCCATTTTTTAGGATTTAACTGTATTGATTCAGGAAGAACCACGAGATGAGCCATATATGCTTGGAAAGATCCCGATGTCTATTTTCTAGGGAATTTTACGTATCAATAAAATGAGTTTTCTAGAGAAAGTTATGGCAATTTTAGTAGACAAAGGTCAAAGAGAAAAAACTGGAATCTGCAGTATCCCACATCGGATTGGAAGCATATTGCACTTGTGATATTTCCCTATATAAACCCTTCTTCACTTCATCTTTAATGTACAATTCCTGAGCCACTTTGGTGTTTACCGGTGGACGTCCGCTAGCATTCTGATGGATCTAGAAGGCTTTGTCACCACGAGGGGAAACGCCGCCCGTCAGTGAGTGAAATTTCTCCCATGTAAAGTTATTTATTTATTTCTTTACATTTAGTTGTTTTAGTTTAAATGTTTAGCACTTTTATTATGAATTGTAGTTTAATAGTTATAAGTGGCTAGACTCTTCAGCTAAGGTTGAAGATGAAGCCCCGCCGTTGTTTGGCGTAGTAGTTCAGATTTGCTTGTACAAATCTGACAATTTTTAGTATAAATGTTCTGTCAATTATTTGAGTTAATCTTATAATTGATTGAGTTTAAATTGTCTGTTGGATATTCCTTGTGTTTCATCTGATAGATACATCGAATGCTTTTCGATTAAATTGGATTTCCTTTGTGATTTTTGAGAGCGGATACATTGGATATTTTTGGTTTAATTGGGATATTCTTTGTTTTTTGTCTTATAGTTGGATTCATGGAATTTTTTGATAGGCTATCTTTAGAACATTGAGATATATGCTTAACTTTGGCGGGGTAAATTCAGAAACCTTAGTGTTTTTATTATTAGTTTTTAAAATCAATTTAGTTTAGCTTTTATTTTGCAATATATAATACAAAACTCGGAACTAGGTTAAGATAGAGTTAGTTTAGATTGAAAATATACTTTCACAATGCAATTCTCTGTGGATTCGACCTCGCACTTGCACAATGCTATACTGCAAACGACTCGTGCGCTTGCGAGTAATTTAAAACTCACAACAACTTCAAATTAAACAAACAAAGGAAAACATCTTCATCAAGAAATCCAAGTACACAAAAGATTTGCTAAAGATGTTTGGGATGAAGAATACAAAGTCAATTGAGACTCCCATAAGCACTTCAACAAAACTTGACTTGGATGATGGAGGTAGAAGTGTTAATATTAAGAAATATAGAAACATGATAGTCAATATTAAGAAATATAGAAGTATGATAGGGGCTTTACTTTATTTAACCGTTAGTAAACCCAATATTATGTTTATTGTATGCATTTGTGCTAGATTTCAAGCTAATCCTAAAGAATCTCCCATAATTTTTGTTAAAATAATTAAAAGATATTTGCTTGACACTCAAAATTTATGATTATGATATTCAAGAGATTCACCTTTTGATTTAATTGGGTACTATGATATTGATTTTCTTGGTTGTAAGTTAGATAGAAAGAGTATTACTGGAATATGTCAATTTCTAGGTTGTATGTGTTCTCTTAGTTTTCAAAAAAACAAAATTTAGTTGCACTATCAACCGCCGAAGCAGAATATGTCGCTCCTGGTAGTTGTTGAGCACAAGTTTTATGGATAAAACAACTAGACAATTTTGGCATGTATTTTGAAAATGTTTCAATTTTATATTATAACACTATTGTCATCAATCTAACTAAAAATCTAATTCATCATTCTAGAACTAAGTACATTGAAATTAGATAACATGTTTCATAAACCTCGAGCAATCATTAATTAACCCCTCAAAGTATAATTTTAATGATTCCCTCATGATTTTTGCAAGAGTATAGGTACTTAAGTCAAAGTCCAGTATAAGTTTTATTCTACAACTCAAATTCTAAGTTATCACCAACACTAACAATGGCCACGCCACTTCAATCCCCTAAGTTGATATTCTATAAATAGAAAAATACGAATTTAACTAAGCAAATGAATATATACTCATGACAGTTAAATCTCGTTAAATTCCGCTCTCTTTTAGTATCAATTAACTAATAACTAATCATAACCTATCAACTATTTGTCCAATGATACATACTGACCTCCTAAGATTTATAAACCTACATATCATGAAGTCATCAAGGTTCAACATTTTGTTTTACATGATCACTAAATTAATTTAATCCCTTATGTTTACCAAACCAACATTAAAACTTTTTTTTTTTTGGATCATTCGTCCATTTCTCCATAAAACAATAGAGCTATAGACTAATTATTCCTTATTCCAGTTTCTTGTAATTTATTTCACCAAAATTTATATACTTGTTCCTTCCATATCCACCTAATTTCTCTTAACACAATAACCGTAACACTTAGATTACTCTCTCGACGCTAACTATATTTCAAAACTTCCATTATAGCCATGAGCCTATCAAATTACTCTTTTACCACTATTTTAACTTAATGCAATACTATCTCTATCAAAATTATAGATTTGTCATTAGCGAATTTGACTCACAAAACCTTATTTATTAAGAGACCAATTTCCCTAGAAAAACCACGCCAATTCTCACTTCTACACCCTGTCCTACCAAGCATTACATATATTCCAAATTCGTTACCTAAGATCCAATAGTTCCTTCACCAATTTACTCATCCCTCACCATAAGTTAGCAGTATTAACTTCCGTGTATCGGTACACTAAAGTCATATAATTTATACTTAATCAAAGATATATCTTCTAAATTGATCTTGCTTTGACCATAACTATCTAATATCAATAATAAATGTCTCTTTTTTATCAAGTGGATTTGCTAATCTTCTGGGCCATATACACAACCTCATGTCATTAATTATTTTGTCTTAAAGTAATAGATCACCAAGTAATAACAAAATAATCTTTTATCACCTTGTAATTAAGTTAATTATGAAACTTACTACGTCAATTTAATTCTCCAAGAATCATAAGTAATTTAACCATCCTCTTAGTACAAATAAACAGTATTATGCCTCATATGTGCTCTCCCATTCATAAAGCCTTAATGATTGCATTTAACCATCCTCTTAGTACAAATAAACAGTATTATGCCTCATATGTGCTCTCCCATTCATGAAGCCTTAATAATTGCTCTTACATCGAGATGAATCAACAAAAGGATTGAACTCTACAAATAATGCTCTAAAGCCAATATTCAAATATCGTAGCTAACATGCCCTAATTCTAGCAAACTCTACAAGAAATATATTATTATGAAATGGATGAGCTAAACCCTATAGTCCTCCATTAATGTAATATTTGCATAGGGTTGACGATCTTACTGTCCACTTAAGTTTGTCATTCACACAACCCTCTAGATCGAGCTCCGCCTATATCCCATCCACGCAGCATCCTCAGACCCTTCACAAAAAAGACTCATTTAGAAATTACCAATGCATCATGCTTATGCCAATGTAGTATATGAAATCTTAAACCTAAAGCTCTGTTACCAAAAATGTAACGACCCATCCTAGATAGATTCTACCTGGAATGAAATCATTACCTTTGAGCATCGAGCCCAAAACTGTAAATGCAATGCACATGTGACCCTGGATATGCAACCATACAACTTATAATTTCACAATAACATCTTCTATATACAACATCGTCATCATAACAACTCAAGATAATTCATATAATTTATAAAATACAAGGGAATTCAAATTTACATAATTAGTATACATCTTTTTCAAAATGACCATAAAGGACTAGACTCCAAACAAAAGACTAAGGATGCCATCTGCATGGACCCACTTAAAGGTACCAACTCGCAAACTACGCAGTAGAGCTCACTCCAAAATCAATGATAATCACTTGAGGGAAAATTAAGAAATAAAATGGAGGTGAGCTAAAAAGCCTAACGAAATTCACCTACCAAAAGTACCATAATTTATTAGTTTATTACCAAATCTCGCAACATAAATTCATAAAACTTTTTACTTTGCAATTTTCTTTACCTACCTTTAAAGAATATAGATTACGTATTCACTCACAAGGATTTATTCTTATTACAAGAAAAAAATATATACCCTTGTTTATAATCATCACTATCATAAATTAAACTCACACATTCTCACATTAAAAGGAAAACATCAACAAAGAAAAATGCACATGCACAAATGTAATTCCATACGCTTATCATCTCAAGAACTCAACCACATCATACGCCCCTCACTGGGCCAATCACATACAATGCAGCCCTCATTAGGCTACTCATATTACATATGGCTCTCACTGGGCCAATCACATTATATACGCCCCTCAATAGGCTAATCACATATCACACGCCCCTCATTGAGGCAATCACATTATACACCTCTAACTAGGCCGCTTTCTCTCGAACGACTCACGGTCCGATCTTCTCTCGGACCACTCACGGTCCTACCTTCTCTCGTACCACTCATAGATCCTACCTTCTCTCGGACCACTCACAGGTCCTACCTTCTCTCGGACCACTCATGAGTCCTACGAAACCTTCTCTCAAACCCGAAGGCCTTGTTCTTTATTGTTTTCAAGTTTTGTTCGTTGAGCAACATATCCACAACAATAACAATTTTATTATATCCAACATCAAAAGTAAAAATAGTAACATATACACACATCACATGCCATACCTCATTACATTCTAAACTTTACATACTCATCACAACCAATTCAAATCAATCAATCACATATTCATAGAATTAATTATGTCACAATCTTTATATATATATATATATATATATATATATATATATATAATTCTCTATTGACATACGAGTCATTTTATATAGATTTTTAAACATTAATATTTCAAATTTTAAGGTTTTTGTTCTTTTCTTTTATCTTTCTCTTGAGTACATGAAGTAATATAAACTCACATTGACACCGTACTAGAACCCATGAATCAACCAATAACAACTTCTGGATACACGTACCCTTGCATGTTTCCATGCCTAATTATGATACACTATATATATAACATGCCTAATCATGATACATTATATATATAAGAACACGTAACTTTACCGTTCTCAACTATGCAATGATTATGTCATGCCATTTGTAGTGTTCATCGGTCAAACAAAATCGATTGTCTGACCCATTCCGAACCGATCAAACCAAATCAGTTCGGTTGGCTCAATCACAAGGTAAAAAAATGGTGGTTTCCTATTTATAAGTTGAAAATTCAGATCGGTTAACAGGCAAAAAAATTCTTACCCAAACCGACTGAATAACCAACTTCTAATTTGCTTAATAAATTAAATTATTATTAATTATAACTATATAAGCATTATTTCACTCCTCACTTCTTTGTTCTTGACTTCTCTATCTGCATACAACCGAACCTTAGCAAGCCTCCACTGCCCACTAAGCCACCACACCACCACCCATCCCGCTACTGTTTTCCTTGGCTATCTGTAATCACCCTTCTCTCTACTAGTGTCCAATAACCATTTAATCACCCTAACCTTGACAAGATGTAACCCTAAAATTAAGTTCCAATAACCCCTCAATCATTTAGCTTATCTCTTCAATTTTAGGCCACTTCTAGGGTCTAGCCATCGTCACCGTCATCGATGTCACGTTCGATTGAAGGTAACATACACTCTCTCTCTTAACTCTTTTTCTCTTTAATTTTTCCTCCCCTTCCTCTTCTCTTCTTCTTCTTGGTTTCTGCTTCTCTTTATTTCCTTGATCAATTTTCTTTTTTGGATTTCTCCTCCTCCTCCAGTTTTACTTGATTCTCTCTCTCTCATCTCTCCCACTTTTCCTTTTATTTCTTTTTCTCTTCCTCGCTTCTTTTCCATTCATGCAGATCTATTTCTCTCTTATAAAATACTAAAGAAAAAATATCAGGAGGGAAAACCCCCAAATTCCCCTCCCATCTTAACTAACATCGCGGAGTTGAAATCGAAGACCTACAGCTCGACAACAAAAGCTAATCCAACGATGGAAGTGGTAACCCACCACCCACGATCTGAAATCGAAGATCTACAACTAAAAAATAAATGGTAATTTTCTCTTCTTTTTTTTTTTTCTAGGTAGAAGTTAAGTTTTGAAATTTCAATAAATTTGTCAAAAAATTAACTGGTAATTTTCTTTTGTTTGTTATTGTTGAAGTCATGACCAAAATTAACTGGTACTTTTCTTTTGTTTATTATCGTTGAAGTATTGTTAATGGTTATGCCATAATTTTCAATCAAGTACTGTATTTAACTAAGTTTGAGCTTGTTTATTTGAGATATTTTGGTTAGTTCACTGTGTTAGGTATGTCTATGTCAAGGTTAGTCATTTCTTTGTGAAAATTGATTTTCAGATTGGTTGAGCGAAATAAATCATGATCTAAGTTGTGTAAATGTTAGTAGGTTTTGCATTTCTTTGATGATGAATAAACTACAACTCAACAGAGAATTTAAATTAATTTTGCAAGTATTTTGTATCAATGTTCTGTTTTGGTTGGTGAGAAAATGCTGGAAAAAAAAGAAAAGATTATTCCAGACCATTCACTATTGAAATGTTTGATTAACCGAAGTTTAACTAAAACCAACCAACTTTAAGTTGGTAAAAAAAATTGGCATATATTAGTTAAGTTAGTTGAGTCAGAACAAAATATTTTATACCAAAAAAGTCTATTAATTTTTTTCCTAGCCTTTGCTGACCGATTGAACACCCTTACATGCCATGGTGCATATTTTACATGCCTTTCTCTTTTGAACTCTTTTAGAAATGCATAAGAGATAGAAAACTCATGATATTTAAAAAGAGAAGTTACAATAAAAATTTATAAGATTTTCAGGTTTTTGGTTACCATATCGACAGCCTTCACTCTCAAACAAGTTAATTCATTATATCTTCCCCAGCTTAGAAATCATTTCATTTTCAACTCTATTTCCTTCCTTATTCAACACACCCACTGATCTTAACTCAAGTATATAACATTTCGTCTCTCCCTAACTCGATATACTAATCCATAATTGTAGGTATTAATCTAGAGCTCTAGTACAATTACTTACTAATTACTTAACCTTTCCTATTCTCCTTAACTATTTTTATAAATCCCCAAACCAAATGTTCTGCAACTTTACCAAGCTAATAAATAAGTCAAAATTCGATAATAAATAATTTATCAACAATTAAGTACACTAATTACTCCAAGGTCTCAATCTAATTCTTTAACCTAAACTTTAATACTCCACCTTTATTCATAATTAGATATGCAAAGTCCATCAAGAAATGCATATATAATTCACTGCAAGATTAAGACTATAATTAAATCATTTTTAAAGTGTGTACAACCACTCATCACTGTAACACCAAAAATTATTGTTGATCTTACACGTGCCATTTGTTCACCAAAAATATGAAAATTCAAGCTATCTAGTCATTTCCAACACTTACTAACCCATTATTGGTTTTCTCTAATGTACCCTTCATCCCTCTACAAATATTTATTTCATTTTCTAAGGTCAAGAAAATTTTTGAAAAGCACTAAGAGAGATAGATTTCGCAGAAATTTAGACAATATCTCCTCTGTTTTTTTTTAGATTTTTCCAAATTTTTCGATAAATAACCTAACTTGTAATTCAAAGAACACTAATCCAAATTCATCTCCTTTCAAACATACCCCATCCTCTAAGAATTTAATCAATATTGCAATTATAACCGAAAACAACCCAAATTTAAAATCAAGGAATATAGATCATATTTCATTCACTTAAACTTGATTTAAACAATGAGATTTTAGGCAATTAAATCCATGAATAGGTTAATTAATCAACCCTTAATCAACATCTTTAATCTCTTAGCAATTTGATAATCAAAATCCACTTACCAATATAATCCATTAACTCCTTTCATGAGTACACTTCTAATTCTTTTCATGGAGAAATTTCCAAAATCACATATCCAATTCAACCATGATTACAAATTCTTTACATAATCCTCAAGAACTAAGTTATCCTATTCACATAAATTTCCATTTTCCCCAAATTGTTTCCTCATGAACTAATCATAGACCAACTCAAGTCGTATCTAAGTATTCATAAAAAATTCCAACAATTATATGTCAATAAACAGCAAATAACTCAATATGTCTGGATAAAACATTTTTTAAACCCAAATCATCATGATGGTCACCAAATTGGAATACGGGTTTTCTTTAAAACTCATCCAATTAAAATGGAAGCTTGGTGGTGATCGGGGGTGGCTGAAAAGCATAACAATTTGAGTTGGTTCTGTCCAATTTCTTTAGAGTAACCGAAATTGTGAGAGAAACGGGGTAAGAGAGAGAAAACGGTAAAAACAAAGGAACTGCGGAAGAAAAGATAAGAGAAATAAGGGGTGTGTTTACCTCCTTGCCATGCCAACCGTAGTCGCCGCAAGCAACCATTGGCGGTCGAAATCACCAACTTCTGGAAGAGAGAGAAAGTAGATCGAAAATTTGTCTTTAGAGAGACAAAGTATGGATTCACGATTTAGAGTAGAAATTTTATGGACATGGATGGGATTTTGAGGAGGAGAGTGAACCGCTGCTGCTACCGCCGGTGACGGTGACGGTGACGGTGACCGGTGAGGCGTGGAATCGGGGAGAGAGAGCACAGATAGAGAGAGAAGGAATGAGAGAACTGACTGAAATTTCGAGAGAGAGAGAGCTGAGTGTTTTCCACTTGATCTTTTTTTTTCTTTTATAATGTTTTATTTTTACTTAAATGTATATACTTGTTCAATCATAAGAAGTGAAAAGCGGCCTAGTTGTTAAGCCTTGGTTTTGTTAAGTAACCTTTCTTCAATCGACGATCTACTGCTCCTCTTAGTTGCAGATGCCCATGCTTTGATTCGAAAGCCCTAGCCAGTGATGAATCCCCAGTAAGATCGGAGTATTGAATTCCTTGCCTCACCCGGGGATGCGAGGGAAGGTCGATTTGACTCCACTCCGGGACCTGATTCTTAATCCTACAGCGGTTAATGATGCGATGGGAGTAGTTTTTATTGTCATTTTTTCATCAATGCTGGCCCAGTCGAGGTTCGTCCATGTTCAAACCTTACTCCTAAATTTTCTTTCTTTAAATTTTTGTTCCACCATCTCATTCTAAGGGTAAAGTTGTATTTTCATATAGAAGATCTACAGTGTTTTTTTTAGAGAACAAAACTCCAAGTTATTTTCTATTTCAAATTACTTAGTGTTTTTTTGTTGTAGATTCGATTTCAACTACAATCAGACTTGACGAGATTATTTTTATCTACTTTTTAACATTAACAATCATAAATCCAACAGAATATATTAAAATACTTAATGACATTCTCCACTATAGCCCATAATTATCTAGAAAAGAAACAATAAACCAAATTTGAAATTATTTTTTTTTAATTTTATTTTAAATTTGGGCTATACAATGAGATTTAACCATTTTTCATCTCTAATCTTTCCTATTTGATATGGGTGGATTATTTTTTTTTATGTAATGACAAAAGACACTAATAACTAACCTGGTCCCATAAAACCCAAATTGTGAAGACAACATTCTGTTCAAAAAAAAAAAAAATCATACAAACTAGTACAAAAGATAAGTGAGGACCATATTTACCAATATTTATACTTGGACCCAATGATTAAGAAATATGTTCAGTTTAGCAGCTGAAACTCGAATTTAAAAGTTGTTTAGCCTAAAAAGGCGTCTTTCAAGCTCCCAAACCTTGTTGTTTGTCTTCCCTGCTCCTGCCCTCCTTGCTCATCAATTAGTATTATCCGCGCCACTGCAGTAGGTTCCTCTCTCGCTCTCTCTCTATATATATATATATATGCGTGTGTTTTTACATATGTATGTCTATGGGTGTTGATTATTTGTGTATTCATCTGTATTTTTGTGGCTTCTTTAGATGAACATTGCTGTGCGGATTCTCTTCAATCGAAAAAGTCGATGTTGGTAAACGCACTAAACCCAGTATCTTTGTTACTTCAATTTGAGAACTAGCAGCTTAAGGTTATAAATAGATTATGCTGTTGGAGGCCAACGGAGTAACTGAGAAGTGAAAAATGCCATTGAAGATTTAGTCATTTTATACTTAATAGTGTTATTATATACAAAGAATAGCCAAACACCAAATTGGTATACGATATTTTACTGTTTTGAACGAGTTATGCTCGTTTTGAAATTATTGTCCAGTTTATAAAACCAGTATTGCTAGTTTCACAATTACCTGATTGACATGTACCCCAAAGCTAATAAATTAATCAGGCTCAGGTTTTTGTTCTCTGCCTCGCATCAATTTCTCTCTTTGGCCAAAAACCCAGTTGCAAAAGCTACCATTTCTTGCACTACCACCACCTATTCGACGTTATGCCTAACCCATGTTGAGAGAGTCCTTGAAGAAGGTACAGACCATCCAAAGGAATCTGTTGAAGTTCTTAGAGAATGGGGTTGCAGCCAACTCCAATTTGAAAGAGTACTAGAAGAAGATAAAGGCAATCCAAAAGACTCCGTAGAAGTTTTGAAGCAGTGGGGTTGTAAGGACAATGATATATCAAAGTTATTCCTACGCCGGCCTTCTTTACGCAATGCTGACATTCTCCAACTTCAATCCAAGCTCAGCATACTCAGTGGGTTAGGTCTTACCTCGTCCGACCTTGTTAAGATCATCCACTGTCGTCCACGATTCCTTAGTTGCCGCATAAATCATTGCTTTGATGAGAGAATTGATTTCTTTATGACATTGTTTGGGTCGAAGGAAATGTTACGTAAGGCCATTATCAGAAACCCATCACTCTTGACATATGGTTTCCACAATAGGATCAGACCTGTCATTGAACTATACGAAGGGATTGGCATCAGTAGAAAGGATTTGATTCCTATGCTTCTATCTCGGCCCACGTTGATACCGAGGACATCATTTAGTGATGAGAAGATGGAATATATTCGCAAAAGTGGGGTTTCCAAGGACTCCAAGATGTTTAAATATGTGGCTACGCTCATTGGCATCTCGCGGCTTGAAACAATCCAAGAAAAGGCGGCCAACTTTGAGAAGTTTGGGTTTTCAAATGATGAAGTTTGGGGCCTTTTCGGACGGTCTCCCCTTTTGTTGACATTATCGGTTGATAAGATTCAAAGGAATATGACTTTCGTCGTGGGCACAATGAAGCTCCCTGCAAATGTGGTCCTTGAGCACGCATTTTTACTGTTCAATAATCTAGATGCTGTGTTGAAGCCTAGGCTACTACTTGCAGGCAAGATACAAGAAATGGATCTTCAGCCACAGATAAATCCACCTGCAATGTTAAGGGTGCTGAGGATGAAAGAAAAGCGATTCTTGAAAGTATTTGTTACATGTCACCCAGAGGATGTTGCCAAGGAGTTGATGGAGTTCTATAGAAACACTAAAGGCATCAAACGATTGGCAGAAGCCTCAAAGAAAATTGTGCGCAAAGGATTTCCTTTTTGAACATTTTGCTGGCTAGATGTTCATTATTTCCCTCCCCATGACCTGAAAATACCAGATTGTATGTGTCATTGTTATTCATTTATATGAACTAAGAGCATTTTACAGTGGTTTAGTGAGTTTTTTATGCGTACTGTAGTTTTGGGCTCAGTTGTTTATTGTGATGCATAATGTAGCTCTTTCTCTATATATACGTTATACACACCCATACACAAAAAAAGAACATGCCTGCATGCATATGTACTTTCACAGTTTCATGCACTTTCGTGTAGATTCTCTTCTTTTTGAGAAATTTCTCTTTCAGCAAACAAATATCACAAAGAGGCAATCACACAAAATGAACATGCTTGCATGCGTACGTATTTTCACAGTTTCATGCACTTTCATGTATATTCTCTTCTTTTTGACAAATTTCTCTTTCAGCAAGCGAATGTCATAATGAGGCAATCTATCGTCCTTTAAGCATATCCTTGTGATACTATCTTTATGAAGCTGCTGAAGATGTTGGTGTATACTCTGTTTAGAACAATGATTTTCAATTATGCAGATATTCATGATTGAGATTTCTTTGCTTCTGTTGTATTCATCTTCAATTTTGGCCAAAATAATGATGCATCTTAAACATATATACACAATTCTCTGACTCTTTTTTTTTTTTTATATCATTACTTGGTGTTACCTTGAGAAGCTCATTTTTTTTAATCACCATTAACCACAATTCCCCAATGATTAGTTCCAAAAAATTTTGGTGCCCATTTCCCCCAATTGTGATGCTTCACTAATACATAAACGTCCTTGAATACCTAGATTAATTGTGTAAGCATTTGCAAGTATCTTTTGCACACACATCGACAAGAGAATCACAAAATTTGCAAAGCAAACCAATTTTTCTATCCTTAAAGTAACATCTTTATGATAATGTTAATCACCCTGTTCCATGATGTTGCAGTTAGTCTATATGTCATCTTAATTTCTTCAAAGAGGTAAGGTATTACAGATTCTTCTCCTTCTTGCAAGCAGCAGCTCCCCTATAATGGCTTCTAGTTTTATGCATTTCCATGAGAATTTAAAAGCCACGAAAAAGAATTTAAGAAAAATTATATGCTACACCGAAATATCAGGAACAATCTTATTTATCATAGACGGTCCAAAATTTTCTTAGATGTACTTGACCTTTAATTATCTTTTTTTTTATTTAATCAAAAGACAGTAATTATCTTCAATTTTTTTTCTTTTTTTCCCTTACTAAAACTAATTTTCAACCTTGTTGATGCATTCCTTTAGGGCAGCGTTATTCTCGCTCTTTAACTATTTGTTTAATTTCTAGAAATTTTTTAGGATGCTTTCAATTATTTTTTTTTATGAATTCTTTATATATATTGTATGTATCTGTGTATACTGGGCACCATGAAACAGAAAGAGGAAGCTGGGTGTCTTTTTCTTTTTCTTTATTGTTTTGGGGTTGAAGTCACGTCGACAGTAATCACACAGTTTCAAGTAGTTAAATCCTTTGACTCAGAAAGAAACCTACAAGGAGAAAACAGTAATATCAATTTGGAGTGTGTTTTATGTATTGCTTGTGACATTTATGCGTGTTGGTTGTAATTTAACAGTGTTGCCTCTTCATTTGCTGACATTTCGATAACACTTTCTTATCATTTAAAATTTATGGATAAATTTGATTTGTGAAGACTTTTTAGTAGTGTATTGTTTCTCATTGAATCACTGAAATTAATGCTATTTTTCTCATTGTTTGCAGTAAATGCTGCTGACTTTCTCTAGTGTAGCAGTTCTTTTAATTTTGTTTTCTTTTCACTTTTAGGAAGGTGCAACAATGCATTCAAAATTGAAATATTGTGAAAATTTAATATACTTAATTTCATTTACACACTATGGACTTGTTTAGTGGACAAGATGAAGGGGATGACTGGATTCTCATCAAATGATAAGCGGATATTGCAATCCGGCGTGGGAGTGTCGGATGAGAGAGAACAGGGCAGGATGAGTTTGTCAAAACAGCAGAAAATGATGTGTTTTGTTTATTCAATTTTCCATGTTTCACTCTTGGTTCGAATTCAAAACTAACCTAATTTTTACAAACCCGTTGATTTTGTTCTTGTTCAGGGAGCGCTCTGTACAACAGAGCTCAGGTACGTGTAGATCCCACTCTCTCGTTTTTGGTCTGTCGGTCTACGATCCATTTTCTGTTTTTATGATTCTTCTTTTGCTATTGTTAAATTTGATTTTTCTTTTGTGGGTTAATTTCTTTAATTCTGTGTTTTGGATTCATGCATGCGTGAATTGAAATGGGTTATCCTGATTTAACAAGCAAATGTAGGCATGATCATACTGGAATCCTCTTAGTACAACTTTTACTGCAACTATCTGGGGGTTCTTTTTTTTTTCTTTCTTCTTTCTGCTTTTAGATATCTAGATCCGTTATTAATTCTATTAGTGATGTGTTTGGTTGCTGATAAGTTTGATTGAAAAAGGGGAAACACTTAAGTTTTAGATTTGTTTATATGGACTTGATTATATTGATCATGTTTGCAAACTCAAATATATATATATATATATATATATATATATATATATATATATATATATATATATGCTTGCTACGTGATTCGGCTTGAACTTAATCTGAAAATTTGCTTTTGAATGTTGTTTAAGATGAGTGAAGGGAGATAATCTGATTCATCTAATTATAGTGGTGGATAGAGACAGTTCTTTTAATTGTATTAAGAATTTGGATGATGTTTTTTTTTTTTTTCCACTTTTTTATGGTAATTAAAACAAGGAAGAAAACTATCCAATCCTATCTTTTATCAATGTACCAAACAGGCTAATAGAATGTCCCAGAACAATGATTTGACAAATGAATCAGGACCCTGTGCTAGAAAAACATAAGAATCAAGAGAGAAAAAGTCCGCTTATGTTGTTAATCAGTTACTTTCTATTAACTGGTGGGGAATTTTATTACAGTTCAGATTCTTTCTTCTTTTGTTCTTTTTCCAGTTTGATCCTTCTTGGGAAGTTAACATTCATTTTTATCATCTCTTTTTGTGTTAAATCTTACCTTTCTTGTTAGATTGGATAATGGTACTTTTAGACAAGGGTCACTGGTGGGCATGGAAAAGGATTTGGCAGTAAAATGTCTGAACACTGATCTTAAAGTGCGCCGCACATTGAGTCAAGGCTCAAGAGCCTAAGAGAACTAAAGAAAAAAAAAAATTAAAAAAAAAGAGAGAAAAAACTATAATTTAGTATGTGATATGTTGAATCAGAGCGGGTTTGGTTGAAATGTGGATAAAAATGTGTGGAACTGAGAAATGATGGTGATAACGAGCACTGCAAGCTTTTTTACAGGTACCTTTACTTGTTACCACCTCACTGGTGGGCATGGAAAAGGATTTGGCAGTAAAATGTCTGAACAGTGATCTTAAAGTGCACCGCACATGGAGTCAAGGCTCAAGAGCCTAAGAGAACTAAAATAAAAAATAAAAAAAAAGAGAGAAAAAACTATAATTTAGTATGTGATATGTTGAATCAGAGCGGGTTTGGTTGAAATGTGGATAAAAATGTGTGGAACTGAGTAATGATGGTGATAACGAGCACTGCAAGCTTTTTTACAGGTATCTTTTGATACTGCCAAAATATACCTCTCCAATAAGAAGATGACACGTGGATCATCTTGATCCAAGGCTGCAAGGAGACACGTGGAAGACCCAGACTCGGACAGTTGGGCCTCCAGGTCATGACCGCCCTTCAGGGCATCATTGCCCCCCAGCTGGGCCTCCACGTCACCACCGCCCTTCAGGCCATCATTACCTCCAGGTCATGGCCACCCTTCAGGGCATCATTGCCCCCCAGTTGGGTCTCCACGTCACCACCGCCCTCCAGGCAATCCCAACCAAGTTGGGACGTCAGGTCGTCAAACCACCTTAACGCATAAATGACTCCAGATCAAGCCAGCAAGGCAAAGCCCTAACGGATGGCCCCCAGCCACCTAGCTGGGCCTCCTAGGCATCATTACCCAACCCAGTTGGGGCAACATATCACTGCCGCCCTAGGCCAAATGTCGCATCCGAAGCCCTATAAAAAGGGTCAGGTATGCACTCCAAAGGGCCAACTTTTTGCTCAACTGAAAAAGAGAGGGCTCGTCCCCTACATATTTTTGCTCTGACAGTAACTAAAGCTTCGGAGCATCCCCAGAGGCACCCCTTCCGGCGACCCCCTAGCTCACTTTCCTTTCCCTGTGCAGATACATCTGAGTCCTAGCCTCCAACTCACCAAAACACATTTTTTGCATCAACAGATTGGTGCCGTCCGTGGGAAACCACCATCTCTCGCTGGCAGTAACAGCGAAGAAGTTTAAAGAACTCATCTGTTGTCATGCCGCCCAAATCCACCGCCAAGGATGCGGGTTAAAGAGTAGTAGGGGCCAGTACTCACGCATCTGTTTGGGTCAAGTTCCTTAGCCGTAGTGCGCAAGCCCCTGTCCAAACTCTCGGATAGCGCGCACGGCTAAGCATCGTAGTGCGCACGCCCCTGTCCAAACTCTTGCATAGCGCACACAGCTAAGCATTGTAGTGCGCACGCCCCTGTTCGAACTCTTGCATAGCGCACATGGCTAAGCATCATAGTGCGCACGCCCCTGTCCGAACTCTCGCATAGCGCACACGGCTAAGCACTGTAGTGCGCACGCCCCTGTCCGAGCTATCATATAGCGTACACGGTCAAGTGTCGTAGTGCGCACACCCCTTTCTGAGCCAATGCAATGCACACTCCTCAGACGGGGTCCAACGTCAGTATACACTAATGCACACATCAGTGCGCACGGCCAAACTAAGTTGCACGCACCCAAGGTCCGAGCAGATGGATTGCTCCTTCTGTCATCGGACTCGTCCCTCAGGGGCCATGTCCTCAGCCTCGGCCTCTGCCACCAGCTCTAAGATCCGAGCAGATGGATTGCTCTATCTGTCCTCGGACTCGTCCTTCAAGGGCTATGTCCTCGGCCTCGGCCTCGACCCACGGTTTTCGGCCTCGGCCACCAGCTCTAAAGTCCGAGCAGATGGATTGCTCCTTCTGTCCTCGGACTCGTCCCTCAGGGGCCATGTCCTCAGCCTTGGCCTCGACCCAGTCCTCGGCCTCGGCCACAAGCTCTAAGATCCGAGCAGATGGATTACTCTATCTGTCCTCGGACTCGTCCCTCAGGGGCCATGTCCTCGGCCTCAGCCTCGGCCACCAGCTCTAAAATCCGAGCAGATGGATTGCTCCTTCTGTCCTCGGACTCGTCCCTTAGGGGCCATGTCCTCGGCCTCGACCTCGGCCACAAGCTCTAAGATCCGAGCAAATGGATTGCTCTATCTGTCATCGGACTCGTCCCTCAGGGGCCATATCCTCGGCCTCGGCCACCAGCTCTAAAATCCGAGCAGATGGATTGCTCTATCTGTCCTCGGACTCGTCCCTCAGAGGCCATGTCTTCGGCCTCGACCCAGTCCTCGGCCTCGGCCACCAGCTCTAAGATCCGAGAAGATGGATTGCTCTATCTGTCCTCAGACTCGTCCCTCAAGGGCCATGTCCTCAGCCTCGGCCTCGACCCACGGTCCTCGGCCTCGGCCACCAGCTCTAAAGTCCGAGCAAATGGATTGCTCATTCTGTCCTCGGACTCGTCCCTCAGGGGCCATGTCCTCGGCCTCAACCACAAGCTCTAAGATCCGAGCAGATAGATTGCTCTATCTGTCCTCGGACTCGTCCCTCAGGGGCCATGTCGTTGGCCTCGGCCACCAGCTCTAAGATCCGAGCAGATGGATTGCTCTATCTGTCCTCGGACTCGTCTCTCAGGGGCAATGTCCTCGGCCTCGGCCTCGACCCAGTCCTCGGCCTCGGTCACCAGCTCTAAGATCCGAGCAGATGGATTGCTCTATCTGTCATCGGACTCGTTCCTCAGGGGCCATGTCCTCTGCCTCGACGTCGACCCACGGTCCTAGGCCTCGGCCACCAGCTCTAAAGTCCGAGCAGATGGATTGCTCCTTCTGTCCTCGGACTCGTCACTCAGGGGCCATGTCCTCGGCCTCGACCCATTGTCCTCGGCCTCGACCCACTGTCCTCGGCCTCGACCCACTGTCCTCGGCCTCGACCCACTGTCCTCGGCCTCGGCCTCGACCCACTGTTCTTGGCCTCGGCCCATTGTCCTCGGCCTCGATCCACTATCCTCGGCCTCGGCCTCGACCCACTATCCTCGGCCTCGACCCATTGTCCTCGGCCTCGACCCACTGTCCTCGGCCTCGACCTCGACCCACTGTCCTCGGCCTCGACCCACTGTCCTTGGCCTCGGCCTCGGCCCATTGTCCTCGGCCTCGACCCACTGTCCTTGGCATCGGCCTTGACCCACTATCCTCGGCCTCGACTCATTATCCTCGGCCTTGGCCTCGACCCACTGTCCTCGGCCTCGGCCTCGACCCACTGTCCTCGGCCTCGGCCTCGACCCACTGTCCTCTGCCTCGACCCATTGTCCTCGGCCTCGGCCCACTGTCCTCGGCATCGGCCTCAACTCACTGTCCTCGGCCTCGGCCTCGTCCTACTGTCCTCGTTCTCGGCCTCATCCCTCCAAGGTCCGAGCGGCTGGACTTACTCCACATGTGCTCAGACTCATGTCTTTCCCGTCCAAGGCCGAGCAGATGGATTGCTCCACACCTGCTCGGCTCTAGCAGAACACGGTACACTATCATTTTCATTGAAGATCGAACCCTGCAATACTTCCTTAAGCACATAAATGTACTCAAGGAAGTGGGGGGCCTCTGATACTGCCAAAATATACCTCTCCAATAAGAAGACGACACGTGGATCATGTTGACTCCAGGCTGCAAGGAGACACGCGGAAGACCCAGGCTCGGACAGTTGGGCCTCCAGGTCATGACTGCCCTTCAGGGCATCATTGCCCCCCAGCTGGGCCTCCACGTCACCACCGCCCTCCAGGCCATCATTACCTCCAGGTCATGGCCACCCTTCAGGGCATCATTGCCCCCCAGTTGGGTCTCCACGTCACCACCGCCCTCCAGGCCATCATTACCCAACCAAGTTGGGATGTCAGGTCATCAAACCACCTTAACGCATAAATGACTCCAAATCAAGCCAGCAAGGCAAAGCCCTAACGGACGGCCCCCAGCCACCTAGCTGGGCCTCCTAGGCATCATTACCCAACCCAGTTGGGGCAACATATCACTGCCGCCCTAGGCCAAATGTCGCATCCGAAGCCCTATAAAAAGGGTCAGGTATGCACTCCAAAGGGCCAACTTTTTGTTTAACTGAAAAAGAGAGGGCTTGTCCCTTACATATTTTTGCTCGGACTCTAACTAAAGCTTCGGAGCATCCCCAGAGGCACCCCCTCCAGCGACCCTCTAGCTCACTTTCCTCTCCCTGTGTAGATACGTCTGAGTCCTAGCCTCCAACTCACCAAAACACATTTTTGGCATCAACACCGTTACTTTTTACCACCTTAGTAACACAATTAATTTACATGTTATTTGTTGCTTGCAAACTAATTAATTTACTCTGTACTCTCTGTACTTTTGTTCTTTGTGTAGTTAAGCTAATTTTCTCTTTTGTTTCTGTTTTTCTTTGGTATCTTTATTGTTCTGTTATTGGTTGCCTTAGTAACTATTCTGTATGTCTGGTTGTGGTTTTGGTAATGATAATTCTATAAATATGGTTGAGGTTTTAGATTGTAAAAGACTAACACGTCATTATAGCAGTAAGATGAGAAGGTAGTAAGCAAGAACAATGTTCAGTAACTTGCTCAGCTATTGATTTTGAGCCATAGCCACTTAGACTTGCAGCTGCCTTACCCTCTTGAAGAGATTGAAACATCTAGAGGTCCTCATTCTAATCTTCTATTCATGAGTATATCTTAATAGCAGTTATTATTTGAGGGGAGATTCATATCATATTTCATGGTTTTTAAACTCACTAGTAATAAAGTTCTGGTGAAAGTTGCTTCTGCAATTTAGTTATTTTGTCTTACTATCATCTGTGGAAGTTGGGTTGCCCTTCTCTGAACCAAGCTTTTGGAAGGTTCTGTATTTCAGTGGAGAATAGGTCTTTTCCTTTCCATAATCAAATAATTTTTACATCTAATTCTAATTATTGCAAATCTGAATATTTTTTTTTCCATTCATATGAAAAAGAAGGATGCTTGCTTTTGTACTGTGTCCTATTATATCAAATATAATTGCTTACAGAGCTTGTTTGTGTTTCGTTAATTCAATTCAACAAGGATACTACTAAGATAATAGCGTGCCCCTCTGCATCGAGATGTATAGAGATTTTCATGTTTCATGTGTCCATTAAAAACACACTAGATGTTTCTTAGGCTGATCCACTTCCACGGCTTTTTATCCTTGTACTTGGTAGGAAATACAAAAGAGATCACAACGGAGAATAGCAAATACAAAGCAAGAGGGGGGGACATGAACCAAAAACCTTAATAAACAAATGATTCCAGCACCAGGATAAAAAATAAAATCATGACCACCTCATGAATAAACCATAATCACAATTAACGCAGAGGCCTATAAGAATGAATCCTATTATAATCCAATCGGCAACTGATAGCAACACTGCTTGGTAAAAAACTGAGGTGCGAGAAAATCTTCTTGTTGAGGTGAACATGCACCAAACAAGCAAGTAAATCTGTTAGAGCGTTAGCCTCCCTGAAAACATGATAAAGCGAACATCGAGAAATCAACAAAGAGACATTTTTTTATAATGTATTAAATCTTCCAAGGCTTTGAAGATGAGTTAAAACAATCAATAGGCACCTTAGAATCACATTCAATGGTGATTCGACCAAACCTTGATCTTTACATAACCGCAGATTAGCGAGAAGCGCTTTAACCTTTCCCTTCATAGTAGAACCCTCGCCAAAATAATGAGAGAACGCTGAAAGAACCACACCCTTATAATCACGAATTAAGCCACCACCAGTACAAATACTATTCTTGCTAGAACCATTTCCATTCAGCTTTAGAGAACCAATATGGGGCAGTTCATATCTCACCCATATTTCACGTTTGATTGGGGATATTTAATTGATATATTCAAAGCTTGAAGGTCAAGTCATGAAAATTGAGATTCGAACCAAATGAGAAGGTCAAAATAACTTCTCGTGCCAACTTGCAGATCCGGTTGACAATGTATTTATGTATTTTTTCCTAGTATTAATGATACTTGTCTTGGGATTATTAGAAACATGAATCTCCTTGGTGGATTATACTTTGTCATAAATCTCAGTGGTGCTTTTAGATTCTAAATTCTTCCAATGCTATTAGCAGATCTAGTTACCACGGTCATTCCCTCTTTGGATGGTTTTCCTTTTGCTTTGTTCCATGTGTTAGCATTTTGGTTCAATTCCCTGCAAGGACTTTTAATTGATTTGAAAAAAGTGATTTTTTATTTTATAGTTGTTTATTCTAGTAGTAGTAGTAGTTTATTATGTTATTATTTTCTTAACACTATTAGGAAAATATTATTATATAAAGGGGGTCTTAGAGAGGGTTTGAGATATACTCATAATTCCAATATTCTTACTATAGCTAGGTGGAGAGCTTTGGGTCTATTGGAAATTTTGAGTTGTGAGGTTGTGACGGTAATAATTTTGTTTTTCCTAAAGTTGTTGTTAAGGATTAATAAAATTGTGGGTTTGTTGGTGGCATAGGCAAGGAGATCGCCGAACCACATTAAATTATTGTGCTTGATATTTGTTTGTTGATTTACTTATTTATTATTATAAGTAGGTGGGTTTTAAGGATAAAATCCTAACATGTGGTATCAGAGTCTGGTCATCTATTTGAAGAAGCTACCAGCTGCTATTTGTTGCGCCCGAGCCACCATGTTGACAGGTATACCTAAATTCGAGATTCATTTATTTAATGGAAGCAATAATTTTACTCTATGACAGAGTACAGTTCAAGATCTTCTGGTGCAACGAGATCTTGATCAGGCTTTAGAGGAAGAAAAGCCAGAAGAGGTGACTAACCGAATGTGGCAATCGATTCAGAGAAAGATTGTAAGTACAATCAAGTTGGATCTTGCTCCCGAGATCAAGTATAATGCATTGAAAGAAACTACACCCAATGGTTTGTGGGATAAGCTCGAGAGTATCTATGCATCAAAGTCTTTGACAAACAAATTGTGTCTTAAGATGGACCTCTATTCTCTAAAGATGGAAGAAGATACAAATCTTCATGATCACTTGAATGAATTTAACAAGTTAGTGTCTCAAGTGTTTGAATGCAGAAGAAACATTGAAGGATGAGGAGAATTCATTGCTCTTGTTATCATCTTTACCAAAATCTTACAAACTATTGGTACAAACATTGTTGGTAGGCAAGTTGACATTGAGCTTAGATGATGTGACCACACTCCTGAGTGAGAACGAAAGGTTGATGGCAAACGAGAGCTTGTCTAGTGATAGTCAAGCAGTTGCTGTGGAGAGGTCTAATCGAGGGAGGAGCCAATGGAAAGTGAATAGTGGCTCAAGGTGGAGATCAAAATCTAGGCCCAGAGATGATGATGACAAGGAATGCTTCTATTGTGAAGAGATAGGATACATACACTATTATTGTAAGGCCATGAAGAATGATTTAAAAGAATTGAGAATGATGAGTGGGAATAAGAGTAATGATGGTAAAAGTAGTGAAAGTGTCAATATCACCGAGGGAAGTGATGAAGAGGTGCTAGCTATTGAGCACATTGAAGAAAAAGTTGATGAGAGTAATATGATGCTACTTGATTCGGCATCCTCCATTCACATATTCAATGATAAGAAGTACTTTGATTGTATGAAGAAACCTACCCATGTCAAAGTTGCTACCGCATGTGGAAAACACAAAGCAATTGATGGTGAAGGAAGCTTAAGGTTGAAGCTCCATGATGGAAGTGTGAAGACACTTGAGAAGGTAATGTTTTCTTTCTCTCTTAGTGTAAATATCATCTCTTTGGGGAGCTTAATAAGATGGGAAACACATGGACTGTAGGTAATGGAGACCAACAAATTCTTAATGGATCAAATGTAGTGTTGAAGGCTACTATAAAGAAGAAGGGCTTGTATGTGCAGGATGGGAAGATTTTGCTTAGAAATAATGGTGGAGGAGATATGGAAGAACCAAAATGAAGGATCGCACCAACCAAGAAGAAAGGTAGATTTGTTGATGAGCTGTGGAGAATTTGAGTTAAGGTAGAGATTTATTAGGATTTTGTCTCAATTCCTGATGAGTGCCAAATATTGCATATTTTGGCCCCTTAATTTACATTTGTTAGCTTAGGAATTTGTTATTTTGATTTGTTTTTCGTTGTTTTATAGGTTCACAAGCACTTGGAAAGGAGTTTCACTAAATTGCCAGAATTGCCCGTACAGATCAATCATTTTTGCAAATTAAACTGTATTGATTCAGGAAGAACCAGGAGATGAGGCATATATTCTTAGAAAGATCCGGAAGTCTATTTTCTGGAGAATTTTACAGCTCATAAAAATGATTTTTCTAGAAAAAGTTATGGTAGTTTTAGTAAAAAAAGGTCAGGTAGTGCACCATGCTGCACTCGAGTGCGCAAGACTGTGATCGAGCACACTCGCGACATCCCACATCAATTCGAAACACTTTGCAGCACACTTACACTCGAGCGCACCAAACTGTGATCGAGCACACTCACACAGTATCCCACATCGGATTAGAAACACATTGCACTCGTGGTGTTTCCCTATAAAAGGCCCACTCCATTTCAGCTTTGGGGATCATCTGGGGGCAGATATGGAGGGCTTTTGGGAGCAATCCGGAGGACTTTTGGAGGGCAACCTGGGGAATCTCCAAGGCTTTGCTACCAAGGCGGGATGCTCACGGCGTGATCAAATATTTCCCTTGAGATTTTTGTTGTCCATTATATTTATGGGTAACTAAATTCTCAAGTGGGGTTAGGGATGAACTTGCACGGTTAATGGTATTTTTGTTTATTTTTTATTTATGTATTTCAGTTTCAATTACTAAAACTCTATTGTTTTATCATTTGCAATTCATTAGTGATGTTTTCTTTTCCGAATAATCTTAGAATTTATTTTGTTTATGGATTCAGTCATGCTTTTTCTATTGAATGGTTTAGCTCTTTGATTATGTTGGGATTAAATATTTATCTATATTGATTTAGTTCTTTGCTGCAATATCACTTCCTGAGTATATTGTCGTCATTGGATTTTCTCAATAGTGGTAATAATTGACGTATTTTAAAAGTGGTAAATGATTTTTCAAAGGGTTACATTTGGTTTAATCTTGGTTTATAAATCTATATATTCCTATTGGGAATTTTGGAATTTGAGTTCCTAGTTGAGTTATTCAATGAATTAAGAGTAATTAAAATACCGGATTTGTGCAAGGGATTCTCGACGCTTTATTGTTTATCAAATTTGCTTTACTTTAATTTGCATTTAAAATTAATCTTTATTCTCTATTAATCATTCGATGTTTCTCTTTAATTTCTTTGTTCCTTCTACTATTCTTTTAATTTGTCTCTCTGTGGAATCGACACCCCAAAACTGTGCTACAACTACTGCGTTATTCTTTGGGTGTAATCAAACTTTGGCGCTGTTGCCAGGGAGACGGTAGAAGAATTGCTAGATAGTTTTTCTTTTCAGCAGTTGTAAAGGCGGTAACTTCATTCATTCTTTTAGCTTGCTGCATTATTTTTTTACTTCTTTCTTTCTATAGTATTTATTTATTTATTATTTTGTGACCTTGGATGCCTAGATATAGAGATGTTTTAGGTAGATTTACTTGTAAGCCTGTGCTAGAACCAAAACCAAACTTTTTAGATCCTTTATTTGACAATCCATCTAGTCCTGAAGGAATGAGTGAACACAGAGATCAACCCACTAGGACCCTTCAGGATTACCTCCACCCTACACGCATTGCCACACCATCATGCATCATGTTTCCAGCTAATACTCACAAACTGAATTTTAAAATAGGGATGATACAGTTACTCCCTACATTTCATGGCTTAGAAAATGAAAACTCATATGTGCACATTAGTGAGTTTGAGGAAGTAGTTGCAACTTTTCATAGTCAAAATGCAACTGATGACATTGTGAGACTAAGTTCTTTCCTTTCTCTTTGAAGGATAGAGCTAAGAGTTGGCTATACTCACTGAAACTACGATCTATTGGGTCATGGAATGAGATGACTAAAGTTTTCTTTAATAAATACTTTCCCAACATAAGACCAATGCTTTAAAAAGGTAAATCTCCACCTTTACAAAAAAGGACAGTGAGACTTTGTATTAGTCTTGGGAGAGATTTAAAGAGTTGTTGAGTATGTGTCCTCACCGTGGGTATGAGAATTGGCGCTTAGTGAGCTATTTTTATGAGTGACTTACATATAGAGAGCGCCAATTTGTGGAGATGATGTGTAATGGCGAGTTCTTACAGAAAGATCCTGATGAGGCCATAGAATACCTCAATGAGCTTGCTGAAGAAGCTCACACTTGGACTGGACCTAGTGCTACTGAAAGCACAAATAGGTCACGACCTGCAGGGAACCCAAATGGTGGTAGAATTTACCATCTTATAGAAGAGGATAGCCTAAAGGCTAAGGTCGAGATGCTCACTAGGGAGCTAGATATGTTAAAGACTAAGGGCTTAAAGCCAACACACGTTGTTAATCATGCAGAGTCTTTTGAACCATGTTTTGTGTGTGGCAGGGTAGATCATCTCGCCCGAGAGTGTCCCACATTTGCTGAGATGAGAGGGATGTATAAGGAACAATTTAATGCTTTAGGTATGTACAAGAACCCTTTTTCACCTTTCTCTGATACCTATAATCCGGAGTGGTGCAATCACCCCAATTTTAGCTGGAAGTCTGAAAACCAACTGCCTCCACAACCCCCTAGATCATATCCTGCACCATATCATGCACCTGCATCTTCTAGGAGTCATTTAAAAGACACTTTGCATGCTTTTATTGAGGCACAGGTTAAAACTGATCAAAGATGGGAATCTTTGATTACACAGGTTGTTGAAGAAAATAAGGAGATAAAGAGCCAAGTGTCCAAATTGATGAGCTTCTTGAGTGTGAATGAGCGAGGTAAGTTCCCTTCTCAAGCTCAGTCCACACTCGATGGTCAACACATGGTGCAAAAGATTTTGAAGGATGTGAATGCCATTGTGACACGAAGTGGTAAGTCATTACACATCCTAACAACGAACAAATCAGAAGATGGTGACGAGAGCCACCAGGCATACATGATTGACTCACTCATGGAAAAAGGTCCATCACCTTAATCCATTAGAGTCCACCCTCACCCATAGTTTCACAAGAGCAAATATTGAGCCAAAATCTGTAGATGTTACTGATAACATCATTGAAGCTGTGCACATCCTTTAGGCCTCTCCAAAGCATACAAGAAATAAATTTGGCAGTGAAGCAATTGCTGGTGCATTCAACTTATGTTTTTCTAGGAGGGAATAAGAGTGTCTGACTGAAGACATAAAACTTAGTGCTCATGGAAGGCACCCCACAGCATATCCTTTTATTTTTATTGTTTTTGACAGCATATCCTTTTATTTTTATTGTTTTTCATATTTCTTTTTCTTGTTTATTATTAGTATTTTGTTGTTTTTCAGTATTACCTTCGTATTTCTTTTTCAGGGACAAATATGTGCATCAGTTCAAGTTTAGGGGTGTGCTATAAGCCATGCCAGCCCAGCTAGTTCTCGATCTCCCAGTTCAGCTCTTTCAACCTTGTTCACACATTGGGGACAATGTGTAATTTAAGTTTGGGAGTATGGGAGACACATTCACACACACTTTATCTCAGTTTTTTCTATTATTTATTAAAGAGAAGATAAATTCATGCTCATTTTATTTTGAAATTTTGGTTGATCTAAAAAAATACTGTGATGTGATGTAATTGGTGAGCTTAAAATCTTGAACACATAATTTGATGATAGAGTTTTAAAATTTTGTTACTTACTTTAGGCATTTGAGAATTCACATGTTTGATCTAATATGACACGAGCACATTAACAAAATAGTTTAAGGTATGACATGTGAGTTTAATGTGTATGTTTCCATGACTCAACTTAAACTGGATGACTTGTTGGATAAACACTTTGAAAAAAAAATATTTTTTGCACAAAAAGAAAAAAATGCTCATGATGATCATTAATAAAATTTTCGCTGAGTAACTAGACCTCTTGCCTTAATAAGTAGTGAGTGTTCACGTCAAAAGGTGGAAATTTTATTCATAATGATCATTAATAAAATTTTCGCTGAGTAATTGGACCTCTTACCTCAGTAAGTAGTGAGTGTTCACGTCAAAAGGTGGGAATTTTGCTTGGTAGCATGAAGGCCAGTTTAGTTTCGTAGCCTTTTTTTACTAGAGTTAGTAAGTCCTTAGGGGTGTCTTTACACCTAATGCCCTAAAACCATATGGTTTAGGAGTCATTGACTCAACACTCGCTACATGAGTCAATTAGAAAGCTAAAGGGAACTAAACATAGTAGAGCCTTATAATAAAAGAGAGAAGAAAATAAAACTATGCCATCGTTGTTTATTCTGATGAGAAATTATGTGAATCTTGAGACATGGAAACATTGTACATTGGAGTTACTTGAAAGCCTCTTCTTTATATGCTAATTCACTTTACACAGAGTCAGACTTGTGATGCCTTAGCCTGCCTTTTGTAAGTAATTAGATTTTAAAATTCCTATTTATTGCGAAGATGAGTTTACATTTTAAGCTTGCTCATGACTGAATATCATGGTTTTGTGTGATGCTTAAATTTTAGGATACCATGAATGATGGATTTATCTTTGTTTTCTTTGTTTTTCATTTAGTTTTCTTTTTATTTTGTTTTGCTAAGGGACTAGCAAAATATAAGTTTGGGAGTATTTGATGAGTGCCAAATATTGCATATTTTGGCCCCTTAATTTACATTCGTTAGCTTAGGAATTTGTTACTTTGAGTTGTTTTTCGTTGTTTTACAGGTTCACAAGCACTTAGAAAGGAGTTTCACTAAATTGCCAGAATTTTCCATACGGATCAGTCACTTTTGCAAATTAAACTGTATTGATTCAGGAAGAACCAGGAGATGAACCATATATGCTTAGAAAGATCCGAAAGTCTATTTTTTGGAGAATTTTATAGCTCATAAAAATGATTTTTCTAGAGAAAGTTATGGCAGTTTTAGTAGACAAAGGTCAGGCATTGCACCATGCTGCGCTTGAGCGCACGAGACTGTGATCGAGCGCACTCGCGACATCCCACATCGATTCGAAACACTTTGCAGTGCACCTGCGTTCAAGCACACTCGCACAGTATCCCACATCGGATTAGAAACACATTGCACTCGTGGTGTTTCCCTATAAAAGGCCCACTCCACTTTAGCTTTGGGGATCATCTAGGGGCAGATCTGGAGGGCTTTTGGGAGCAATCCGGAGGACTTTTGGAGGGCAAGCTGGGGAATCTCCAAGGCTTTGCTACCAAGGGGGGATGCTCACAGCGAGATCAAATCTTTCCATTCAGATTTTTGTTTTCCATTATATTTATGGGTAACTAAATTCTCAAGTGGGGCTAGAGATGAACTTGCACAGTTAATGGTATTTTTTTTATTTTTAATTTATATATTTGAGTTTCAATTACTAAAACTCTATTGTTTTATCATTTGCAATTCATTGGTGATGTTTTCTTTTCCGAATAATCTTAAAATTTATTCTGTTTATGGATTCAGTCATGCTTTTTCTATTGAATGGTTTAGCTCTTTGATTATGTTGGGATTAAATATTTATCTATATTGATTTAGTTCTTTGCTGCAATATCACTTCCTGAGTATATTGTCGTCGTTGGATTTTCTCAATAGTGATAATAATTGATGTATTTTAAAAGTGGTAAATGATTTTTCAAAGGGTTACATTTGGTTTAATCTTGGTTTATAAATCTATATCTTCCGATTGTGAATTTTGGAAATTGAGTTCCCAATTGAGTTATTCAATGAATTAAGAGTAATTAAAATATCGGATTTGTGCAAGAGATTCCTGACAGTTTACTGTTTATCAAATTTGCTTTACTTTAATTTGCATTTAAAATTAATCTTTATTCTCCATTAATCATTTGATATTTCTCTTTAGTTTCTTTGTTCCTTCTACTATTATTTTAATTTGTCTCCCTGTGGAATCGACACCCCAAAGCTGTGCTATAACTACCGCGTTATTCTTTAGCCGTAATCAATTCTCCATAAGGGGGACTTCTGATTGACTTGAGAAAAATGGTTTCCTATTTTATAATTGCTTATTTTAGTAGTATTTTATTATGTTGTTGTTATTCTTTTCCTAATAGTATTAAGAAAATATCCTCTATATAAAGGGGGCCTTAGAGAATGTTTGTGATATACTCATGATTCCAATATTCTTACAAGAGCTAGGTAGAGAGCTTTTGGTGTATTCGGGATTTTGGGTTGTGAGGTTGTGACAGTAATAATGTTTGTATTTGTCTAAGGTTTAAACATGGTCAAGGTTTTAAACAAGGTTGGAAGAGGTCATGCATCAAGTCATTGATGCCTCAGCACACTTGGAGTGTGCCTCAGCACAAAGCAGCCAAATGAGTGAAGGTCCAGCATCAGGTGGCGCCGCGCCTCTGCTCACCTTAGGCTGCGATGCCCAGGAGGTGGAGTGTTGGAGGAGGAGGCCAGGCCGCGACGCCCCCTACCCAAGGCCGCGGCACCCAGAAGATGGTGAATGTGTGCTATGCTCTGGGCCGCGGCACCCCCTGTTCTAGGCCGCGACGCCAAGCACACTGATGCACACATGTGTAAACCTCTTCCATGGTTTGTGAGACATGTCCAAAATGCACAGCTTGACTAAGGAATGATCAAAGGCTATGGTTGATTGGTCATCAAGATCTAAGGGTGGAGAATGACACTCAAGATTGGACAAGAAGTTGGTGTACTATATAATGGGTCACCTAGCTTCATTCTCAATAACAATGTGACATAATTTGTGATCAAAAGTGAGAGAATTGTGTAAAGAGTGCAAAGACACAAAACAAGAGAGACTCATTTGTAAAGCTGGTTTTTTAGAAGAGTGAGTAGAATAGAAAGAGGATTGAAGGGCTTGTAAAGGGAATATTCTTGGAAAAATTCCAGGGTTAGTTTTTATCACTTTCTGTTTCTTCTTCTTATTTGTTTCTTCAAGAACTTGTGAATTCTTGAAGAGGTGTTGCTGATTGTAAGAACCTACTGATAAGATAGTGCAGAGAGTTCGGAGGAACTCACGGGGACGTAGGCTATTGCCAAACCTCGATAACAATTGCTGTGTCTTTCTTTCTTGCTTCGTGTGCTGCTTCTTTTCTTTATAAGTCATTCTAGACTTGGGTGTTTGGAAGACCATCACCTGGGTATCATTGAGGTGGTTTCCCAACAGTGGTATCAGAGCTTGCACAGCTGGGTATCGGAGCAAGAACAAAAGGTGTCGGAGCAAGACTCCAAGAATCAGAGGTCAACTTCTTGGGAGATTCAAGAACGGAGTAAAGATCTATATTTGATCGTGTTCTTGAGGTGATTCAAAGACGGAGTAGAGATCAATATCTGATCATGTTCTTGAGGGTGATACAAGAATGGAGTAGAGATCAAGATCTGATCGTGTTCTTGAGGGTGATTCAAGAACGGTATTGAGATCAATCTTCGATCGTGTTCTTGAGATTTAGAAGAAGTTGTAGAGCAATTGTGGGTGCTGCATAAATCTGGGATTCTCTCCGCAAGATAGCTTCAAACTTCATGGTTGAGAAGTTTGATGGAAAGGGAGATTTTTCCCTATGGAAGTGGAAGATCAAGGTTGTTCTTATGCAACAAAAAGTGGACTTGGCGATTGGAGAAGATGATGCTTTTCCAGCAAGTACCACGGAGGACTAGCGGAATAAGATGAAGAAGATGGCATACAACACCATCTTCTTGCACATGTCGGATAATGTCACAAGGGAGTGCAGAGACTCGGAAGATCCAGCTATCATATGGAAGAAACTAGATGAGTTGTTTCTTGCCAAGACTCTCCCTAATAAGAGGTATCTTCATAAATGAATCTTTGCTTTTAAATTTGATCCTAATAAAGAGTTGCAAGATGATCTTGATGCCAAGATGAGGAGTGCATCAAGTGGAGAAGGGCTGTCCATTAGAAGAAGGCCAGTAACTCGGTATGGCAGCAACATCCATGGCTACTACCGGGACAGAGGTAGAAGAGAGAGCCATAGGAGAGTGCACAACAACATATATGGCTATTATTGGGACAGAGGTATAGGAGAGAGCCATGGGAGAGTGCACAGCAACATTCATGGCTACTACCGGGACAGAGGTAGAGAAGAGAGCCATAGGAGAGTGCACAGCAATATACATGGCTACTATCGAGACAGAGCACAACAACACACATGGCTACTACTGGGACAGAGGTAGAGGAGAAAGCTATCGGAAAGCACACTCTAAACTGAAATTTGGAGGGAAGAAATGTTACTACTGCCACAAGGAGGGTCACTTCAAGAAAGATTGCAAGAAGAAGATGAGGGATGAGGGAAGAAGCCATACCAAGAATGGACAGGCTTCAGTTAACAAGACAGAACATCAAGATGATGTTCTTGTTGTGTGCTCAAATATGAGCAGGAGGCAAGGCAGCGAGAAATGGATTCTGGATTCTGGGTGCACTTATGACATATGCCCTCACAAGGAATGGTTCAAGAATTTCAAGGAAATCAATAATGGAAGGGTTTTCTTGGGGAATGACAATTCTTGCCAAGTGAGAGGGATTGGAGACATCCAGTTGAGGATGTTTGATGGAGTCACAAGGTTGCTACGGAATGTTAAGTATCTTCCATATTTGAAGAGGAATTTGATCTCATTGGGACAGCTGGATTCCATGGGGTATACATACAAAGTAGAGGGAGGAAAGATCAAGGTAACCAAGGGATCTTTGATAGTGATCAAAGCAGCAATAAAGGATGGTCTCTATGAGATGTTCGAAGACACGGACATCAAAGGTCAAGCAGCAAGCTTGATGGCTGAAATGGAGAAGGTAGCCCTTTGGCACACTCGTTTGGGACATATAAGCGAAGAAGGCCTGCAAGTTCTCAGCAATAATGGATTACTTGATGGTGACAAGGTAAAAAGACTCGATTTCTGCAAGGGTTGTGTTCTTGGGCAGCAACATTGAGTCAGCTTCAACACCAGAGTGCACAAGTCTAAGGGCATTCTTGACTACATTCATGCGGACCTTTGGGGACCAGCAAGAACACCAACACAGGGAGGTAACTTTTACTTTCTGTCTTTAATTGATGATTATTCAAGAAAAGTTTGGGTTTATTTGGTTAAAAATAAATCAGATGCTTTGAATAAATTAGTGGTGTGGAAAAAGCTGGTGGAGACTCAAATGGGCAGGGTAGTTAAGGGGATAAGAACCAATAATGGCTTAGAAATTTTTAACCAAGAACTTGATCAATTATGTAGGTTAAATGGCATTCTAAGACATAAAACGGTTGTGAAAATCCCTCAGCAAAATGGAGTTGTTGAGAGGATGAATAGAACCCTTATGGAAAAAGTTAGATGCATGTTAATAGGATCCGATTTACCAAAATATTTTTGGGGGGAAGCTGTGTCTACTGCTGCATACTTGGTAAATAGATCACCCTTTCGAGCTTTAGAGCTTAAGACTCCCATGGAGATGTGGAGTGGAAAACCCCCTAAGTTGAACAACCTTAGGACTTTTGGGTGTACTGCATTTGCACATCAAAAGGATGATAAACTTAACCCAAGGTCTAGAAAATATGTATTTCTAGGGTATGGTGATGGGGTTAAGGGATATAGGTTGTGGTCTTTAAAACCAAAAGGAATGAAACTCATTATAAGTAGAGATGTTATTTTTAATGAATTATTATTTCCCTACTTGGAGAAAACTAACCCTACAGGGGCTAGTGAGCAAACCAGTCCAAAATTTGTGGAGCATCACATCAAGGAGAATTCAGTTCAGGTAGAGCAAAGAAGGCAAAAAGGTTCAGACCAGGTAGAGCCCATTAATGAAGGCGAAGCTCAAGAAACTCAAGAAGAGGCTGAACTGGAAGAGGTTGATGCAGCAAGTTAGAATGACTACCAGCTCACAAGGGACCGAGAAAGGAGGGTGGTGAGACCACTTTTGAGATATGGGTTTTCGGATGCAGCAGCTCCTTAGACAGAAGGAGAGATGAGTGAACAAGAGACTTATATTGATGCCATGTGATGTAAGGATTTGCCAAGATAGAAGCTAGCTATGGAGGAAGAAATGGATTCTTTGAGGAAGAACAACTTTTAGGAATTGGTGCACATTCCGGGAAAACAGAGAGTTGTGGATTGTAAGTGGACTTACAAGATCAAAGAAGGGTACCCTCCAGGAGATAAAGTCCAAAACAAGGCTAGGCTGGTGGCGAAGGGATTCATGAGAAGAAAAGGCATGGATTTCATAGAAACCTTCTCACCTGGACATAAGGTGGATGAAGTGGTCATTATCCTCATATATGCCGATGACATACTGTCAGTTGGGAACAGCAGGGAGAGGATAAAAAGGTTTACATCTCAACTCAGTAAGGATTTTGAGAGGAAGGATCTCAGCCTTACACAAAAGATCTTTGGGATGAGAAGAATTCGGGAAAGGGAGAGAAATGGGTTGAAGGTTTCTCAGTCTTCTATGGAAGATGGTAAACCAGTAAGGTTCCCCTTGCTGGTCATTTCAAGTTCTCCAGCGAACGATGTCTTGGAATTGATGAGGAGAAGAAGGAAATGATAAAGGTCCCTTACTCTAGTGCGGTTGGACCAGTCATGTCCATGATGGTGAGCACTAGACCCGACATTTCTCAGGAAATGGGTGTTCTCAGCAGATTTGTGAGTAATCCCGGAAAGAAGCATTGGCCTGGGATGAAGTGGTTGCTGAGGTATTTGAAGGCTTAGTGGCAGCTTATGGTAGCACTTTCAACAACTGAGGCTGAGTACATAGCGGCAACGGAAGCCATTAAGGAGGCTATATGGTGCAAAGGGTTGTTGGAAGAGTTGAAGGTCCTAAAAGAGTAGGTGGTGGTGTCTTTGGATAGCCAAAGTGCATGGCACTTGTGGAGGAATTCGGTGTTCTATGAGAGGACAAAGCATATGGATGTTTGGTATCATTACATTCCAAAAAATGGTACGAAAGGATGCATTCATGTTGACAAGATGGCCACGAAAGAAAGTCCTACAGATTTAGGTACCAAGGTTCTACCTCTAAGTAAGTTCAATCATTGCCTTGGACTACTTATGATTGGAGTCGGTTGATTGATGACTCAAGATGAGTTTGGATCCTGAAGTTCTCTGCACAATGGGTTCAGGTTTAAACGCTTAAACAAAGGTAGAGATTGTTGGTATTTGTCTAAGGTTTAAACATGGTCAAGGTTTAAACAAGGTTGGAAGAGGTCAAGCATCAAGTCATTGAAGCCTCAGCACACTTGGAGTGTGCCTCAGCACAAAGCAGCCAAATGAGTGAAGGTCCAACATTAGGTGGCACTGCACCTATGCTCATCCTAGGTTGCGGTGCCTAGAAGGTGGAGTGCTAGTGGAGGAGGCCAAGCCGCAGCGTCCCCTACCCAAGGCTGCGACGCCCAAAAGATGGTGAATGTGTGCTATGCCCTGGGCCGCGGTGCCAGGCACACTGATGCACACATGTGTAAACCTCTTCCATGGTTCGTGAGACATGTCTGAAATGCACAGCTTGACTAAGAAATGATCAAAGGCTATGGTTGATTGGTCATCAAGATCTAAGAGTGGAGAATGACACTCAAGATTGGACAAGAAGTTGGTGCACTATATAAAGGGTCACCTAGCTTCATTCTCAATAACAATGTGACATAACTTATGATCAAAAGTGAGAGAATTGTGTAAAGAGTGCAAAGACACAAAACAAGAGAGACTCATTTGTAAGGTTGGCTGTTTAGAAGAGTGAGTAGAATAGGAAGGGAATTGAAGGGCTTGTAAAGGGAATATTCTTGGGAAAATTCCAGGGTTAGTTCTTATCACTTTCTGTTTCTTCTTCTTCTTCTTCTTGTTTTCTTCAAGAACTTGTGAATTCTTGAGGAGGTGTTGCTAATTGTAAGAACCCATTGATAAGATAGTGCAGAGAGTTCGGAGGAACTCACAGGGACGTAGGCTATTGCCGAACCTCGATAACAATTGTTGTGTCTTTCTTTCTTGCTTCGTGTGTTGTTTCTTTTCTTTACAAGTCATTCTAGAATTGAGTGTTTGGAAGACCATCACCTGGGCATCATTGAGGTGGTTTCCCAACAAGTAATTTTGATTTTCCTAAAGTTGGTTTTAAGGATTAATAAAATTGTGAGTTTGTTGGGAAAAGTGGTTTCCTATTTTATGGCTGCTTATTATAGTAGGAGTAGTAGTAGTAGTTTATTATGTTGTTGTTATTCTTTTCCTAATAATATTAGGAAAATATCCTCATAATTCCAATATTCTTACTAGAGCTAGGTAGAGAGTGTTGTGAGTTTTAAATTACTCGCAAGCGCACGAGTCATCTGCAATATAGTGTGTGCAAGTGCGAGGTCGAATCCACAGGGAATTGCATCATGAAAATTGATTTTTTTTTTCTAAACTAAACCTATTTTAACATAGTTCCAAATTTTTGAATTGTATCTTGCAAAAAAATTAAATTTAAACTAAATTGATTTGAAACAAATAATAAAGATACTAAGGTTTCTGAATCCACCCCACGAAAGTAAAGCTTATATTTTCATGTTCTATATAAAAGTAATCTATCAAATAATTCCATGAATCTACCATTATACAAATAAAAGCGAATACCCTAATTCAGCCAAATCATCCAATGTATCCCTTTAGAATCCCAATGGATATCCAATTTACTTTGGATGTTCCGCCGTATCCGGCATATGAAACACAAAGAATATCCAATTTGAACAATTTAAACACAATCAGTCATAAGAATTTACTCAAACAATTGAAATAGAACATTAATTCTAAAAATATCATAATTGTACGAACATATATGAAAATAATATGCCAAACAATGGCGAGGCTTTATCTTCAACCTTAGATGAAGGTTTTAGCCTCTCATGATTATGAAACTAAATTTCACAATTAAAGTGCTAAACATAAAACTTTAAACTCAAAAGAAATAAATTAAAACTGACTATACATGGATAGAGAAATTCCACTCACAACTACTGTGCGGCACTTTCCCCCCTTGGTAGCAAAGCCTTCCAGATTACACCCCGATTGCTCGCAAAAGTCCTCCGGATTTGCACACCTTTTTGATGAAGTGAAATGGGGCTTTTATAGAGGAACTCCATGAGTGCAATGTGTTTCCAATCTGATATGGGATGTAGGATGTGGGATATAGAATGTGTTTCCAACCGATGTGGGATTTAGCCTTCACATGCCCTTCAAAACTTCTGCCCACACTGAAATCCCGCATAGCTTGACATTTGTTTACTAAAACTGCCATAACGTTCTCTAGAAAAATAATATTTATGAGTCATAAAATTCCCCAAAAAATAGACTTCCGGATCTTTCCAAGCATATATGGCTCATCTCCTGGTTTTTCCTGAATCATTGCAGTTTAATCCGAAAAAATCACTTCTGCCACGCTGAAATTACGCACAGCCTGATCTTTGTCTACTAAAACTACCATAATTTTCTCTAGAAAAATCATATTTATGAGCTGTAAAATTTCCCGGAAAATAGACATCCGGATATTTCCAAGCATATATGGCTCATCTCCTGGTTCTTCCTGAATCAATACAGTTGAATATGCAAAAATGACTGATCTGTATGGGCAATTTTGGCAATTTAGTGAAACTCCTTTCCAAGTGCTTGTAAACCTATAAAAAAACGAAAAAAAAAACAATTCAAAGTAAAAAATTCCTAAGCTAACAAATGTAAATTAAGGGGCCAAGATATGCAATATTTGGCACTCATCAGAGAGATTTGGATGTATTGAGGATTTTGGGTTGTGAGGTTGTGACGGTAATAATTTTGTTTTTCCTAAAGTTGTTGTTAAGGATTAATAAAATTGTGAGTTTGTTGGTGGCATAGGCAATGAGGTTGCCGGACCACATTAAATTGTTGTGCTTGGTATTTATTTGTTTATTTACCTATTTATTATTATAAATAGGTGGATTTTAAAGGTAAAATCCCAACAAGATATCTGTTTAATCAATTGTCAAATATATAAATAAATAAATACATTCTTTCCTTGCTATAATGGACATGGGTTGCTACGTTATTGCAAAGTTTCTTTGCTTGAGAGCTATGTTGCTCGGACTTGGATACAGGTGTCGGGTACGATATGTATCCAAGTGTTTAACTTGCCAATTGTTCTAAGTCTAAGACTCAGGGAATGGAAAAAAAGAGTAAAAAAAAATGGATACGAGTATGTGAACTCATTAGATATGTCTTAATGCTAAGATATTGGTTTTACCTAACCAATTTTTAAATTATCAAAGTAAGGACCCAAATACTTGAAATTATGATGGTCATGGAATTTATTAAGTCCAACTCAGTTTTACTATGACATTTATAACTTATAAGTTAAGTTCAACCCTAGCCTAATTTTCTGGTATTTTTATATGCATTTACAAGAGCCCAATAGAGAGCAGCCCATATGAGAAAGGCCTATATACATGCATAAATATCTTTTTCATCTCTTTATTACTATTTTCTTCTTTGCTTATGGCTCTGGTCTCTCTCTCAATCTCTCATATTTCTTCTTTCTCGCCGTGAATGACATTGTAGAAGTATAAAATTAAGGTTTATGTATTTGCTAACTGCTTGAATGACAGCATCAGGAGAATATCATATATATAGACAATATTTACAAATATAATTACAATAGTGTCCATAGGGTTTACAAAGGTTAGTTGAACTTTTATAGTTATACATTTACATGCCCCCTCAATTTGAATGGGGTGGAACTACAGAATTTGCCTTTGTGTTGTAGAAATCGATTGGCAGATAATCCTTTGGTGAATATATCTGCAAGTTGAGCTTTAGTAGAAATATAATGAATTACAAGATCTCCTTGAGCCACTTTTTCTTGTACAAAACGAAAATCAATTTAAATGTGTTTAGTGCGAGCATGAAACACGAGATTAGCTGCAACATAGGTGAAACAAAGTTATCGCAATACACATGAACTAGACGAGACAAGAACACATGTAAGTCATAGAGAAACTGATGAATCCAATAGGTCTCAGCTACAACATAGACTAGAGATTGATATTCAGATTCAGTGCTAGAATGAGACATAGTTTTTTCTTCACTTTCCAAGAAATAAGATTTAAGCCAAAGAAGACCGCATAGCCTATAGTGGAGCAGTGACTGTCAGGGCAGCCAACCCAGCCTGCATCTGTATAGCAAGAAAGAGAAAAATCATTTGTGGCATCTAGAAGTAACCTATGATTAGTAGTACCACATAAATAGTGAATAATACGTTTTACAAGGTGAAAATGAGATATATGTGGAGTACGCAAAAATTGACTGGCCAGATTGACAACATATGCAATACCAGGTCGAGTCATGGTTAAACACTGCAGACCTCTGACCATACTCCTATATTGAGAAGGATCTGCTAGTAGTTCACCGTCATGTAATGAAGGTGGGAACTTAGAGGGAAGATGAGTTTTGACCGATTTAGCAAAGGACATAGAGAATTTAAGTAAAAGGTCTTTGGTGTATTTTGTTTGAGAGAGAAATAAACTCGAAGTGGATCGAGCAGCTTTAATACCTAGAAAATAATGAAGATCACCAAGATACTTCCTAGCCAACTAATAAGATAAAGTGTGGCTGATGTGAAAAAGAAGGGTATTATTATTATCTATGAGGTTAACGTCATCAACATATAGTAATAAAACAAGGAGGCTATGAGGTGACTAGAGGACAAACATAGATATGTCTGCATAGCTATAAGAAAAACCAAAAGAACGAAAGAAATAACTAAACTGGTGAAACCAAGCCCTGTTTCAGACAATAGATAGCTTTGCATAATTTACAAGCATGAGAAGGATGAAGGCTATTAACAAAACTAGGAGGTTGTTTAATGTATACGACTTCATTAAGATGACCATGAAAAAGGAATTTTTAACATCCAGTTGTCGAATAACCTAAGCATGAGAAATGAAAAAGATAACACAGTGCAAATAGTAGTAGGTTTAACAACATGACTAAAACTTTCATGATAATCAATATCTAGTTATTAGTGAAAACCCTAAGTAGCCAACCTCACTTTGTAGCACTCCACAGACCCATCAGCCCAAATATTTAATCTTGTAAATCCTCTTACACCTAACTAAGTTTTTCATTGGATCATATGGAACTAGGTCCCAAGTATGGTTAGTTATGAGATCAGTAAATTCATCAATCATAGCTGATCGCCACTCATGATCCTTATTTTCTTGTGAAAAACAAGTTGGTTCAGAAGGCAAGGTGGTAGGGGAAAGAGAGGGAAAGAGTTTTGACTTGTGAATACCAATTTTTGAGTGAGTGATAATAGGATGGTGAGAGACTGTGATTGACTATTGGGGGAGGGGAGGAGGAGAGGAAGATACACTATCGGATGAGGGAGAGACAATGGAACATAAAGGCTCAGAAAGAGATACTTGAGGTGTTAGACAGTGAGGGAGTGATAGAGGGAGAAATTGATGGTGGTTGAGAGGAGGTGCATAGATCCGAAGTAGGAGTTGAAGGGATAGTGGTGGTGTAAGAAACCAAATAGATCAAAGGAACCGTAGAGGTTGATGTAAGGGTTCAGACGTGGTAAGAATAAGTGGAGAGGATTCAGAGAAAACAAATGGAGAAGAGGACATGGTTTAACGAGGTCAAGATAGGGAAAAGACAGTTCATGAAAGATAACATACTGATTGGTGTAGACTGGTCCAGTATAAGGATCAAGACACCGATAACTTTGTAATTTTGAGTATAGCATATAAACACACATTGTTTGGAATGAGGCACTAACTTGTGAGGAGCATAGTCAATGAGATTAGGATAACACGCACACCCAAAAACCCAAAAACCCAAAAAGTGGAGTAATCAAGAGGTTTAGAAAACAATTTTATATAAGGAGCTAGATGATATAGCACAGGTGTAGGGAGACGACTGGTGATATAGAGAGCAGTATATGAGGCATTGACCCAGAAGGGCTCAAGAAGAGATGAGTGAATTAAGAAGGTGCATGTCATTTCACTAATATGTCTATGCTTTCGCTTAGCTACACCATTTTGTTCAGGTGTGTTAGGATAATATACGCAAAAAGTAATGCTATGGTAGGTAATAAATTGTTTGAAAGACATTTGATCAAATTCTTTACCTCAATCACTTTGAAAATTTTTAATTTTGGTGGAAAATTGATTTTTAACAAAGACTTTAAAATTACAAAAGTGCTAAAAAACCTCAGAGCATAGGAAAAATCCAAGAATAATGTCAAAAATCATTCACAAAAATAACATAATAGTGGTAGCCTAAATTGGAGAAAATTGGAGATTGCTAAACATCATAATGTATTAGAGCTAAAGGTGTTGTAATAAAATGCTCAACTGAATTAAAAGGTAAATGTTTCGACTTGCTTAACTGACACTCTAAATAAAACCCGAAATATATAGAGGATAGAAAAATATCTTTTTTTATTTTGCAAAAGAGATAACACACAAGGACCTAAATGACCTAACCTATGATTACAAATATCACAAGAGACTTGATGAGAGGCTAGCGCTAGAGGAGTGGTAGTGATTGAATCTAGAGGAAGATGGTAGAGATCACCATTACTGAAGGATTTGAGAAGAGTTTTCCTCGTGGTCTGGTCCTTAATAACAACATGAGAATCATCAAAATTTACGGAGCAGTTATCAGAACATAAACATTTAATAGAGAGTAAGTTATGACAGTTGGGGCACATGCAAAACATTATTAAGATGAAGAGTTATGGTGGATGTACATAAGAAAGTAAAACCAACATTTTTAATATCTAGCAATTGTTCATTACCAACAAGAATCTTAATTGTGCCAAAATAAGGTGTAAGATTAGTAAGTATACCTAACTAAGGAGTTATGTGAGCAGAGGCGGCCTTATTAGAGTACCACTGGATAGCATTGGACTCACCAAGTGACATAGTAGCAAAGAATTTTGGCAAATCATGAGAGACAACGTCAAGATTAAAGTGGTGAGCGAAATTCAAGGCAAGGTAACCAGTAGAGTGAAAAATTTAACCCTGTGTGGATTGAGAACCAAGGGGCAGGCCCATGAGACCTTCACGATTGTAAGATGAACCACTAGAAAATCGATTAAATATAGTAAATGAAAAAGAGGATTGATCGGTACCTGAACCATACTGAGATGAGTCACCATGACCAATATTGCGTCCACGACCCTTACCATGGCCCCGATATCCCGAGTGACTCTTACCACGACCACAAGAAGTACCGGAGGTGGTGGGGGTGACAAGGATAGTAGGAGGATCAAATGACTGAGAACTAGCATGAAGATGTTTCAATCGTTGTTCTTGGAGTAGTAGCTTGGTATGCAGATTATCAAAGGTAAGAGTGATGTTTGTGTTAGTTTGTATGGGGATAAAGATTTCATACTCTATAGGCAGACCTACTAAGGTATAGGAGATGATATTGTTTTGGAGAGTGGGGAATTAATGGAAGCAAGAGCATCAACAATGGTTTTGAGATCCCAGAGGTACTGTTCCGTAGGTTTACCATATTTAGTGTGTTTGTGAAGCTTCAAGTACAGGTCAAACTCATTGGCATTGGACTGATCAAGGTATCTTTATTCTAGTGTAATCCAAACAGCCTGGGAAGTGCGAAGATCATGAACATCTTACAAGATATCGAAGATAAGAGTATCATTAATCTAAGAGTGAAGGCACTAGTCAGTCCGAATCCAAGTGGTATAGGCCAGATTGAGGATGGTATGACCATCACTGGTGAGAGAAAGATGGGAGGATAAGGAAAAACCATCAACATAATGAAGGAGGTCACAACTGATGAGAACAGGGAGAAACTATGAGCACCAAATGATGTAGTTGGAGTTATCAAGCTTAATACTGACAAGATGTGTGATACTAGGGGCAAAAAATAAAGGTAGATTAGGAAAAGCAGGTGGAGGTATTGGTGGAGTGGGCGATGACACTAGCTGGTTGGTGAAGGTGGGGCCAAGGCTAAGGGTTTGAGAGGAAAGGGTTACTAGCATAATAGAGGGGGAAATAGTATATGTGAAGCTTGGGTAGGCCGACGTGGGGTGAGGGAGGGAGACGGTTGGTACATATAAGCTCGGGTTGGTCGGCGTAGGGTTGAGGTTATAGAGGTTGTGAGGAAATGTGGCAGTAGTGGGGTGAAAGAAAGAGGACTAGAAAATAGCATAAAAGAGTAGGATATGGTTAGGGTTTGTGGGGAGAAGAGAAGAGAGAGGTGGTGTGCTGCCAATGAGAGAATGGAGGGAGACACAAGGGTTGGTAGCCGCGTGGTTGGGATAGGGAGAAGAGGAGGTGCGGTGTTGGAAAAGTGGAGGCTGGGGTCGACAAGGTGTGATGGGAGGAGGTGTGTTGGTGCGGTGGTAGACGGGTTTACAGTGGCAGTAGTGGACTAGGTGCTGGTTATGGCAGCACCTTTAAGAGGGCAACTAGCAGCGATTGAAGGTAAGGTGGTGTTTTCGGTTTTAGATGAGGGAGGTATTGGTAACAATATTTTCCATGGCTGTAGGGTTTTTTGGGACCTTACTACTCTGATACCAAGTAAAAGTATAGAATGAGAGTTTATGTATTTGCTGATTGCTTGAATGACAACAGTAAGAGAATATATATATATATATATATATATATATATATATAGACAATATTTAAAAATATAATTACAATAGTGTCCTTTGGGTTCCAAATTCTATGTTGGTTATTATTATTTTTTGCCCCTTTCTTTCTTTGTCCCTTTCTTTCATCTCTCTTCTTCCTCGCTGTCAACGGTGCTGCCGTTCATACAGTTTGTTGGGTGGTTATTTCCTTATTTTTTTTTTTTAATTTTCAATTATCTTTATCTCTTCTCTACAACTCAGCTACCATTTCCGTTCTACAACTCATCGCCGCAAGCCAACATTTTCTACAACTCTGTGCCACTGACATAATTTCTCTATCTATGTTTTCGTTATCGATTTATTCAAGAAGCATAGCTTTAAACTCACAAGTGTCTTAAGTGTTGGAGAAGGATTTGGCACATATCATATACCCTCACCCATGGTGTGTCGTGATGACATGGATGTGTCGCCATTTTTGGCAAGTCCCATAGCTTGGGAGTATGGAACTACCATCCAGGTTTGTTTAAGCAAGTACTTCCTCTTTTGTCTTGTGGACATTAATCCCACCTCTATATTTAATAAGCATGTACTATAATTTTATATACTCATAAAAAAGATACTCTAATTTTGTTAATGGCAATAGAGATCAAAAGATATGCTCCTCAAGCTCATACCATTTGTAAAATTGCAAAAGCTTGGTTGGTCACATAACATATATTATAAATTATATGATCTTTTACCACTGATGTAATGAAATTTTCCTTTAAAGTCAGTTGAGGAACTGTTATGCATATTATCTTCCTTGCCTTATGCTTTCTGGAAAATATTGTTGTTACGGCCACGCTGCTATTGCAGCTGTTCTAAATGCACTTACTGTAGTAAACATATACGCTGCTAGCATTTTAATACCACCTGGAGTAATGTCTATACATTAGCAGGACTGATGTTTGTCAATAGTCCTCTAAGTTTGTTTTCTATTCCGTTGGTATGTATCACAATTTTGTATTTGTGGTCTTATGAGATATTATAATATTAGTTTTTGTTTATTTATATTATTGAACAACAGTATATTCAAGTAGCTTATACACAAAAATACCGATGGAAAATTTAGGTTTAAATACTTACTAAAAATAAAAATATATTGATAAAAGTGAAAAAATTGTCAAACTTGGTAATATATTATGTAAGAAAGCATTTTTGTTAAAATAAAATATCATCGTATCATTTTTTAATCATATGTGTACCGTTATACAAAAAATCATGTGTTTACCAAACACAAAATATGGTAAAAAGTCATCCCACCATTTTTTAGTCATATTCACCTAACATAGGATGCAGTGAAACTATCTCAACTTAGTCGGTACTAATCATAACACATCATGTCCTTCTCTTCACCATGTGTACTAAATGCACTATTTTATATTGATTTGACTATATATTTTAAGGCCAGGCTCCTCTCCATTGAACCATTCTCCTTGTTTCCGTTGGTGCACCTTTAATCAATTGACACGTAAAAATCTTTCTTCATACGATTGAGATTCAATTCTCAGTTTTCCCGATTAATATTGTCCCCGTTAACTATAGAAAGTCCCCTGTTTTTTCTCTAATGATCCCAAAATCTATTGCTTAGCAGAAAACCCAAAACCTTCTTATATCTCTGAAAATCCTATCTCCAATTACATCCTCCTTCAAAATTAATATATTAAAAAAGTTCTCTTTGTTTCATATATCCTATTTTCTAGGTTACCAAACAAGGGGAAAGATAAAATTATAACATTAGATTTTTAAAACCTAAAAGGTCGACATTTTTTTTTAATTTTTGAATTACATACCCATTTGCACGTCTTACTCTCTCCTAAATCTCATTATGATCCTTGGACTCTCTCTAAATTATTTTTTCTTTCTGTAAATTCAAGTTGAAGTTCTTTCCGTAGCTCAATTTTCTCTCTAAATATTGTTCTTTTCTTCTCTCTAAAATCATAAAGTAATTTTGGAATTTTTTTAAGAAAGAAAATTTGTGTATTTAAAGTAAATCACTTTGTCAAACCCTAACTAATTTTTACATGAATATATCCCATACATTCATATGTCTTCAATCCTCAAATGGGGCATTATGCTTCTTTATGCACTCATTGACTCTTCTTAATGAAATCTTATACACACGAGAAACCTTGATCAAAATTCAATGGGAATTACATTGGTGGAAGATAAAAATTTACATTAAGAGAAATAAGAGAATGCGAGGCATGAAAACCCTATTTAAATTTGAATAGCAAAAAATAATATCATAAATTTAACTAATTGCTAAGGTCCAAGTTCAACAGTCATACATTCATACAATCAAATTCAATAAAATAATATTAACAATTCCATTCTAGTTATGGCTATTTATTTTAAGATTGCAATCCTAATCCCATTGGGCTTCTAGAGACTTTTCTTAAACTCATTCTAAATAAGATTAAGATTCCTTGTTCATTAGAATTCTTAATTCCAATATGATAAGGATTTTGGAGCTTTGATTCGCAATCAAACTCTATTTTCTTAAACGTTATTACAAATTTAAAAACAATTATTAATTAATAAAAATATAATTTTTGATAATCAAAAATCATTTATTTCATTGAATAGAAGTTGAATTTCAAGTTTCAAGTCAAAATAAATTTGGAATTTCAAAAATGAATAAAAACAATGTATTTCAGAAAAATTGTTTTTGCTGATTTGAACACACTTTAGCTTTTTAATCATAGATAAAAAAAATGATTATAATTTTGAATAATTTTTAGTGGAATGTGAAACTAGACTTCTATATCTTTCCAACGCTCCTAAAAATGTCGAAATCCAATTTAAATTGAGTGAGTTATACCCGTTTGAAGTTCTGCAAGAAAATCTATTTGTCAGAGTCAACTCTCGAGCTCTGGGAGTCGACTCTCTGGGTCATCTGATTATTTGACGAGTTTCTGTCCCACGGAGTCAACTCCCTCAGCCTGAGAATCGACTCCCATAGCGTACTCTGCAAATTTTGACGTGATTTTTCGCTTTTTCATCCCAAATTCAAATCAATTAGATAAAAAAATATGATAAATTAAATTGAATTTAACCAATGTTTATTGGTTTAAGATTGTTCCTCCAACAATCTTATTATCATCTCATAAAAATAGTCAAATCAAAAATAATTTCTGAATTTTCATGACCTATTGTTTCATAAACACTAATTTGATTTTCTAGATTCTTCAATTTGAAATCTTAAGAATTCCAAGATCAAATCTATCAAGCCAGAACAATTGAATTAAGAATTATTCTAATAATCAATAGAGTTTGTTCTAATACCACTGTTAAGTTACCGGTATAGATATGCAATAGAAATTTAAAATTTTTCTAGACCAATAAGCTTAATCCCATGAAATCAAAAACAATTTTTGAATTTTCATGACCTAGGATTTCATAAACACTAATTTAATTTTCTAGAATATTCAATTTCAAATCTTAAGAATTCCAAGATAAAAAATATCAAGCCACAACAATAGAATTAGCAATCATTCTAATAATCCATAGAGTTGGGTTAGATACTACTATTAGTTTATCGGTATAGATATACAGCAAAAATTTAAAATTTTTTATACCAATAAACTTAATCCCATGAATTTCTCTATGAAACTATTAGAATGATAATCCATATCCATACCAGGTTAGACATTTATACCTTTATGAAGATTATTGTTGAGAATTTGATATAGAGTTCAAAGCCAATAAAGCATTTGGTCTCTAAGCATATCTACATGAGAAACCAAGACCAAGGATCTCCTTCTCAAGATGTTGAACACCATATGAATAAGATAACTAGGGCTAACAAAAAATTCCTTGAGTGCTAGCTCTGAAAATTTGGCTTTTGAGAGAGAGAGACTGAAACAATTTCACTAATGAAGCATTAGGATTTCTATCAAATTGAACCTTTATATAGAGTCTTTAGTCCTAAAAGCTCTAGGATTTCTAGAATCGCAATTAAACCCCTGGTTTACTTAATTCCTATAAATCACTCTATTAGTCCATTAGTTTTCCTTAATCTTGAAATTGACCAATTGTGTGTGACTCCTTAGTTTCAATATTGTGCTGGCAGTAGGTTGTAACAATTATGTAGCAATTAGAACTTATTAAATTTAATTAAAACTCCTTTTAATTTAAGTTTGAATTAAAACTCTTTTTAATTCTCCCTTTAATTGAGAATTAATTAAAATTAATTCTTAATGGCTTCTACAAGTCAAGATTGATATCTAGCAATATGTCGTGACTGCCTAGGCAATATGAATTAATGTGAACATTTCCATTGACAGTTACTGTACAATTCGATCATTCCATCATTCAATGTCCCCGATTAAACCTAAGGCTTAGATTTACTATTAAGCCTTAATTATTTAATCATATGTATCTAGATCTCAAGTCCATAACTTAAATAGTAAAATTAGAAACTATTTTCTAATTTTCACCCCACCTTAGCAAATTTTCATGCTATGACTTAATTAGTTCACATAAGACATTCTCTTTTTTTTTACTAAGAGTGATGGATCCTTTATCGTATAATCACATACCACCATACATAAGTGGTCATACCTAATTACTACCCTTTGTGACCCATGATTAGAATCACATTTGGATAGCATCAAAGCATGAAGCTTATACACAAGATATTCATGGTTCATCAAGTCCAAGAATCACTTGTACAATTGCAACATAACAATTCCTATTGACATCCAATAAAATGTCCATTAGGATTTTCTTAGTCGAGTCAATTTAGTGTATATGTTGTCTAACAGGAACCTACATAGCTTATTTTTGTGTCTCATACACTAGTAACCATGAGATTAATCACTCTCAACTCCTCGAGGAAACATAATATGTACTAATCTATTCGGATTCACTAATGCTTTTATTAGTGATCCTATAATTAGGAACATTTAAGAATAAAGCTCAATGAAATAAATCTCACTAGCATGATCTCATCATGTTGCTTATTTCCATTGCTCTTATTCTATGGGATTTATCATGTAATGCACATGCATTGATTTGTAATGAACATGATAAATAAGATAAATGCCATTTATTAATATTTATTGTCAGTTTACAAGTAACATGCCCACAACATCAAATGTTATTCGCTTGTAGGGCACAATACTATCAAAATTAATTATTAATTGTAAACTAAACTGTTATAGTTATTTCTTATTACACATTGCCCATTTTGTGTGAGGTCCTTAGGTCAAATTATTTTTTTATAGGCCATAACTTTTATGTAATTGCAATTGGAACCCTTTTTAATTAATTAGAAATCATTCTAATTTATTATGAATCAATCCCTTTTTTATTCTCCCTTTTATAAGCATTAATTATTTTTCCATTAAATTAATTATTAGGGCTTCTACAATCAGGTGTGACATCTAGCAAGATATCATGACTATAGAGATAGTATGAATTTGATGTGAACCTTGAACATTTCTGTTATCAGTTATTGTGCAATTCAATCATTCCATCATGCAATGTCTCCATTAATCTAATTAGGATATAGAATTAATGTCAGACCCTTAGCATTAATTAAGATCTCAAGAATATAATTCTAATTATGAAATTAGAAACTCATTTCTAATTCTCACACTGCCTTGGCCAAGGAACTTCCCAAATTATATCTTTGTAGATCACATAGGACATTCTCTCTTTTTACTTATGAGTGATAGACCCTTTACTGTATCCCCCGCATAACTTCATATGAAACCCATTATACCCAATTACTACTAATTAATAATCCATGAATAGAACCATATTAAATAGCATCAAAGTAAATAAGACCCATACAAGATACCTTAGGTCTAAAGATTCCATACACAACTATAACATAAGAACTACCTTTTGACATGTGAGAAAAACTCCATATAGGTGTTCTTAAGTCGAGTTATGTTTAGTGAATTCATTCTCTAATGAACACCCACATACTTGTTTTAGTGTCAACCACACAAGTGATATTGAGATCAAACACCCTCTTAATTGAGCAAACAAAATATGTTACAGTCTAACTGGATTATTAACATCCAATTAGTATCCTACGAACAAGAACAATTAAGAGAAAAGCTTTCGAGAAGGCTAGGTCTTAAAATTATGATCTCATCATAATCCGATCTCTATTGCTATTACTCTATAGACTTAATCATGAAACCATAATTAAAAAGATATTCATGATAAATAAAAATTTCTATTAATTGTGATAATAATTTGAATAAGATTGTTTTACAAATAATATGCATGAAAATCAAATGTCATCGGCTTGTAGGGCATACTACTAACATACTTTACCTCCAAGTTAGCTAGACCTAATTTCTAAGCCTAATAAGGCCTTTTGTATTCTAGTAATACATCCTTATAACACTCTTGAAAGGTCCTTTCAATGAACACATAATCAATTTTAGAAATTTGAGGGAATTAGTGAGAGAAAGTTCTAAAAACTGAAGTTTTAGTGAAAGAAATGCCAAAATCTTTAGTTAAACCCTAATACTACTTCTCTAGAGTCCGAATTTCATTGTCCAAAGAAGAATAACACTTAAAAGCAAGTAATATTTGATAATAGTGAACAAAGAACGAAGCGGAGAAACGTTTTGAAATCGCAAATCACTCAAGAACAAGAATCTTCTTTAAAAGACCAAGAACACTGCCCCATAGATACTTTTCATCCATGCTAGATCGCTTAAGAAAGATCTTAGGAATTTTATTTTATCTTCACGAGAATCCAAGAACGCACTAAAGGTAGAAATAAATCTATTCTCTTTCAAAGTTCTTTACTTTTATTGTTCTTCATGCAAATCATCCTCTTGAATTGATTGCATATTTATGTGAGTGTTTTTATGTGATTTGATGATTTAGAATTGTCAATCCATAACCTTAGTAATTAATTTGCTTGTTTGGCTAATTAAAAACAAGTTAGAAAACAAAAGAAATAAGAAAAACTCGAAATTAGTCAAAGTTAGAAGACTATCTAGTATGAACACCACTTTTGTGGAAGAAATAGGCATAGTACTATTTTAAATTGGGGCCTGAGAATTGAATTTAGGTAAGGTACTACTTTAAAAGTGGTGCCCTAACATAGATTTTCTCCAAGTTCGTGTTTTGTTTCTCTTTTGCTTCCGATGTTTGATTCAAATGTTTGTATGTTTTTTAACTTGTTTGTATGATCCATAGACTTATAAAAATTGTTGATAATTTGAAGGATATATAATCTAAAAATGCAGCAAATAAATATTTTAAGGCATGAATAAACACTGTCTTTAAGGCTTTATTTATTCCCACTTAATTGCTCTACATTCTGACAAATAGTCCTCTATGGTAAAACAAAGTCACACTTGAGAATCCATGAGAGAAAATTCAGATATTCCCCTTTGAGTTCTTATGAAACAATGAAGAAACAATGGTTATATTTTTAAAGACAGAAAATGAGAGAAGAAGTTATAAAAGTTGACTTAAGAAAAAAAAGTTAATTTTTTTTTCATTTATAAATGTTTTCCAATCATCTGACAGTTAGAAAATTGAAGAGGCATGAATTAAAAAAACACAACTCTCCGAAAAAATGGCGACTAAAAAACTTGAAATTTTGAAAATAATGAGCTCGTAGTCGACTACTTGTCACTATTTGAACTTTTATTTGTAAAATCAGGTCTATAGTCAACGACCTTATTGTGTAGTCGACTACCAAAAGCTTTTTCTCTTTTATAATTCAAATTATTAGGTGCATAGTCAATTATAACTTGTTGCCGTCAACTACCAAAAGCTTCTACTACTTTTGTTACTCAAACCATCATATGTGTAGTCGACTACCACTTGTTTTAGTTGAATACCAAGCATGATTTAAAAAAAAAAAACATCTACAATCCACAACTTTTATTTGAGAATCAAAATCTTTCATTATACAACAAACTTTAATAAAATTTACAGTCAACATATTTTGAGATTGATATACATATGTAAAGATATCCCTCGATTTAAATATTTACTTAGTGTAAATACTCCAAGACTCCATAAAAGTATCTAATTTCCTTAACATTAAATCAGCTACTCTTTGTAATTGAGTCAGAAGTACCACACATATATTGCTCTCTAGTGAGAAACTCTATTTAATACTTAGCGCTATTATTGAATTATGCTGGCTCTTGGTTCATGAACTCTCTCTCGAGTAAACCTTAAAAATCTCTTAAGAAGCGACACCACTTCTAAGTTCACGTAGGTAAAGTATACAATGTATTTATGCTATTGGAATACACTACAATTTTGTAATAGACTTAATTAAGAGTATAGCTCATCCTCCACAAAAGTAATGAAAAATACTAACCACTTGAGGGATAACAATTTGACAGTATTATACAGTCACTTATCAGTAACTTGTTCTTACCCATTAAACATTATAACTAATGAAATACTAGAATAAGTTCGAGTTTCCATTAATGGTGATTATTTTTGAAAGTTTTCAGCCCCATTTCAACTGATGTCATTCTCACCAAATTCCTAAAGAAAGCTTAAGTGAGAGGATCAATCAAGTTTTTACTTTACTTCACATAAGTAATTGTGATGACATCATCTTGTATTAATTGTCTCACGTAATCATGTCTCAGACTGATATGTCTGGATTTATCATTTAAGGTATTGTGATAAGCTCTTGATAAAGTAGCTTCACTATCATAGAGAATATAAATGAGAGGCATATGATGTGGTCACAAATTTATATCTAACAATAAATTAAGTAGACATTCTACCTCTTTTCTAGTTGCTGCTAAGGCCATAAACTCAGACTCCATTGTTGAGTGAGAAATACAAGTCTATTTCTTGCTCACCTAAGAAACAACCCCTCCACCAAGGGTAAAGACTCATCCATAAGTGGACTTATTATCATAAACATTGGAAATCCAACTCGCATCAATGGATCTTTCTAATACAGTAAGATAATCATTGTAGAACAACTCCAAATTTATGGTTTTCTTGAGATAACTAAAGACACTCCCAATAGCTTTTCAATGTTATATACTAGAATTACTAGTATACCTATTAAGTTTTCACATAGAGAATGCTATATCAAGTCTAGTGCAATGCATGACATACATCAAAGAACCAATAGTGCTAGCATACTCAAGTTGTGCTACAGTTCTATAGAGTTATTCACTAATTTAACACTTGTAGTCACATAAATCCATAAGTCCACAAATCCTTATAATATCAAACTCCCAAATTCACATATTCTTCATTTTCTAAACTCTAATTTAGAGTAATTACCCAAAACTCCAAATTTGAAAAGTCTTCTTTCTAAATATTTAATTTCATCAAGAAAGTCTCTTAATCAAAGTGATTCCTTTAATTCCAACAAGGATTTCATACTTCAAACCCCAAAATATACATATTTAAAACCACTTCATATTATAAATTTAATTTAATTCATGCTATAGCTCAAGATTTATTCAAAGTTCCACCATAAATTCACAACCCAACTTTAAAAAATCATAAATCCATCAAACTTTATACTTCCATAAATTAAACTTATACTCTTACCAATAGCCATCTGATGAGAGTCATAAAATGCATCTTAACAGTACTTAATTGTTATCATTTTAGGGTTGATCTAGATTTTAATTGCACTTTTATACGTTAAAAAATCTAAAGTTATTCTTGGATCATTGATCTATTTCGGTGCATTTTCAGGTACTTTAAGCTTAAAAGAGGAGGAAATGTTATCATTGCTTGAGGCACAAAGACTCGAGGCATACTGGAGTGAAAAAATGCTTCCGGAAGGACAAGATGGAGGGCTTAAAAGAGCAACAGCTGCTGCCCACACTGGAAAGGAGTTTCACTAAATTGCTAGCATTGCCCGTACAGATCAATCATCTCTGCAAATTAAACTGTATTGATACAAGAAGAACCAGAAAATAAGCCATATATGCTTAGAAATATCTGGAAGTCTATTTTCTGGAGAATTTTACGGTTCATAAAAATGATTTTTCTAGAGAACGTTATGGTAGTTTAAGTAGACAAAGGTCAGGCTGTGCGGGCTGTGCAAGATTTCAGCGTGAAGGGCATGTGAAGGCTTTAATCCCACATCCCACATCGGTTAGAAACACATTTCTATATCTCACATCCCACATTGGATTGGAAACACATTGCACTCGTGGTATTTGCCTATATAAGACCCACTCCACTTCAGCTTTAAGGAGTATCAGAGAATCTGAGATCATTAGAAAGTGAATCCAGAGGGCCTTTAGGAGCAATCCAGATGGCTCTTAGGAGGAATCCAAAGTACTTTTGGAGGGCAAGCTGAGGAATCGCTGAAGCTTTCACTACCAAGGGGGAGATGATCGTTGAGAGGCTGGAGGCAACTCGAGGACGCATGAGCCCCATGGCCGGCTAGTCTCCAAGCAAGGCGAAGGAATGAATCCCTAGGTGTAGTTGTTCTTATTTTCCTTTATTTGATTCAGTTGTAGTTTGGTATTATTTTCATTAAACATTGTTGTATTTTATTCTTTAATTTAATTAGTAGATTTCTTATTAGTCCGGTGATTGCATGCTTCTTTTTCATATAAGTTTAGTCATGCTCTTCTTATGTGTATTTGTTTGGGTGTGATTGAGTCCAGTAGATCTCTTTTATAGATTTGTCCATTGCTGCGGTATTGTCATTTAGATATATCGTCGTCTTTTGATAATTTATAAGTTAGGTCATGTGTGCTTGAAAGTAAAGAATAATTCATATCAATTACATTAGGGTTTATACATGCGCTTTAATTGAATATTTGCCGATTGCCTGTTTGGGATGTGAAACTTGCAATCGAGATAAAAACAACTGAATCAAGTTAGGATTAGGGAAACGAACCTAGGGAGGATTTCTGGAACCTTGTTGTTTCTTTATTATATTATCCATTAATTATTTACACAATTTTCACACAATCAACAATTCAAATTTTGTCACTTTAACTTTTATCGTTTGTGCTGAGGTTTACACCTTCTTTTGTAATTAGTTTGTTTCCCTGTGGAATCGACACCCCAAAGCTGTACTACAATTATCGCTTTATACTTTGGGTGTAATCACCATCACAAACTCTTATTACTTTCTTCCAAAGTTTAGGATTTAATCAAACTTCCATCAATAAATTTTAGATTTTACAATATCCACAACAAAAAAATCAAACCTTAACATCAAAGGTCATAATAAAAATTTCTAGATTTCTTTCAAGTTTTCTCCCAACTTAAAATATTGCAAACTAAATCAATTTAAATCTAAATCATCTCAAAAAAAAAAATCAGATCAACTTTAGGAAGTATACTTTAACTTAAAAATAGTTAGAACCCAAATGACCTCAAACAAAAGCCAAAAATAAACATCAAGAATTCTAGTTTAACTTTTTTAGTTGACAGATTTTCGAAAATAGTTCAAAATTCTGATAAAAAAATGTCCTAGAAAACAGCCTAGAAAATTTAAAGGAGCTGAAATTTTGGATATTTTACCAAAACAGGGGTCTGAAAAGAACCCACGAAATCCCCTTAGATAGACATCTCCAATACCCAATCCAACTATCCAGAATGAAGATTAGGAAGTAAGGAACCTCCTTTAAAAAATTCAATATGATCAGACTATGGATCGACTCCGATCATCCACTTGATCATACTTGCTCTGCTTTGAAAAAATCTAGAAACTCTCATTTCTTTCTCTTGCTGCACGAATTAAGGGAAAAAAAATGAGTTTCTAGGTCTTCTTTACCCTTTTATACTCCTTCTTACTCTTGAGAAATTTCCCAAATAGCCTTACTCAAATTATTTTAAGACTTTACAAGTCTTTCCCTCATTTTCTACACTTCTCTCATTTTTAACCCAAAACTCCCTTCAATCTTTTCACTACAAGAAAGTCTCTAATAAAATTTCTCATTAATTTATACTACAATAATTATTAACCAACAATCCTAGATATACATGTGTCCACTGACAATTTTGTTAGTATTTTTCTAAGGTTTAAACATGGTTAAGGTTTAAACAAGGTTGGAAAAGGGTTGAAGAACTTCAAGCATCAAGCCTCAGCACACTAGGAGTGTGCTTCAGCATGCAAGCAACAAAAAAGGTCCAGCAAAATAAGTGTGTGCACCAGGTTAGGCTGAGGCCCTCATTAGTCCAAGCCACAGTGCCTAGAAAGGAGGAGGGCTAGAGGAAGGTCCAGGTCGCGATGCCCGTCCTCCAGGCCGCGGTGCCCAAAAAGTGGTGAATTGGTGCTTTGCCTTGAGCCGTGGCGCCCCCTGTTTCAGGCCGCACCTTCAGGCACACTAAGGCACACATGCTTCAACCTTTAGTTGGGTTCGTGAGACATGTTCAAAATGCATAGGATCACTAAGGAATGATCAAGGGCCATGGTTGATTGGTCATCAAGATCTAAGGGTGGATATTGACCCTTAAGATTGGACAAGAAGTTGGTGCACTATATAAAGGGTCACCTAGCTTCATTCTCAACAACAATTGTGACAAAGCAATACAAGAGATTAATGTGATCATTATACAAAAGATACAAGAGACAATTGTGTGAGAGTGCAAAGACACAAAACACAAGAGGGACTCATTGTAGAGAGGCTGGTTGTAAAGAGAGAGGAGTATAGATTAAATAGAGAGCATTGTAATAGTTCTTATCTTCTTCCTTTCTTTTTTTCTTTTTTTCTTCAAGAAATTAGACTTCTTGGAGAGGGGTTGCTGTGATTGTAAAAGAACCATTGATTTAGTGCAGAGAGTTCAGAAGAACTCACAGGGACATAGGCTATTGCCGAACCTCGATAATAAATGGCTTGTCTTTTTTTCTTTCTTGCTGTCGTTTGCTGTTTCATCTCATTACAAGTCATTCTAGACTTGGGTGTTTGGAAGATCACCACTTGGGCATCTGGTTAAGGTGATTTCCAACAAATTTAATTTATCAACATTCAGTAAAATATTTTTAATTTAAAGAACAAACTCTACATTATATAGGCACCAATCCCCAAGCTAACTAGGAAACTCAACTAACTAATAAAATCCCAGCATAATAGGAAATAAATAAAATATAAATAAACTCCAAAATAAAATATTAATTTAAAAAATAAAAAATCCTTAAACTATGGTCTCCATTATTCTCCTTTGGTTGAAAAGAAATCAACTAAGACGAGTTAGACCGAAGATACCACTTTACCAACTCATGATCAATCTCACAAAACATTTCTTTAGAAAGCCATATACTTTACTTTTACGAACTTTTCGCTGGATAAGGTAACAATGATGGTCATATAAGATGAAAAATGGACCTCATCATTCCATATGGCTCCAATCACATGAGTAGGACTTTCATGAACATGAGAAGGCGCAACAAGAGACTCCATGGTACCTTGGTAAGGTGATAAATTTTTCATGGGGATAAATTTTTCATAGTGAAAACATGAATAATAATAGAATATTCAATTAAATCAAGCAAGTATGTATGAGGTCCAATTTCATAAAGAATGGAGAAAGGTCCAATAAGGTCGTTCTTTGTAGAGTCTGTTCTTTATAAATTATTTTTTTATTCATGTATGTCTAGGACTATTGGTTAGTAATTATTTTAGTGTAAAGGATTGAGAATTATTTTTGTTAGAGACATTCATGTAATAAAAAGACTGAAAATAGTTTTGGGTTCAAGTGAAAGAAGTGGGGAAATTGAAGGAAGGTGTTGGGAAATCACCTTCTTGATGCCCAGGTGGTGTTCTTCCAAACACCCAAATCTAGAATGACTTGTAATGAATCGAAAACAAAAACGGAAATCAAAGAAAAGAAAGAACACAACAATTGTTATCGAGGTTCGGCAATGTGCCTATGTCCCCGTGAGTTCCTCCGAACTCTTTGTACTAAATCAATGGTTCTTCCAAGTTACAACAACTTCTCTTCAAGAAACCTCTTATTCTTGAAGAAGGAAAGAAGAGAGAAAAGAAAATGATAAGATCTTGAGTTACCCTAGAACCTTCCCCCTTGAAAATTCCAACTACAAGTCCCTTGAATCCCCTCTTTATACTACTCTCTTTCTAAACTACCAGCCTCTCTAATGAGTCTCTTTTGCTTTGTGTCTTTGCACTCTTACAATTTATCTCTCATTCACAATCACAAGTAATGTTGATTTGCACCTAGATGACCCTATATATAGTGTACCAACTTCTTGACCAATCTTGAAGGTCAATATCCACCCTTAAATCTTGAAGACTAATCAACCATAGCCTTTGATCAAGTCTAAGTGATCCTGTGCATATTGATCATGCATCCACGCACCTAACAAAAGGCTGGAAAAATCAGCATCAGTGTGCCTTCAGGCCGCGACCTAGAACAGGGCAAGCAGCAGCCTAGAAGGGGCTGAAATCTTCTGTCATGCTGGAGGCTGCGGCCTGGAGAGGCTGAGCCGTGGCGCACACTCCTTGGGCTATGGTGCACAGCTGCTCTCCCATCTTCTGGACTTCTTGGAGGCCGAGGCACGCACACCTTGAGCCGAGGCGCTAAGACCTGATGCTGAACCCTTTCAAACCATGTTTAAACCTTAGACAAACATCAATAATCTCTACCTTTGTCTAAGCGATTAAACCCGAACCAACTGTGCAGAGAACTCAGGATCCAAACTCATCTTGAATCACCATTCAACCAACTCCAATCCTAAGAAGTCCAAGGCAATGATTGAACTTACTTAGAGGTAGAACTTTGGTGCCTAAATCTACAGGATTTTCCTCCGTGGCAACCTTGTCCACATGAATGCATCCTTTCGTAACATTTTTCCGAATGAAATGATACCGAATATGTACTTTGTCCTCTCATGGATCATCAGATTCTTACATAAGTGCAATGCACTTTGGCTATCTGAATACACCACCACCTGCTCTTTCAGGACCTTCAACTCTTCCAACAACCCTTTGCACCACATAGCCTCCTTAATGGCTTCCATAGAAGCTATGTACTCAGCCTCGGTTATTGAGAGTGCTACCATCGGCTGTAATTGATCCTTTCGACTTACACAACATCTGTTTAAGTTGAAGAAATAGGAGGTAATCGATCTTCTTTTATCCCAGTCTGCTTCATAGTCCGAATCTGCATAACCCTCAAGACAGATGGACTTACCCCTCTTCTCATAAACCAGCCCTACTTCTAGGTTTCCCTTCAAGTACCTCAGCAACCACTTCATCCCAAGCCAATGCTCCTTTCCGGGATTACTCATAAACCTAATGAGAACACTTATTGCATGAGCAATGTTGGGTATAGTACTTACCATGGTGAACATAACTGAACCAACCGCACTAGAGTAAGGGATCTTTTCCATTTCCTTCTTCTTCCCCTCCGATCTCGGACATTGATCGCTGGAGAACTTGAAATGACAAGCAAGGGGAACCTTCACTGGTTTGTTATCTTCCATAGAAAATTTAGATATCATCTTTTCTATGTAGGAAGTGTGAGAAATCTTCAATCTGTTTCTCTCCCTTTCCCGGATTATATTCATCCCAAGCTAGTCACAAAGGAATTCAACCTCTTATTCCATTGTTGAGGTGATTGTTTCAGGCCATAGAGAGATTTCTTCAATTGGCACACCAACTCTCCCTGCCTTTCTTCCTCATAGCCTTTGGGTTGCCTCATGTAGATGGTCTCCTCAAGCTCTCCATGCAAGAATGTTGTCTTCACATCCATTTGCTCGATCTCCCAATCAAATTGAACCACCATTGCCAATACTATCCGTATCGTCTTGTACTTCACAACTGGTGAGAATATTTCAGTGAAATCTATGCCTTATCTTTATATGGACCCCTTCGCCACCAGCCTAGCTTTATACCAGACTTCATCCCCTGGAGTGTTCCCTTCTTTGATCTTGTAAACCCATTTACAATCCACAACTCTCTGTTTTTCTGGTTTGGGCACTAATTCCCAAGAGTTGTTCTTCCTCAAAGAATCCATTTCTTTCTCCATAGCTAGCTGCCATTTTGACGACTCCTTACATTCTATGGCTTCCATGTAAGTTTCTAGTTCAACCATCTCTCCTTCTGAACAAGGAGCTGCTACATTACCATCTGTAAACCCATATCTCAAAGGTGGTCTGACCAGTCTTCTTTCCCGGTCCTTGTGAGCTAATAGTCATTCTGACTTGCTGCATCATCTCCTTCTAGTTCAGCCTCCTCTTGAGTGTCCTGAGCTTGGCATTCATCAATGGGCTCTACCTGGTCCGAACCCTCTTGCCTTCCTTGCACTACCTAAACTGAATTTTCCTTGATGCTATGCTCCATAAATACCGAACTGGTTTGCTCACTAGCCCCTGCAGGGTTAGTTTTCTCCAAATAGGAAAATAACAATTCATTAAAAATGACATCCCTAGTTATTATGAGTTTAAATCCTTTTGCTCTAAGGACCACAACCTATACCCTTTAACTCTATCACCATATCCTAGAAATACACATTTTCTAGACCTTGGGTTAAGTTTATCATCCTTTTGATGTGCAAACGCAACACACCCAAAAGTCCTAAGGTTACTCAACTCAGGGGGTTTCCCACTCCACATTTCCATGGGATCGTGAGCTCTAAAACTCTAGAGGGTGATCTATTTACCAAGTACGCAGCAGTAAACACAGCTTCCCCCCAAAAATATTTTGGTAATCCGAATCCTATTAACATACACCTAACCTTTTCCATAAAGGTTCTATTCATCCTCTCAGCAACTACATTTTGTTGAGGTGTTTTTACAACCGTTCTATATCTTAGAATGTCATTTAACTCACAGAATTTATCAAAATCCTTATTGCAAAATTCTAAACCATTATCAGTTCGTAAAACCTTAACTACCCTACCTGTTTGAGTCTCCAGCAACTTTTTCCACACCATAAATTTATTCAAAGCATCTAATTTATTTTTAAGCAAATAAACCCAAACCTTTCTTGAATAATCATCAATTAAAGACAGCAAGTAAAAGTTACCTCCCTGTGTTGGTGTTCTTGCTGGTCCCCAAAGGTCCGAATGAATGTAGTCAAGAATGCTTGTAGACTTGTGCACTCCGGTGTTGCTTCCCAAGAATGCAACACTCGCAGAAATCGAGTTTTTCTACTTTGTCACCACCAAGTAGACCATCCTTGCTTAGAACTTGCAGTCCCTTTTCGCTCATATATCCTAAGCGAGTGTGCCAAAGGGTTGCCTTATCCATCTCAACCATCAAGCTTGCTGCTTGATCCTTGATTTTTGTCTCTTCGATCATCTTATAGAGTCCATCTTTTATTGCTGCTTTGATCACTACCAAAGATCCCTTGGTCACCTTGATCTTTCCTCCCTCTGCCTTGTATGTATATCCCATGGATTCCAGCTACCCCAATGAGATCAAATTCCTTTTCAAATATGAAAGATACCTCACATTCCGCAGCAGCCTTGTGACTCCATCAAACATCCTTAATTGGATGTCTCCTATCCCCCTTACTTGGTAAGAAGTGTCATTCCCCAAGAAAACCTTTCCATCATTGGTTTCCTGGAAATTCTTAAACCAATCCTTGTGAGGGCACATGTGATAAGTGCACCCGAAGTCCAGGATCCATTTCTTGCTGCCTTGCCTCCTACTCACATTTGAGCACACAACAAGAACATCATCTTGCTATTCTCCTTTGGCAACCGAAGCCTCTCCATTATTGGTATGGCTTCCTTCTCTCTCATCCCATATCTTTTTCTTGTAATCTCTCCTGAAATGACCCTTCTTATTGCAGTAGTAGCATCTCCTTCCTCCAAACTTTGATTTGGAATGCGATCTCCCATGCCTCTGCCCTCTACCCTTTGATTTCTCCCGGTAGTTGCCATGAATGCTATGCCATTCCGAGTTGCTGGCCTTCCTCTAATGAATAGCCCTTCTCCACTTGATGCTTCCCTCATTTTGGCTTTGAAATCATGAGCCTTTATGGCATTGATCACAATCTCCTTGGTTAAAGTATCTCTTCTATATTCAATAGCATTAATCAAATTATCAAAACAATCAGGAAGAGAATTCAACAAAATAACAGCCAATTCATCCGGGAATGTTATTCTACAACTATTCAAATCTTGAACTAGCTTATTAAAGACATCAAGATTATCTTGCAACTCTTTATTAGGATCCATTTTAAAAGCAAAGATTCTTTTAAGAAGATAAATCTTATTAGGGAGAGTTTTGGTAAGAAACAACTCATCTAGTTTCTTCCATATGATAGCAGGATCTTTCGAGTCTCCGCACTCCTTTGTGACACTATCCGACATGTACAAGAAAATGGTGTTGTATGCCATCTTCTTCATCTTAATCCGCTGGACCTCCGTGAAACTTGCTGGAAAAGCATCATCTTCTCTAATCGCCAAGTCCACCTTCTGTTGCATAAGAACAGCCTTGATCTTCCGCTTCCAAAGGGCAAAGTCTCCCTTTCCATCAAACTTCTCAACAATGAAATTTGAAACCATCTTGCGAAGAAAATCCCAGATTTATACAGCACCCACAATTGCTTTCCCAAACTTCTAAATCTTAAGAACTCGATCAAAGATAGATCTCAATACCGTTCTTGAATCAACCTCAAGAACACGATCAGATCTTGATCCCAGCACCGTTCTTGAATCACCCAAGAAGTTGGCCTTTGATTCTTGGAATCTTGCTCTGATACCCTCTATTCTTGCTCCGATACCCAGCTATTCTTGGACCACAGCTTTGATACCACTGTTGGGAAATCACCTTCTTGATGCCCAAGTGTTGATCTTCCAAACACCCAAGTCTAGAATGACTTGTAATGAATCAGAAACAGAAACATAAATCAAAGAAAAGAAAGAACACAACAATTGTTATCGAGGTTCGACAATGTGCCTACGTCCCCGTGAGTTCCTCCGAACTCTCTGCACTAAATCAATGGTTCTTACACGTTACAGCAACTTCTCTTCAAGAAACCTCTTATTCTTGAAGAAGGAAAGAAGAGAGAAAAGAAATTCATAAGGTCTTGAGTTACCCTGGAACTTTCTCTCTTAGAAATTCCACTTACAAGTCCCTTGAATCCCCTCTCTATACTACCTCTTTCTAAACTACCAACCTCTCTAATGAGTCTCTCTTGCTTTGTTTGTTTGCACTCTTATAATTGATCTCTCATTCACAATCACAAGTTATGTTGATTTGCACCTAGATGACCCTATATATAGTGCACCAACTTCTTGACCAATCTTGAAGGTCAATATCCACCCTTAGATCTTGAGGACTAATCAGCCATAGCCTTTGATCAAGTCTAAGTGATCCTGTGCATATTGATCATGCATCCACACACCTAACAAAAGGTTGGAAAATCAGCATCAGTGTGCCTTCAGGCCGCGGCATAGAGCAGGGCAAGCCGCAGCCTAGAAGGGGCTGAAATCTTCTGTCATGCTGGAGGCCGCGGCCTGGAGTGGTTGAGCCGTGGCGCACACTCCTTGGGCAACGGCGCACAGTTGCTCTCTCATCTTTTAGACTTCCTGGAGGTCGAGGTGTGCACACCTTGAGCCGAGGCGCCAAGACCTGATGCTGAACCCTTTCAAACCATGTTTAAACCTTAGACAAATACCAACAAAAGGACTTTCAATTGAATAAAAGAAAAAGAAGAAGAATAGGATGGTAAAAGGCAAACACTTAATAAGAGTATTTAAGCTTAAACTAAACCTAGAATAGTAGAAATCTATCATTTGGTCTTTGAGAGCTCGGGCAGAAGGTTGAGAGAGGAGAGAAAAATCTAGAAAAGTTTCTCCCAAAAATCCATTTTCCTTCAAAATTTTGACCTAGCCTTAACCTAACCATTCGATATTCGTTTGCCCCCAAACTTTAAATACCATCTTCTTCCACCATAAACTTTCATTTGGTCTAGGAGATGGACCACCACAAGCGACGGAGTCTGGCTCATGGGGCCCACACTCCAGACATGGGAGGAAAACTCATTTTTTTCCTTTGGCTTTTTCGTGCAGAATTTGAGGTAATTTCAAAAAGTGATCAACAACTAACTTATACTAGACTTCTTGAAGTTAATAATTGGAATTTTTTGGAGGTCATTTTGATTTAATTGGATGAAGTTATGAATTTTTTAATTTGAAAGAGTTTATGGTGATTTTCTGTTCAAAGTTTGAAATTTGATTCTTGTAAAATATAATCTTGAGATGGGTATTGTTAGAGAATTATGTTTTAAACTGGAAGTTTGAAACCCTGGTCAGAATTAAAAGAAATCTCTCTAGTTAAGAGACTTTCTTGATTTTGGAATTAATATGTATAAAAAGACTTTTTGGAAGTTGGAATTATTAGTAATTACTCTAAGTTAGAGTTTTAAAATTTGAAGTCTATATAAATTGAGAATTTTATGGTATGAAAATGGTTAGACTTGAACGAATTCTTTTACTTAGAATAAGTTTGAAGTGAGTAATGGAAGCTTTGTTAACAAAAGCATAGAAAATGAAAATTTGGAAAGTAGAGGAAAGAAGTCACTTTGAGTAATGTTATTACTTAAGAAGTTGAAATTTTCTTATCTTTTAAATTAGAAATTTGATTATGTAATTGAAGAGTATCATTTTTGGATATGAATCTCAAACTTTGATAAGGAAAGAATAAGGAAAATAAGTAAAGAACGAAAGAATGAAGAAAGGTAGTTAAAGAGAGAATGAAACTTTTAGTACTATTTTCTTTTGATTATATGTGTAAATAAATGGAAGGATTGGTTGCTTATTAATTGTTTACAGTTTTAAATAATATACTAATTGATATATAAATATATTTGTATAAATATTTAGGTGTAAATGATGAATGTAATAAGGGCAAGGAAGTAATCCGGGACTAAATTGCAATGCATCGAAGGTGCGTATCATATTACTCAGCGTAATGAAATAAAAATTCATGAAAATTCTCTTATACTTTGATGATAATTTTATTGACTATGATTATATAGATAAATAATGATTGAAACGTACTGATATATTGGAAAATATTTTGTGGATTGAATAATGGTGATATGTTTGGTTGTGTATTATGTGTAGAAATAAATATTGTATTGCATGGTTATGTTTTGTAGTAAGCTAATGGAAAATAATAATATTGGAAAGGACATGATTCCACCTAGTGTAGGTTGTGACTTAGGTGGAAGAGATTTGAAAATGATAAAACCTCACCTAGTGTAGGTTGTGACCTAGGTGGAGGGAAATAATAAAACCTCACTTAGTATAGGTTGTGACCTAGCTGGAGGGAATTGATAGACCTCACTTAGTGTAGGTTGTGACCTAGGCGTAGGGTATAGATGAATCCTTTCCTAGGATAGGTTGTTACCTTGGTGGAGAAGATTTATGGGACCCCGCCTATAGTAGGTTATTACCTAGGTGGAGGGGATCCGATGAATTGAAAAATGCTAAATGCATTGGTACATAAGGAGACGTCCCCATTATAATATAAATAAATATAAGAAATGGAGAAAACTTTAAATTTGGAAATAAATTAGTATTCTTAACATCTGTGGTTCATGGTATCTTTATTAAAAAATGTTTATGTTGAGTTATAGTTTATAAATGATTGAAATCTTTCAATGAATGATATATTTTATCTAATTATGCGATGGAAGTGTACTTTGTACCTTTATAATAGATCTTAGGCATAACTTTTATGAAGTACAAGTGTTTTGTGTTATTGTGGATCTATTAACGATTATTCCGAGTAAATGATTACTCCCTAAGCTCTTTAGCTCATTATATATATATATATATATATATATATATATATATATATATATATATATATATATATATAATATATTACATAGGAAACCCTTTTTGAATCCTTAGATTAAAAGAGAATTTTTCTTATATGGATTACAAGTAAGGAGTTTGCTCCAAATCTTTTTTTGTTTTTGTTTTGAATGATGAATGTATAGGTTATTTTAATATGTCTCCATTTTTTTAACAAGGTATAGTTTGGTTTATTTTGGATGTAGTAAATGGAAAAGTTGTATATTTGTAGGCACTTGGTTTAAATAAGAATGTTTTGTATAACCCGTAAGTAGTGTTATGGTTGTATATGCATATGTAAAGTAAATCATAAATTTACTAGAAGATCCAGGTCATAATTTTCATCAATTTTAGGTGTTTGATGATCAAAGGTAATGATGTCATTACGAACAGACCCATGCAGTTCTTTCGGGATGGGTCGTTACATTTTTGGTATCAGAGCTTTAGATTTAAGATCTTATAGACTCTTTATAAGTTGAGTATTATCCTTTCTTAAAGAGTTCGTTTCTGTAGGGTTAAGCATGGCTCATGGACGTAATAAAGGTAAAGCTACAGGTGGGAGACATGTCGAGGCCAGGGCATCGCTCCAAACAGGGGACATGGCTGACCCCCTTTACATACTTGTAGAGTTGAAGAAACTGAAATCAAACTTGAACTATTTGAGGAGGAACGTGTTGGTAGTGCATCTGGCGCTGCTAGTGGGACTATAAGAAACACTACAGGTGAAAAGGATGAATTACGAGATGCCTTTAATCAAGCCTTGGGCAAGATTGATGAGTTACAACATAGATTGGAAGAACGGGATAGATAATTTCTTGAATTAACAGAAAGAAATGCAAGAGTTCTTGAAGACCATGGTGTTCAATCAAGGGAAGGTAGTTTGGTACAAGAGAGGGAAGGAGATGTATTTACTATATTTATGAAGTTTCACCCACCCACCTTTAGAAGTGTTGAGAATCCCCTTGGCGCAGAAGTGTGAGTTGATGATTTGGAATGTTTCTTTGAAGTATTTCTAGTCACAGATCGTCAAAAAGTTTCTTTTGCATCTTTTCTATTGGTGAGTGAAGCAGCAAAATTGTGGAAAGTTGTTGTTACTAGATTGAATGAAGATGTTGCTAATCCTTTGACTTGGATGAAATTTAAAGATGCGTTCTTTGCTAAATGTTTTTCTGAAACCTTCATAGCTCAATAAGAAAAGGGACTTCATATACTTAAAGCAAGATACTATGTTGGTGTCCCAATATGATGGAAGATCTATTTCTCTATCTCGGGTTATTTTAGAACTTGTGAACACAGAGAAAAGAAAATTTAAAAGATTCCTTGATGGATTAAATTTTGAAATTCGTTCTTGATTCTCTATTTTGAAAATTGATAATTACGCAAGGTTGGTGGATAAGGCCTTAAAAGCAGAGAAAGATATGATAGAATTCAAGGGACAACGTGAACAACAAAAGAGGAACAAATCAGAAGGTGTCAAGGAAAGTAATTATAGATTTGGAACATAAGGTGATTGTCCATTTCAGATAAAAAAATTAATTACTCAAGTAGGACAGAGTATGGGAAATCAATCAATTGCTGCGAGTCTGAATCAATAGTACAAGCCAGCGGTATTAGTTGTATCGAGTTCAATAAGAGGGACTCAAAGGTCTAAGGGACAATCTTTATCAGTTGGAGTTCAGAGCAGAGGGACATGTGTTTCAAGAAGAGGGGCAGTGTTGTGTTCAGAGTGGAATCGAGAGCATGTTTTAAATGTGGTCAGGTAGGCCATTTGTCAGGAGATTGTACTACTCGATTATGTTATCATTTTGGTTTAGCTGAACATCTTCATAAGGACTGTCCCACTTTTATAGGATCTATTTGTTTTGCTTATGGACGAACTAGCCACACGAGCTCTGATTTTTCATTGAGATTTCGACCTAGTGGCAGTGGAAACTTTACTAGAGGATCTAGAAGAGGTCAATTGGATCGGGATGGTAGGTTTGGAAATAACATAAGCGAATGACATAGTCAAGGAGCTATGATGGAAAAAAGGAATACTAGTCAGGATCAATGTGATCAGAGTCATGTTTAAACTTTTATACAGCAGGATGTTCAAGCCACACCCGATGTTGTTACTAGTATGGCTTCTATATTTAATAAAACTTTTAGAATATTAATTGATCCTGGAAGTTACAACGACTCATAGAAATTTTAAGTATATCATTAAGAAGTTAGACTTGACAAAAATAATTAATTTTGGTAAGAGTATAGAGAGATTAATGAGTGTAAAAAGAGAAAATTGTTAGATAAGTGATTAGCGTAAGGACTAAGGTTTAGTAGTAAGTGATTGTGGAAAAATGAGAAAAATTAATCGAGTAATGAATGATGGTGTTAGGAAAATTACAAATAAAGTCTTTGAGGTGTTTTGAGGCATAAAGGAAGATAGTTGAGGAAATATTTCAGGAAAGTGGAAACTGATATATGAGAAATTGTAAAAGGAAAAGGTGTAGTAAATCTTGAATTTTAATCGTAGTGTTAAGTAAAGTATGATATAAATAGATGGTGGATTTATTCTTGAACCTAAAAATTATTGATTTTAGATAATGGAAAGATTAAGATTGAGGCAATTAGTTGTAACCCTCAATTATTGTAATTAACGAGGACTTAACGGCTATCGGTAACAGGATGGAAGGGAGATATTGCAAGAGGAAAGCTATTGACTCAAGAATCAATGAAGTTTGGAGTACACTAGGAAAGAAATAGTGGTGGGAGAAATGATTAATGAAGGATATAATTATAGGGAATAGAGGTTACTAAATGTTATGAATTTATGTTGAAGCTAAAAGTAAAGTGAATTATTAGGAAGTGTTAAAGAGTTGAGATTTGACTTTTACGAAGTTTATGAAAGAAAGTATCAATCTTGATAGGACTAAAAAAATTTCTTTTTGAGGGATTATATAAGAATTTATGTTATGAATGCCAAGCATTGTATATGAAGACTTCCAATTGTAGTGATTTTATGAAGAGTGTTGGGTTTCGACGTATACCATGTGTCAAGGAATAAGAATCAACAAGGAAAAGTGTGGAGACTAAGTATTAAATGGTTTTTCTAGAGGGTTTGATTTCTTAAACGAACCAGAAGGAAAAACGAGAAAAGAAAAGAGTTGAAAGTGTAGTTAAGTCAATAGAGAAATTCGAGTATGTAAAAGTTTGTTAAAAGGTAAAGGTAGAATAAAGAGACAAATATATTATAATTTGATGAGCTAAATGGTAAAAGATTAAGGAGAAATCTGGGCTACCTACTCGTTGTTGCAAAATGAGGGAGATAATAAAGTTGAGAAAGATAAAAACAAAATTTATTAGCTGCTTATTCTGGGTTTTGTTACTAGGATTAAAGGAAGAGTGAGTAACTCAGTAAAATTATGATTGATTAGTAAATCAAGAAGTTGAGAGTATATTAGATTTGATTTAAGATTTAATGGATTTATGTTTGATTAATGTTTTAGTTGAAATTTTTTTATGAAGTGTAATTTTTGAAATGTGTGAAGTTAACATTAATATTGGAGATGGAACAATTAAACGAAAAATGAATAAAAATATAAAAGAATGCGTTGGAGAAGAGATGAAAGTCCAAGTTTTAGAAGAAAATACTAGGTATGTATTGAGATGATACATGTTCGAACTAATGGAAAGTTGAGATTTTTGGGAAGCTATTCGTTTGAGGATTTGATGTGATAAATAAGTAATGTAAGAACTATTGTGGTTACTAGATGAATTAAACAAGTTATATTTAATGAAAATTAAGTGACAAAATTAGGGAAAATTTTGTAAAATGAAGTTCGTTAATGGTAAATAGAAGTAACTAATTCATTAAAATCCTAAGCAAAGCTGTGGGATGGATTACGACTTATCTATGGCTATTTAAGAAAGACTAGTCAAATTAGAGTTATAATTGATGAATTAGAATTTTATGGAGGCATTAAATTAAGAAATCTGGGATAAACTAAGATATATTTTGGAAAATGAGAGTAAGTTGTTAAATAGATCATGCTTGTTTGATAGATGTTAGAATTTTGCAAAAATTTCAGGAATTTAATTTGTAAAAAGGCTTGATGATTACTTTATTCAATGGAAGAATTTGAACAAAGTGGAACTAATATATATATATATATATTGTGGAAATGTTAATGGACCATAATTGGGTAAAAAATTACTAATTTATAAGAAAAAGTGATTAGTCGATAAGTGACCTTGCGAAGAAGTATCTTGGGAGAGATGCACTATTAAAGTTGTACTGTCTTTAAGAACCTTGAATGCTTATATTAAAAATAGGAATTAAAGGATTCAGAGTGAAAGATGAGAAAGACTTCTGTTTTTGAAGCATAAAAGTAAAAGGAAAAAGTATAAAGGGAATGATTAAGTAATACCTTGGGTGAAAAATATCTAATTTGAGAGACAAATTGATGAATTGGATGGGGTGGGAGGATATATAATGGAAATTGATAGAACTGACTACAGAAAGGATTAGGATGATACGAGAGCATTTGAAGACAGCTCAGAGTAGACAGAAAAGTTATTCTGATAAGAGACAAAGGCCATTTGAATTTCAGGTGGGTGATTGGTTACATCTTAAAGTTTCCCCATGGAAAGGTGTACTGAGATTTGGGTGGAAAGAGAAGTTGAGTCCTCGTTATATAGGGCCTTATGAAATTGTTAAATGAGCTGGATTGGTACTTTATCAGCTACCCTTATCGGTGAGTTAGCACAATTACATGAAGTGTTCCATGTTTTAGTGCTACGAAATGATACACCTGATGAGTCTCATGTTATTCCATCACAGTCAGTAGAAATTCAAAAGGAACTTTCTTATGTAGAAGTACTAGTCAAAATCCTGAATAGTAAAGAACGTGTGTTGCAGAACAAGAGTATTCCTTTGGCTCAAGTTCTATGGAGGAATAGAGGTGTTGAATAAGCTACTTGGGAAAGTAAAGTATCTATAAAGAAACATTATTTTCATCTTTTCATAGACTCAGGTGAATTTAAATTTCGAGGACAAAATTTTTTTAGGTGAGAGGAATTGTAGAGTCATTTCCTTATAAATTAATTTTTTCTTACTCATATACGTCTAGGAATGTTGGTTAGTAATTATTGTAAGTGAGAAGGATTTGGAATTATTTTTGTTAAAGATAATTAATTAGTGAAAATAGTTTTGGGTTCAAGTGAAAGAAGTGAGGAAATTGAAGGAAGAACTTGCAATTGAATAAAAGAAAAAGGAGAAAGATAGAATGGTAAAAGGCAAATAGTTAATGAGAGTGTTTAAGCTTAAACTAAACCTAGAATAGTATAAATCTATCATTTGGTCTTAGAGAGCTCGGGTAGAAGGTTGAGAGAGAAGAGAAATATCCTGAAAACTTTCTCCCAAATACCCATTTTCCTTCCAAACTTTGACCTAGCCTTAACCTAACCATTCGATATCCATTTGGCCTAAACATTAAATATCATCTTTTACCACCACAAGCTTTCATCTGGTCTGGGAGGTGGACCACCATGAGCGGCGTAGTCCGACACTTGGGGCCCACAGTCTAGAAAAGGAGAAAAACCCATTTTTTTTCCTTTGGTTTTGTCGTACAAAATTTAAGGTAATTTCAAAAAGTGATCAACAAAAAACTTAAAATATACTTCATGAATTTAATTTTTGGCTTTTCTTTGAGGTCATTTGGATTTAATTTGATGAAGTTATGAATTTTAGAAGTTTGAAGAGTTTATAGTGATTTTATGTTCAAGGTTTGAAATTTGATTGTTGTATAACATAATCTTGAGATGGGTATTGTTAGAGAATTATGCTTTGGCCTGGATTTTTGAAACTCTTATAGGAATTAAAATAAATTTCTCTAGTTAAGAGACTTTCTTGATTTGGAATCAATGTGTAGAAAGAAGACTTTATGCAAGCTAGAATTATTAGTAATTACTCTATGTTTTGAAATTTGAAATCTATATAAATTGAGAATTTTATTGTATTAAGATGGTTAGACTTGAATGAATTCTTTGAGTTCGAAGAAGTTTGAAGTGAGTAATGGAAGCTTTTTTTACAAAAGCATAAAAAATGAAAATTTGGAAAGTAAAGGAAATAAGTCACTTTGAGTAATGCTATTACTTAAGAAGTTAAAATTTTCTTATCTTTTAAATTGGAAATTTGATTATGTAATTGAAGAGTATCATTTTTGGATATGAATCTCAAACTTGGATAAGGAAAGAATAAGGAAAAGAAGTAAAGAATGAAGAAAGATTGTTAAAGAGAGAATGAAACTTTTAGTATTATTTTCTTTTGATTATATGTGTAAATAAATGGAATGATTCGTTGCTTATTAAGTGTTTAAAGTTTTGAATACTATACTAAATGATATATATATATATATATATATATATATATATATATTATATTTGTATAAATCATTAGGTTTAATTGACAAAAGAAATAAGGTCAAAGAAGTAATCCGAGACTAAATTGGGACGCATCGAAGGTGAGTATCATATTACTCTTAATGAGCGTAATGAAATGAAAAATCATGAAAATGAACTTATACTTTGATGATAATTTTATTGACTATGATTATATAAAGAAATAACGATGGAAACATACTGCTATGTTGGAAAATATGTTATGAATTGAATCATGGTGATATGTATGGTTGTATATTGTGTGTAGAAATAAATATTGTATTGCATGGTTATGTTTTGTAGTAAGCTAATTGAAAAGAACTATATTGGAAAGGACATGATTCCATCTAGTATATGTTGTGATCCGAAAATGATAAAACCTCACCTAGTGTAGAATTGATAGACCTCACCTAGTGTAAGTTGTGACTTATGAATCTCGCCTAGTGTAGGGTTTTACCTGGGTGGAGAAGATTTATGGAACCCTGCCTAGAGTAGGTTATTATCTAGGTGGAGGGGATCCGATGAATTGAAAAATACTAAATGTACCGGTACATGGGGAGATGTCCCCATTATAATATAAATAAATATAACAATCGAAGAAAACTTTAAATTTGGAAATAATTGAGTATTCTTAACATTTGTGATGCATGGTATCTTTATTTTAAAAATGTTTATGTTGAGTTATGGTTTGTAAAACATTGAAGTCCTTCAATGAACGATATATTTTATTTAATTATGTGATGACTTTGTACCTTTATAATATATCTTAGACATAACTTTTATGAAGTACAAGTGTTTTGTGTTATTGTGGTTCTATTAACGGTTACTTCGAGTAATATGATTACTCGTTGAGCTCTTTAGCTCATTATATATATATATATATATATATATGTATTACAAGAAAACCCTTTTGAATCTTTGGAGCCATCAAGTGAAGGAGAGATTAAAAGATAATTTTTCTTAAGTGGATTACAAGCAAGGAGTTTGCTCTAAATATTCTTTTGTTTTGAATGATGAATGTATAGGTTATCTTTATCTGTCTCTATTTTTTTTTTTTTTACTAATGTATAGTTTGGTTTATTTTGGATGTAGTAAATGGAAAAGTTGCATATTTGTAGTCACTTGGTTTAAACAAAAAATGTTTTGTATAACCTGTAAGTAGTGTTATGGTTGTATATGTATGTGTAAAGTAAATCATAGAATTTACTAGAAGATTCAGGTCACAATTTTCATTAGTTTTAGGTGTTTGATGTTCAAAGTTAATGAAGTTGTTACGAATGGACTCATACAGTTCTTTTAGGATGGGTCATTACATTCTTTTAGATCCAGAACAAAACAAGGTGTCAAAGAAATAAAAAGCTTTGACAATTAAATTCCTTAGCCATACTAGGTACCTCAATAGCAAGTTTACCATCCACATTAGGTAATGCAATTTTATGTGGATTATCGAGATGCAAATGCAAAAGGGGCAATGGGTAAGAGTCAAGAGGATCAGGTGAAATAATGAAGCCAACATATGGAGGGGCCAAAATGTCTTGAATAATATCACAAGAAGTTGAGTCTAAGAGTGCCTCTTTACATCCTAAAACATCAGGTTGAACAATTGGCAAAAGCACCCCACAATGTTGACACAATGCGTCCTAATATAATCTCTCTTTTAATATCGGCCCTAAGACCATTCAGGATCCTACTAATGGTAATGAAAGACTCTTCCTTAAGTGTAACCTAAGCATAAGATAATCAAGCCTAGTGATGTAGTTGGTTACATCAAAAGTTTGCTTGTGATTGAGAAGTTAATCAACCAATTAGCACTGATAATAGATACTAAGATATTTTTCCTTCAAAGTCTGTTTTATAACCACCAATTGAGTGATTGGTAGCTCATTCAAGTGCTCTAGGTTATGTGGGATAACTTGCTAAACCTTAGCAAAGCGGACTCACTCAATGTCAAACATGCCATACCAATCAAAATAATCCTCTATGCCAACTATCTAATCTAAGAATATAGTAGGATCTTATTTTCCATCATACGTAGAAGCATCAACCTTAATCTGTTTAGTGTTATTAATAAAATCCTCATACCCATAACCTTGTCCACGGGGTTGAGGCAGACACATATTGTTATGATCACAGACTCTACCCTTGTGAAGTAGTTGCTTAGGATCTTCTGCTACATAGTCATCATACATAACTTACCTATGTGCTTGTTGAGGTAGGTACCTAGGGTTTGGTTGATCATCATCAAGGAAAGGATCATGAGTGTTAGTGTCTCTCAGAGAGGGAGATCTAATGGTTAGTAGGTGGACATGACTCGTTCTATTTGGAGCCCGTCGTAGGATTAGGGTGGGAAGAAGTCTAGGTGCATACCCTATGAAATAAGGATAATGATACAATTTTCTAATGGATGACTCAGAAAGTTCTCCTATATGTCATTCTCTTACACATTGTTTACCATTATCTTTCAAAAGTTTAGCCATGTCTTCCTGAAGTTGTTGTAAGGCACTATGGACATCTCTAAGAAACTTAACTTAACTTTTGATATTGTTCAATTCAAGTCATTGTGCACAGTGTGATTACCAGGTGAATTTTCTAAAGAGGTGGTGTTGTTAATAACCATTGTACAAGAAATGAAAGAAAATCCTGAGATAACACCAATTACACTAACTAACTCGAATGTTAAATCACCAAGATGCACACAAGCAAAGCTTTAACTTTAATTTAGATGGATAACAATTTTATGGATGTGAATGCAATGGTGTTTAAGTAAAAGGTAACTAAAAATGAAGAGCAAACTAACTTACGATGGTGCGGCAATAATTCGAAATTATTAATGTGTTTTTTTGACAAAATAATGGACAAAACACAATTTACGAAATTTACCCGAATAAAATATTAATCATTTTTTTTAAAATGGAAAAAAAAACTCACATTACTAAAGCAAGCTGACAGTGCAAGACTCTCTGGTCAAGTTCCAAATGGCTTGGTCATGTTCCACTTAGAAAATGACTCGAATCAGTATCTCACTCAAATCAACAGCTCGGCTCGAATCAATCACTTGGCTCAAATCAGTGACTCGGCTCGAATCAGTGGCTCCCATTGGCAACTAGGTTGTCAGCACATGACGACGAATCTAGTATCCCTGATGGACGAAATTTCATGATCAAGTAGATCGAAAGATTCTGATTCTGGTGATGTACATGCCATGACCTAAAAATGTTTGGAACTCAATGAATCAACGACAGTGGTTTGGAGAATTAGAGGGCTTCCTACGGTGAAGTTTAACGGAATTATAACAGGGCGATGGCGGGGATGGACAAATTGGTTCTTTTCAATCTCGATGATTTCTTTTGAGGCTGGTATAGCTACTGGTCAGAGGACGATGATTCTGATAGTGGTACACTAAGGAGGCAGCAAATGTGGGTGGATCGAACCTTTTATTCTTCGATGTTTTTTTTTTTCAAAATCTGATAATGGTTTATCGAGAGAATTTGTTGTGAAAGAGTAAATGTATTGGACTTTGATACCACTTTGATGCAGGATAGATATGAAAGAAAATATTGGTTGAGAAAGAAGACAAGAAAAGGGAGAAAAATAGAAGAATTGATTGAACAAAAGATAAAGCAGCAAAAGAAAAAGAAACATAATAGGAGATAAACAGAGAATAATTGAAGTCTCAAAGGTATATCATCAATTCTTACAAACTCAACGCAATAAGGTGCTTATATAGGCACCAGTCCTAAGCACATTAGGAAACTTAACTAAGTAATAAAATCCTAGCATGATAGAAAATAAAAAAAAAATCCCAAATAACATGTTAATTTCAAAATAAAAAATCCATATACTATGGTTCTCCATCAACTTGAGTTGCCAAGATAACTCCAAAACTGATTATGCCTTTGATGGAACCAAAAGAAGTGGTTGGCATTGTATTTGAAACATGAAGATTTTGAGACCATTCTGGCCATTGCAGTTGCTCTTTTTTAATGGAAAATCTACTTAACCTTTTCTGAACCTAATCTACCCTCATCGTTACTAAATTCATCAACAGATATGCCTAGAATCAATGGCACGCGTGTAACATATCATGTGCTTGCTCTGAGTCAGCGGGTAAGTGAGATCAGTTGGTTTACTTGTATGAATAGCACAAAAGTGAGTTTATCATTGGGCAAATCTATAATCTATAATATATATATATATATATATATATATATATATATATATATATATATATATGTGTGTGTGTGTGTGTGTGTGTGTGAATAAAGTGTAAAATTTTACTATACTAAGGTACCCTTACTTGATAAAAAAAGAATATTATATTTCTATTAGAATTTGGATTGGTATAATCTTTTACTATATATGCATGTGATTTTCTTATTAAACATGTACTACAAACTTTAACAATTTGTCATCATAATCTGAACAGTCGCAACACAATTTTCTTCCCTATACAAATCACGAAAGTCACTTGCTGTTGTATTATGGAAAAGTGACTCTAAAAATAAATCTGAGTATAATAATGATTTCTATAGTTAGTTACATGTGTTTATATGTTTTTCTTATTTAACATAAATTTGGAATCATAATAAGGGAATATCAACAGACAAGATCCTAGATGGTCGGCAGCTTTTATATGTGAACAACCAAACTTGCAACATCAAAATTCATAAACTTCTCATTGTTGAACGATTCAAGACCTGTCAATCACACAAATTATAAACAGAAAGAAAATACGACAAGATTTACCCAGGTTCACCACATAATAGAGCTATGTCCTACCAGAAGTTTCTTATTATCAACCTCACAAATCTCTCGTTACAATGTATGCTCAGTACATAAAGAGTATTTATAGGCAACTTAAGACGTCCTAATTAGGGTATAATTAGGATTTCCATCCTGCTGCAGAACTACGGCTATTCATGGTCCCAAGCCCAAACCACCAAGCAAAAAACCAGACCCAACTCATGTATAGGGCTTGAAAGTTTCGGGGGCGCTCACCGGGGAGTGGGATCTCGTGTTCATCTGGGGTTCTACAGATCTGGTCCCATGAAGTATGCACCAACTCTAACAGTCTCCCACTTAGTAAATACTTTACACACATGGAAAAATTTCTAGGACTTTGTTTCTTCAAGCCCATCTCAGTAGCACACCACTCAAACTTTTTTAGACTAACTGCCTTAGTCAAGAAATCTACGTTGTTCATTGCTGTATCGACTATCTCCAAGATTATCACCTTTTCTTCAATCTTTTCCTGGATGAAGTGATATTGGATATCAATGTGCTTCGTTCGTGAATGAAATACAGGATTCTTTGCTAAGAAGATAGCACCTTGATTGTCACATTTCACCTTCATTGCTTCTTGTTTAAACCCAAGCTCAGCACACAACCTTTGAAGCTAAGCTACTTCCTTTCCAGTATGAGTTATTGCCATATACTCTGCTTTTGTAAATGAAAGAGCAATAACACTTTGCCTTTTTCTCATTCAACTCCCTGCCCCACCAAACAGATTGAACACATATCCACTTGTAGACCTTCTGCTATCAATGTCTCTTCCCCAGTCAGCATCAACTGATCTTATAGCATCAAGATTCTTCTTACCTCCCATACCTCCATAACACAATGCAAACTCTAACGTGCCACGAAGATATCTAAGAACTCTCTTGATTGCAGTCCAGTGCTCCTTCCCAAGAATAGACATATATCTACTCAATACTCCCACTGTTTAGGCAATATCTGGTCTCGTACACACCATAGTGTACGTCAAGCTTCTAACCGTACTAGCATAAGGTACATGTGCCATCTCTTCAGCTTTTTCCTCCATCTTCAAACATTGCTCCGTAGATAACTTGGTTCCCAAAGGCATGCGACTCCCTACTGGCTTGTTGTCAGACATGTTGAATTTCTTCCACACTTCTTTAATATACTTCTTTTGATTTAGCCACAGTTTTTGATTTTCACAATCCCTTTTTATCTGCATGCCCAAGATAAAGTTTGTTGGCCCTAGGTCTTTAATGTCAAACTGCCTTGCTAACAATTCCTTCATAGTGCTAATCATCTTCCTATTATTTCCAAACAACATCATATCATTAACATACAAGGTTAAAATGAAAAAATTAACCCCTAATCTTATCACATAGATGCAGTGATCAGCATAGCTGCGAGTGAACCTAAGTTAAATGGCATATGTATCAAACTTCTGGTACCACATCCATGGTGACTGCTTTAATCCGTACAAAGACTTTTTCAATTTATAAACCAGCTCTTCCTTGCCTTTGCTCACAAAGCCTTCAGGCTGTTTCATGTAAATTTCCTCCTCTAAGTCCCCATAAAGGAAAGTTGTCTTCACATCCAGTTGCTTAACCTCTAGATCATAGGTAACTGCCATAAGACATATCTGATAGATTTCAACTTTGCTATTGGGGAAAATATCTCACCATAGTCAATTCCTTCTATTTGCGAGTACCTCTTTGCAACCATGCGTGCCTTGTACTTTTTTACCATTCTATCTGCATTTGTTTTCTTCTTGAAAACCCATTTGCACCCAATTGCCTTCTGACGCCGGGCAGAATAGTGATTATTCTGCAGGCTAGTCGAACAGATCGTTTACAGGGAATAATGATATGATCCACGCCAAGAACTAAGAAATTTATGGATCAAAAAGACCTCCAAGATCGTCTAGAAGCAGATTTATGTGAGATCGCGACCCGTTGCTTATATTGAAGCAAGAACCTTGGTATAATGAAGACACCACAATCAATTACGGAAGGATTGATTGATAAGTCGAAGATGAACGCCACGGAAACTCTGATAAGTTCAGAAGTTCTAAAAGAACCAAAGAGAAATTTCTCTCCAAAAGTATGAATCAAATCTGAATTGTCTTATTCCAAAAGCCAATAGCTATTTAAATACATGAGAATTCGTAACCAAATAGAAAAAGGAAAACTAAAAAATAGGAAATAAACCTAAACAGAATTCTGGTAACCTAAAATTCAAATGAGGAAAGTACCTAACTTGGCATGCAAGCCTTATAATGCAACAATTAAATTCAGAAGGAAACAATTAAGAAAATGTGCAAGCCCAATGTAGATTCGGATGTAACAGCCTACTGGATTTCGGCCCATCATACCAGGCCCAAACGATATCCTTTTTGAAACTTTCTTAGGTCAAAATTGAGTGCCAAGACGTCATCTTTCCATCCTAATAAGTTTCAGCCCATTTGGAGTTGTGGGCAAGAAGATATGACCATTTTAATTCTGTTGGATCATGTGAGATATCATACCCATAACAACATCAAGAGTGGCTTATGCATCCTGTTGGGTCAATGCATAGACTCTGTTATCTCTAGACTGAAACTGGATACCACGTCCTCTCTCGGCTATTGATCCTCTACCTCTGCCCCGCACACTCTCTAATCCACCCCTTCTATCTACCGGTCTTCTCCTAACACTTCCAGCACCAACTTCAGCAGATTTTCCCACTGGACAATCTACACCAGCATGTCATCCCTCACCACATACAAAGCATATATGCATAGGGCAATGCCGAGATAAATGCCCCATTTGATTACATCTAAAGCAAACCCTTGGCTCTTAATCATCCATCAGATTAACACCTCCCCTTGGTGCCATACTTTGTCCTCTACCATAACTCCCACTTCCCATAGCCTGTCTCCCAACAGATCATTCTTGCTTCTGACTTTGCACTACAGTTCATTGTGACAAGGAATGCCCCATCTGGGGTGGTCTCCCATCCTGCACATTCATACTGCCACTGCCTCTAGGTCCTTCAAATCTAGACCTCTTCAGCCACTCCCTCCTACCTCTAAACTCCATCAAATCCTTCTTAATTTGTAATGCTTTATCCACTAGTATAGTATAATTCCCAATACCCATATAAGAGAGTTTAGTCTGAGTTTCATAGTGTAATCCATCTAAAAATCTCTTACATTTCCTCTCTTTCCTATTCAATAATTCAGGTAAAAACCTTGACAGGGCTATGAATCTACTATCATATTTAGCCACCGATAAATTTCCTCTCTTGTTGTGCCTGAAATATATTTGGAAAATACTTTGCAAAGAACTCATCTTTAAATTTACTCCAAGTTAAAGGTTGTTCTACCTGTGTACTCACCCTAGGCAGAATATCTTCCCACCATTGTGAAGCCTCACCTTCCAGGATAAATGAAACAAAAGCAACCTTCTGGCTATCTGTCACTGGTAAGACTTCAAAATATTTCTCAACATGTCTAATCCGCTGCTCAACTTCCACAGGATTTATAGATCCTCTAAAAGATTGGGATTTAAATTTAAGAAATCTCATAAAACAATCCCTTTATATCTCATCTACAAACACACATTCTCCCTCATAAACCTCTTGTCCCACCATATCAGGTTCTATTCTACCCCTCTTCTCTAATCTCTTCTGTTTACTAACCTTTGCGGGAAGGGTGGTGCATTCACCTTCTCCGTCTTACTTACCCTTGATGCTAATGGTGTCTCTTTGGATGCTGTTGGAGGCTCATCGGATCCTATCACCTTGCCATTTCTCAAGGTTGTGACAGCCTTTAGTTGTTGATGCCCCCCAGGGTTGGGTAGTGTTTGAACTGGGAGCTCCACTTGCTTCCTACCACTTAGTTTTTTAGCCAGTTGTCCCATTTGTACCTTCAGTCTTTGAATAGCTTGCTCATGGGCTGCAGTGGTCTGTTTTTGCTGAGTCATGAACTATTCTTGTGACGTCATAAATTGCTGCTGCTGAGTAGCCATTTGTCTCACTAGACTTTCGAGGTCGTTCTTCTTTGGTTCAGGAGTAGCATGAGCAGGAGGCTGGGGGTTTCGTTGCTGTCCTTGATTGTTCTGGTTGTTGCTCTATGAGAAATTTGGGTGATTCCGCCATCTGGGGTTGTATGTGTTTGCATACGGGTTATTCTTCGGCGGATAATTATTAGGTCCCACATAATTTGCTTGTTCTGTATCTGCAAGTGAATACAAAGGACAAGTATAAGTGTTCTGATCGTATTGGGAACATATTGCACATACCTGGAGTGGGGTAGATAGTAGGCTGGATGAGGCATTTTGAGCAGCCATGGCTTTTACCAATAAGTCTAGTTTTCTCTCCATTGCTGCCATTTGAGGGGAAGATCTTCCATTCAGATTTACCTCATAGACACCTTTACCTTTGGTTACATGTCTACCTCGAGAGGAGAATTGTTGGGTGTGCTTGCTAAGGGTTTCGAAGAGCTCCATTGCTTCTTCACTGCTTTTCTCCATCAGGACTCCTCTATAACCTGAATCAACAATACATTTGTTAATATCATTTAAACCTTCATAGAATGCTTGTACCAGTTCATCTTGAGGCAGGTTGTGGTGTAGGCATTTCAGTAGCAGCTCGTTGAAGTGTCCCCATGCTTCGAAGAAGAGGTCCCCATCCTTTTGTTGGAAGGACTGGATCTCTTTCCTCATTTGCCTTGTCTTTTGGGCTGGAAAGAACTTCTTCAGGAATTGCTTGCCAACTACTCCCAAGTGTGGATGGAAACTACAGACAAAGAATTATACCAAAGTTTAGCATTATCTTTGATGGAAAAAGGGAATAGAATCAACCTTATTCCTTCTTAGTCTAGTCCTTGTATGTGCTGGAACTTGCAAAGATCGAAAAATTCTCGGAGGTGCAAGTGTGGATCTTCGTTAGGAGTGCCTCTAAAATGAGTCAAAGCATTCAAGATTTGCGGAGATATGTAATAATTTCCCGCCGCCTCAGGTTGATATGCAATGCATGATGGTTGATCAATGTTTCGAGGGATGAAGGAGTGCTTCATGGTACTCGTGCAGGTGGTTGCTGGTTCTTGAGCTGTTCCGCCATTTGTGTTTCGTTCTCGACTTCTTCTTCGTTCTCCTCAAAGTTGTTCCTTAGCTTTTGTCGGATAGTCCACTCAAGCTCGGGATCAAGGAGAAAGAATGTTGGATGTCAGGATCGCAGTTCGTGCATAAATTAGGAAAATCGGCTTCAATGCAGCAGTGCAACTCTGCTGCTCGGGTAACTCTCTGCCCTAAATGTGCTCGATCGCACAGGAGGTTGCGATCGATCGCAAGTACCACAGAAAGTGTGATTTAGGGTTTTACGTGCCTGAAACAGAAAATGAATTGATTAGGTTTTGATAAAACAAAGAAAATAAAAGCAAGGTCATCTCCACAGGGATTGGTAAAGTTACTTTTAGAATCAGTTTCTCTAAAATAAAAAGAGATAAATAACTGTTGAAAGGTGATTTGATAATGATAAAGACATAGGGCTTTGATATCCACCACTAGTCATACTTTCCCAATTGTAATAGGTCAATGCACTAGCCTTATCATGTATACCTAATGGTCGCCAACCTAAGGGCATGGTATCTACTCCTTAAGCTATTGATTTCCCTAAGCAACGAGTTAGGCATGGTATCTACTCTAACTCTTTTCTTCCTTAAGGGATTCAGCATGGTATCTGCTTGAGTTGTTCCTTAAGAAAGCATAAGCACTATGGAAATCGACAACCACATGAGACCTAGGGCATGGTATCTACTCCCGGTTTCCCATGTTGATTAATCCAAGAATCTGGTGTGGATATCTTTTGTTACTAATCTTAGACCCAATACTCAGTCATCCAAATTGATCTAACTAACCTATCCATACCACATGCATACGCTGGCCATACACATACATATGAGGAATTTAAATAAACACAGGCATTAATCAAGTTAAGCAACATAATAAAGGCTATTGGCAAAGATAATCATTGAATATATATATGGGAAAGCATAACTAGGGCTTCAATCGAGCCCTATAAGAAAGTTAGTTACACATGCTGTCTAAACTAAACATCATATATAAACTAAACATAAGGAGAAGAATAAACCCGAGAGAAGAGGCGTCAATTCTCTCCCACGATTACAACTCCAAGAAAAAGATAAGAGAAGTGTTCTCTCTAAGAGGTGATGATCTTTGTGTGTGCTTTACAGGTGTATTTATAGGTCTTTGAGAAGTCCTAAGAGGCCCATGAGTTCCTAAAACTTTCCTAAAAACAAAACTCTTTTATTTCCAAAATAGGGTTCTGCAGTTTACTGCTCACGCTCGTACATGTGTGCTCGATCGCATGTGTCTTGCGCTCGATCGTAGTGCTGCGCTCGATTCCTCTTGTGCGCGCACGATCGCAATGTGCGCTCGATCGCATTACATATTGCAATCGATCGCAGTTTGTCCAGAGACTGCTCCAGGGATTCCAGGCTTCTTCCTTTAAGTGCTAAAACTGCTTCTTTTTCTCCAAAACCCCATAAAAACATGTAAAACACACAAATGGAGTAAAAGAGATAAAATTAACGTAATTAAGGACCTAACAAATGTTAATAAGGGGGCTTAAATATGAATATTTAAGCACCTATCACTTGGCTTTGAAATCATGAGCCCTTTTAGCATTGATTGCAATTCCCTTAGTTAGTGTATCTCTTCCATATTCAATTGCATTAATCAAATTATCAAAACAATCAGGAAGGGAATTCAAAAAAATAACAATCAATTGTTCATCCGGGAATGTTATGCTACAGCTATTCAAATCTTGAACTAGCTTATTAAACACATCAAGATTATCTTGCAACTCTTTATTAGGATCCATTTTAAAAGAAAAGATTCTTTTAAGAAGATAAATTTTATTAGGGAGAGTTTTGGTAAGAAACAACTCATCTAGTTTCTTCCATATGACAGCTGGATCTTTCGAGTCTTCGCACTCCCTTGTCACACTATCCGACATGTTCAGGAAGATGGTGTTGTATGCCATCTTCTTCATCTCAATTTGCTGGACCTCCGTGATACTTGTTGGAAAGGTGTCATCTTCTCCAATCGCCAAGTCCACCTTTTGTTGCATAAGAACCGCCTTGATCTTCCGCTTCCAAAGGGCAAAGTCTCCCTTTTCATCAAACTTCTCAACAATGAAAAGAGATTGATCTCAATACCATTCTTAAATCACCCTCAAGAACACGATCAGATCTTGATCTTTACTCCGTTCTTGAATCACCCAAGAAGTTAATCTTTGATTCTTGGAGTCTTGCTCCGATACCTCCCATTCTTGCTCTGGTACCAGCTATCCAAAGCTCTGATACCACTATTGGGAAACCACCTCAAGATGCCCAGGTGGTGATCTTCCAAACACCCAAGTCTAGAATGACTTGTAATACAACTGAAACAAAATAAGAATCAAAACCAATCAAAGAAAGAACACCAGCAATTGTTATTGAGGTTCGACAATGTGCCTACGTCCCCGTGAGCTCCTTCAAGCCCTCTGCACTAAATCAATGGTTCTTACAATTACTGTTGGAAATCACTTTGACAAGATGCCCAGGTGGTGATCTTCCAAACACCCAAGTCTAGAATGACTTCTAGAAAGAATTGAAAAAAAAAACAGGAACAGAAAATCAAAGAAAGAAAGAAGACAATCAATTGTTATCGAGGTTTGGCAATGTGCTTACGTCCCCGTAAGTTCCTCCGAACTCTCTGCACTAAATCAATGGTTCTTACAATTCAGCAACCCTTTCGAGAAACCTCAAGTTCTTGAAGAAGCCAAGAAGAGAACTAGAAAGTGATAGACCTATACAATGCTTTCTGTTAATTCTATACTAACCTCTCTTCTTTACAACCAGCCTCACTACAAAGAGTCCCTCTTGTGTTTATGTGTCTTTGCACTCTCACATAATTCTCTCTTATATTACACTTGATCTCACACAATGTCACAATAATGATTGATAAAAATGAGGCTATGAAACCCCTTTTATAGCCCCTTACTTTCTTGGTCATTCTTGTGAATCAATCTCCACCCTTTGATCATGATCTCCACTTAATCATGGCCCTCCATCACTTTCCAAGTGATGCTGTGCATTTTGACCTTGCACATATACACCTAAGAGAGTCCTTATGCATGATTTTGCCTAGCACCTAGGTGCTCAACAGGGCGCGGTGCGGTGCTGGGCAGAGCACACTTGCAGCAGCTTCTGGGCGGTGCGGTGCTAAATGGTGAGCGGTGCTGTGCTGGTCCTATCCTAGCAGCACCTATGTTGGACTGTGCGGTGTTGGATGGTGAGCAGTGTGGTGCTGGCCCTGTCCCAGCAGCACCCATGCTGGACGGTGCGGTGCTGGATTGTGAGCGGTGCAGCGCTGGTGCACACTGATGCTGCCTAGCAGTGCGCACACTCCATCAGCTTGTGTGCAGAAGTGCACACACCAGTGTGCCTAGCCTTACCTTGCTCCAAAGTGATGCACACACATGTCTTGCTTAACTTTAATCCTTGACCCTTGGTTTAGACTTTAACTATCTTTGAACCATGTTTTGACATGTGTAAACCTTAGAGAAATACCAACAATCTCTACCTACCTTTGTCTAAGTGTTTAAACCCGAACCATTTTTTGCAGAGAGCTTCGGGATCCAAACTCATCTTGAGTCATCAATTAACCAACTCCAATCCTAAGTAATCCAAGGCAATGATTGAACTTACTTAGAGGTAGAACCTTGGTGCCTAAATTTGCAGGACTTTCCTCCGTGGTCTTCTTGTCAACATGAATGCATCCTTTCGTACCATTTTCCAGAATGTAATGATACCGAACACCATATGCTTCATCTCCTCATGGAACACTGGATTCCTCCACAAGTGCCATGCACTTTGGCTATCCAAAGATACCACCACCTGCTCTTTTAGGACCTCCCACTCATCCAACAACCCTTTGCACCCCATAGCCTCCTTTATGGCTTCCATAGCCGCTATGCATTCTGCCCAGGTTGTTATGAGCACTATCACCAGCTGCCACTGAGCCTTCAAATACCTCAGCAACCACTTCATCCCAAGCCAATGCTTCTTTCTGGGACTACTCACAAATCTGTTGAGAACACTCATTGCCCAAGAAACCCTCAACCGGTTTCTCTCCTTTGCTTGGATTATACACATCCCAAGGATCTTTTGTGTAAGGCTGAGATCCTTCCTCTCGAACTCCTCAATGAGTTGAGATGTAAACCTTTCCATCCTCTCCCTGTTGTTCTGAACCAACAGCACATCATCGACATAGATGAGGATACTCACCATCTTCTCCACCTTGTGTCCAGGTGAGAAAGTTTATGTGAAACCTATGTCTTCTCTTCTTGTGAACCCATTTGCCACCAGCCCAGCTTTGTTCTGGACTTCATCTCCTGGAGGGTACCCTTCTTTGACCTTGTAAGTGCACTTACATTCCATAACTTTCTGCTTTCCTGGAATTTTCACCAATTCCCAGAAGTTATTTTTCCTCAAAGAATCCGTTTCTTCATCCATAGCTAGCTTCCATCTTGGCGAATCCTTCCACTCCATGGCATCCGTGTAAGTCTCTTGTTCACTCATCTCTCCTTTTGTCCAAGGAGCTGCAGCATCCACAGCATCCGTAAACCCATATCTTGAAGGTGGTCCGACCAGCCTTCCTTCCCGGTCTCTTATGAGCCGGTAGTCATTCTGATTTGTTGCATCAAACTCTTCTTGTTCAGCCTCTTCTTGAGTTTCTTAAGCTTGGCCTTCATCCAAGGGCTCTACCTGGTCCAAACCCTCTTACCTCATTTACTCTACCGGAACCAAGTTCTCCTTGATGCAATGCTCCATAACTTCCGGACTGGTTTGCTCATAGCTCTTGCAGGGTTAGTTTTCTCCAAGTAGGGAAATAACAATTCATTAAAATTGACATCCCTACTTATAATTAGTCTTAATCCTTTTTTCTCTAAAGAACAAAACCTATACCCCTTAGCCCCTTCCCCATATCCTAGAAACACACACTTTCTAGATCCTGGGCTAAGTCTATCATCCTTTTGTTGTGCATACGCAGCACACCTAAAAGTCCTAAGGTTGTCCAACTCAAAGGGTTTTCCACTCCACATCTCCATGGGAATCTTGAGCTCTAAAGCTCTAGAGGGTGATCTATTTATCAAGTATACAGCTGTAGCCACAGCTTCTCCCCAAAAATATTTTGGTAAACCGGATCCATTTAACATGCACCTAACTTTTTCCATAAGGGTCTTATTCATCCACTCAGCAACTCCACTTTGCTGAAGGGTTTCCACAACCGTCCTATGTCTTAGAATGCCATTTAACCTACAGAATTGATCAAGTTCTTGGTTAAAAATTTCTAAGCCATTATTTGTTCTTATCCCCTTAACTTACTCTACCCATTTGAGTCTCTACCAGCCCTTTCAACACTACTAATTTATTCAAGGCATCTGATTTATTTCTAACCAAATAAACCCACACTCTTCTTGAATAATCATCAATTAAAGACAGAAAGTAAATGTTACCTCCCTGTGTTGGTGTCCTTGCTGGTCCCCAAAGGTCCGCATGAATGTAGTCAAGAATGTCCATAGACTTATGCACTCCAGTGTTGAAGCTGACCCGGTGTTGCTTCTCAAGAACACAACACTCACAGAAATCAAGTTCCTCTACTTTGTCTCCACTAAGTAGGCCATCCTTGTTGAGAACTTGTAGGCCCTCTTCGCTCATATGTCTCAAGTGAGTGTACCAAAGGGCTGCCCTATCCATCTCAGCCATCAAGTTTGCTGCTTGATCATTGATTTTTGTCCCTCCGATCATCTCATAGAGTCCATCGTTTCTTGCTGCCTTGATCACTACCAAAGATCCCTTGGCCACCTTGATCTTTCCTCCCTCTATCTTGTATGTGTACCCCATGGAATCCAGCTGCCCCAGTGAGATCAAATTTCTCCTCAAATCTGGGAGATACCTCACATTTTCCAGCAGCCTTGTCATTCCATCAAACATCCTCACCTGGATGTCTCTTATGCCTCTCACTTGGTAAGAAATATCATTCCCCAAGAAGACCCTTTCATCATTGGTTTTCTTAAAATTATTAAACCAACTCCGGTGAGGGCACATATGATGAGTGCACCTGGTATCCAAGATCCATTTCCCGCTGCCTTCTCTCCCCTTGCTCACACCCGAGCACACAACAAGAACATCATCATCTTGCTGTTCTATTTTGGCAACCGAAGCCTCTCCATTCTTGGTATGGCTTCTTCCCTCATCCCTCATATTTTCCTTGCAATCTTTCTTGACATGACCCTCCTTGTGGCAGTAGTAACATTTCTTCCCTCCAAATCTCAGTTTGGAATGCATTCTTCCATGGCTTTCTCCTCTACCTTTGTCCTGGTAGTAGCCATGCATGCTGTTGTGCACTCTCCCATGGCTCTCTCCTCTACCTCTGTCTTGATAGTAGCCATGCATGCTGCTGTGCACTCTCCCATAGCTCTCTCATCTACCTCTGTCCCAGTAGTAGCCATGCATGCTGCTGTGCACTCTCCCATGGCTCTCTCCTCTACCTTTGTCCTAGTAGTAGCCATGGTTGCTGCCATACCGAGTTGCTGGCCTTCTTTTAAAGAACAGCCCTTTACCACTTGATGCACTCCTTATCTTGGCATCAAGATTATCTTGCAACTCTTTCTTAGGATCAAATTTAAAAGCAAAGATTCGTTTACGAAGATACGTCTTATCCGGGAGAGTCTTGGCAAGAAAAAACTCATCTAGTTTCTTCCATATTACAGCTGGATCTTCCAAGTCTCTGCACTTTCTTATGACATTATCCGACATGTGCAAGAAAATGGTGTTATAAGCCATCTTCTTCATCTCATTCCACTGGTCCTCCGTGACACTTGCTGGAAAAACATCATCTTCTCCAAGAGCCAAGTCCACTTTCTGTTGTACTAGAACCTCCTTGATCTTCTGCTTCCACAGGGAAAAATCTCCCTTTCCATCATACTTCTCAATACTGAAATTTGAAGCCATCTTTTGCGGATAAGATCCCAGATTTATGCACTACCCACAAATGCTTTCTTTAACCTCAAGAACACAGAGCGAAGATGGATCTTAACACTGTTCTTGAATCTACCTCAAGAACACGATCAAATCTTGATCTTTACACTGTTTTTAAATCACCCTCAAGAACACAATCAGATATTGATCTTAACTCCGTCCTTGATTCACCTCAAGAACACGATCAGATATAGATCTTAACTCTGTTCTTGAATCACCCAAGAAGTTGATCTTTGATTCTTGGAGTCTTGGCTCCGTCACCTTTTTGTTTTTGCTCCAATACGCAGCTGTACAGCTCTGATACCACTGTTTGAAATCACCTTGACAAGATGGCCAGGTGGTGATCTTCCAAACACCCAAGTCTAGAATGACTTGTAGAAAGAATTGGAATCGAAAACAGGAATAGAAAATCAAAGAAAGAAAGAAGACAAGCAATTGTTATTGAGGTTCGGCAATGTGCCTACATCCCCATGAGTTCCTCCGAACTCTCTGCACTAAATCAATGGTTCTTACAATTCAGCAATCCCCTTCGAGAAACCTTAAGTTCTTGAAGAAACCAAGAAGAGAACTAGAAAGTGATAGACCTATACAATGCTTTCTATCAATTCTATACTAACCTCTCTTCTTTACAACCAGCCTTACTGCAAAGAGTCCCTCTTGTGTTTATGTGTCTTTGCACTCTCACATAATTATCTCTTGTATTACACTTGATCTCACACAATGTCACAACAATGATTGATAAAAGTGAGGCTAGGAAACCCCTTTTATAGCCCCTTACTTTCTTGGTCAATCTCGTGAATCAATCTTCACCCTTTGATCATGATCTCCACTTAATCATGGCCCTCCATCACTTCTTAAGTGATGCTATGTATTTTGACCTTGCACACATGCACCTAAGAGAGTCCTTATGCATGTTGCTTATATGTGCTTAACTTTGCCTAGCACCTAGGAGCTCAACAAGGCGTGGTACAGTGCTGGGTAGAGCACGCTTGCAGCAGCTTCTAAGCAGTGCGGTGCTGAATGGTGAGCGGTGCGGTGCTAGCCCTATCCTAGCAGCACCCATGCTGGACGGTGTGGTGCTGGATGGTGAGCAGTGCGGTGCTAGGCCTGTCTCAGCAGCACCCATGCTGGATGGTGCGGTGCTGGATGGTGAGCGGTGCGGCGCTGGTGCACACTGATGCTGCCCAGCAGTGCGCACACTCCATCAGCTTGTGTGCAAAAGTGCACACACTAGTGCGCTTAGCCTTACCTTGCTCCAAAGTGATGCACACACATGTGTGCAGTCTTCTAACTTGCTGAAATTTAATCTTCCACCCTTGGTTTAGACTTTAACCATCTTTGAACCATGTTTTGACATGTGTAAATCTTAGACAAATACCAACAATTACAGCAACACGTCTTCAAGAACGCGATCTAATCTTGATCTTAACACCGTTCTTGAAGAATGAAAGAAGAGAAAAGAAAGTGATAAGGTTTTGAGTTACCCTAGAATTTTCCCCAAGAAAATTCCACTTACAAGTCCTTGAATCCGCAATCTATACTACTCTCTCTCTAAACATCCAGCCTCTCTACAATGAGATCTCTCATGTGTTTAGTGTCTTTGCACTCTCACACACCCATGTGTTCTATTTCACACACACTCACATGTCATCACATATTATGTCACACTTGTTGAGATTGAAGCTAGGTGATCCTTTATATAGTGCACCACTTCTTGAACCTACCTTGAAGTCAATCACCACCCATAGATCTTGAGGACTAATCAATCATAGCCTTTCATCAATTCTAAGTGATCATGTGCATTTTGATAAAGTTTCATGCATCATTTGAAATGCTAAAACAAAAGCATCAGGTGCGCCTTCAAGCCACAACCTAGAACAGGGCATGCCGCGGCCTAGAGGAGAGGAGGCTGTGTTATCTTGCTGGAGGCTGTGACCTGGGGTGGCTGTGCCGTGGCGCACAGGGCCGTGCCACAGCGCGCACACCTTGGGCTGTGATGCATAGCTCCTCTCCCAACTTATGGACTTCCTAGAGGTCGAGGCACGTACATTTTGAGCCACACCCTGGAGACCTGATGCTGAACCTTTTCAAACCTTGTTTAAACCTTAGACAAATACCAATAGCTTCCATTTAGGAATAGGAAGAGGTTGTAATAAAGCAACTGGTCTTTGATGCTCTACCTTCTTTTGCTGACATGTTAAACATTTTGAAACATACTCCACAATTTCACGTTTCATCTTAGGCCACCAATGTATTTGAAGAAGATTTCTATACATCTTTGAACTACTTGGGTACATTGTTTAGGTTGTACTATGAGCTTGATCAATAATTTACCTCTTAAACTCATTATCATTGGGTATACCTAAATGACTCCCGAAAAGAAGCATATCATCACCTTGAATTATAAAATCTGATATGACTGTAGTCTGCACTTATCTTTGCCTTTTATGTATCTCCAAATCCCTATTTTGTGCTTCCAAGATACGATCTGCCAACACTGGCCAAACTATTATAGTAGCCAACAATATTCCAATCTTATGGCTTAACTATACTCTCAAAGACCTCAAATCGGAATACACCTCTTCCTTCGCATTTTTCAACACATTCAACTTTTCAGATTTTCAACTTAAAGCATCTGTTACAACATAAGCTTTTCCTTGATGGTAATTTTTGAATTGTACGCTCAGACTGTCCATCAATTTGGGGATGATAAATAGTACAAAAATTAAGCTTTATACCCATGGCTAATGGAAGTGTAGATCAAAACCTCAATGTAAACCTCGGATCTCTAGATAAAAATATGGATACTGGAACTCTATGGAGCCATATAATTTCAGGTTCATAGAATTGTGCGAGTCACTCAAGAGAAATGGTAGTCTTAATATCTAAGAAATTGGTAGATTTAGTTAATCTATCAATAATAATCTGAATAGCATTATAATGAGCCTGAGTCTAAGGTAAACCAAATACATATCCATAGTGATATTTTCTTACTTCCATTTAGGAATAGGAAAAGGTTGTAATAAATCAACTGGTCTTTGAGACTCCACCTTCTCTTGTTGACATGTGAAACATTTTGAAAGAAGCTCCGCAATTTCATGTTTCATCTTAAGCCACTAATATGTTTCTTGAAGATTTCTATACATATTTGAACTACTTGGGTACATTGAGTAGGTTGTACTATGAGCTTCATCCCAATTTACCTCTTTAGCTTATTATCATTGGGTATACTTAAACGACTACCAAAAGGAAGCATATCATCACCTTGAATTATAAAATCTGATGTGACTATAGTCTACACTTCTCTTCAGATTTTATGTATCTCCAAATCCCTATTTTGTGCTTCTGGCCTAACTTTTATAGTAGCCAATAATATTCCAATATTATGGCTCAACTGTACTCTCAAATACCTCAAATCAGAGTACAACTCTTCCTTCATATTTTTCAACACATTTAACTTTTCTGATTTTCAACGTAAAGCATCTACTACAACATTAGAATTTCTTGGATGGTAAGTTTGGATTGTACGCTCAGACTATCCATCAATTTATGGATGATAACTTGTACTAAAATTAAACTTTGCACCCATGACTGATTGAAGACTAGATCAAAAACACGAAGTAAACCTTGTATCTCTATCTAAAACTATGGATATGGGAACTCTGTGAAGCCATATGATCTTAGTACTATAGAATTGTGCTAGTCACTCATGAGAAAAGGTAATCTTAATATCTAAAAAATTGGCAGATTTAATTAATTTATCAATAATTGTCCAAATAGCATTATGACCAGCCAGAGTCTGAGGTAAACCCAACACATAATCCATAATGATATGTTATCACTTCCATTTAGGAATAGAAAGAGGTTGTAATAAAGCAACTAGTCTTTGATGCTCTACCTTCTCTTGCTGACATGTTAAACATTTTGAAACGTACTCCGTAATTTCACGTTTCATCTTAGGCCATCAATATATTTCTTCAAGATTTCTACACATCTTTGAACTACTTGGGTACATTGAGTAGGCTATACAATAAGTTTCATCCATAATTTACCTCTTAAACTCATTATCATTGGGTATACTTAAACAACTCCCAAAAAGAAGCATATCATCACCTTGAATTATAAAATATGGTGTGACTATAGTCTGCACTTATCTTTACTTTTTATGTATCTCCAAATCCCTATTTTGTGCTTCCAAGATACGATCTGCCAACACTGGCCAAACTATTATAGTAGCCAATAATATTCCAATCTTATGGCTTAACTATACTCTCGAAGACCTAAAATCAAAATACAGCTCTTCCTTCACATTTTTCAACATATTCAACTTTTCTGATTTTCAACTTAAAGCATCTGTTACAACATAAACTTTTCCTTGATGGTAATTTTGAATTGTACACACAGAATGACCATCAGTTTGGGAATGATAACTAGTACTAAAATTAAGCTTTATACCCATAGCTGATGGAAGAGTAGATCAAAACCTCAAAGTGAACATCGGATCTCTATATACAACTATGGATACTGAAACTTTATGGAGCCTTATGATCTCAGGATCATAGAATTATGCTAGTCGCTCAGGAGAAATGGGAGTCTTAATATCTGAGAAATTGGCAGATTTAGTTAATCATCAATAATTATCTGAATAGCATTATGATGAGCCTGAGTCTAAGATAAACCGAATACAAAATCCATAGTAATATTTTCTTACTTCCATTTAGGAATAGGAAAAGACTGTAATAAACCAACTAGTCTTTGAGTCTCCACCTTTTCTTTCTGACATGTTAAACATTTTGAAACAAGCTCCACCATTTCATGTTTCATCTTAGGCCACCAATATGTTTCTTGATGATTTCTATACGTATTTGAACTACTTGGGTACATTGAGTAGGCTGTACTACGTGCTTCATCCCTAATTTACCTCTTAAACTCATTATCATTGGGAATACTTAAACGACTCCCAAAAATAAGCATATTATCACCCTGAATTATAAAATCTGATGTGACTATAGGCTGCACTAAAATGTATATCCAAATCTCTATTATGTGCTTCGAAGATATGATCTTTCAACTCTGGCCTAACTATTATAGTAGCCAATAATATTATAATATTATGGCTCAACTATACTCTCAAATACCTCAAATTAGAATACAACTCTTCCTTCATATTTTTCAACGCATTCAACTTTTTTGATTTTCAACTTAAAGCATCTGCTACAACATTAGCATTTCTAGGATGGTAAGTTTGGATTATACGCTCAGACTGTCCATCAATTTGGGGATGATAACTTGTACTAAAATTAAGCTTTGTATCCATGGCTGATTGAAGACTAGATCAAAAACAAGAAGCAAACCTTGTATCTTTATCTAAAACGATGGATATTGGAACTCTATGAAGCCTTATGATCTTAGAATCGTAGAACTGTGCTAGTCGCTCATGAGAAAAGGTACTATTAATATCTAAAAAATTGGTAGATTTAATTAATCTATCAATAATTATCCAAATAGCATTATGACCAGCCTGAGTCTGAGGTAAACCCAACATATAAGCCATAATGATACGTTATTACTTCCATTTAGGAATAGGAAGAGGTTGTAAGAAAGCATTTGGTCTTTAGTGCTCCACCATCTCTTGCTGACATGTTAAACATTTTGAAACATACTCCGTAATTTAATGTTCCATCTTAGGCCACCAATATATTTCTTGAAGATTTCTATACATCTTTGAACTACTTGGGTACATTGAATAGGCTGTACTATGTGCTTCATCCATAATTTACCTCTTAAACTCGTTATCATCGGGTATACTTAAATGACTCCTGAAAAGAAGTATATCATCACCTTGAATTATAAAATCTGATGTGACTTTAGTCTGCACTTATCTTCGCTTTTTATGTATCTCCAAATCCCTATTTTGTGCTTCCAAGATGCGATCTGCCAACACTGGCTTAACTATTATAGTAGCCAATAATATTCCAATCTTATGGCTTAACTATACTCTCAAAGATCTCAAATCAGAATACAACTCTTCCTTCACATTTTTCAACACATTCAACTTTTTTGATTTTTAACTTAAAGCATCTGTTACAACATTAGCTTTTCCTTGATGGTAATTTTGAATTGTACGCTCAGACTGTCCATCAGTTTGAGGATGATAACTAGTACTAAAATTAAGCTTTATACCCATGGTTGATGGAAGAGTAGATCAAAACCTCAAAGTAAACCTTGGATCTCTTTATAAAACTATGGACACTGGAATTCCAAGGAGCTTTATCATCTCAGAATCATAGAATTATGCTAGTCGCTCAAGAGAAATGGTAATCTTAATATCTAAGAAATTGGCAGATTTAGTTAATCTATCAATAATTATTTGAATTGCATTATGATGTGACTATAGTCTGCACTTCTCTTTGGATTTTATGTATCTCCAAATCCTTGTTCTGTGCTTCCAATATACGATATGCCAACATTGGCCAAACTATTATAGTATCTAATGATATTTCAATCTTATGGCTCAACTATACTCTCAAAGACCTCAAATCAGAATACAACTTTTCCTTCATATTTTTCAACACATTCAACTTTTTTGATTTTCAACTTAAAGCTTATGTTACACCATTAGCTTTTCCTGGATGTTAAGTTTGATTTGAACACTTGGACTATCCATTAGTTTGGGGATGATAAGTAGTACTAAAATTAAGCTTTGTACCCATGGCTGATTGAAGACTAGATCAAATCCTTGAAGTAAACATCATATCTCTATATAAAACTATGGATATTGGAACTCCATGGGACCTTATGATCTCAGAAGCGTAGAACTGTACTTGTCACTTATGGGACAAAGTAATCTTAATATCTAAGAAATTGGAAGATTTAGTTAATCTATCAGTAATTGTCCAAATAGGATTATGAATAGCCTCAGTTTGAGGTAAACCAAATAAAAATACATAGTGATATTTTCTTATTTCCATTTTGGAATAGGAAGAGGCTGTAATAAACCAACTGGCCTCTGATGCTCCACCTTCTCTTGCTGATATGTTAAACATTTTGACACAAACTCCGCAATTTCACATTTCATCTTAGGCCACCAATTTGTTTTTAAAGATTTCTATACATCTTTGAGTAGACAATGCTATATGCTTCATCCATAATTTCATTCTTAAACTCACTATCATTGAGTATACATAATGACTCACGAAATGAAGCATATCATCTCCTTGAATTATAAAATCTATTGTGACTATAGCTTCCAATTCTCTTCGGATTTTATGTATCTCCAAATCCCTATTATGTGCTTCCAATATACGATCCACCAACACTGGCCAAAATTTTATAGTAGCCAATAATATGCCAATCTTATTGCTACACTATACTCTCAAAGACCTCAGATCAGAATACAACTCTTCCTTCACATTTTTCAACACATTCAACTTTTTTGATTTTCAACTTAAAGCATCGACTACAACATTAGCTTTTCCTGGATGGTAAGTTCGAATTGTACACTTAGACTGTCCATCCGTTTAAGAATGATAACTAGTACTAAAATTAAGCTTTGTACCCATGGCTGATTGAAGACTTGATCAAAACCTCAAAATAAACCTCGAATCTTTATTAAAAACTATGGATACTAGAACTCTAAAGAGCCTTATGATCTTAGAATCATAGAACTGTGCCAGTCGCTCAAGACAAAAGGTAATATTAATATCAAAGAAATTGGCATATTTAGTTAATCTATCAATAATTATCTAAATAGTATTTTGATGAGCCTGAGCCTGAGGTAAACCTAATACAAAATCCATTGTGATATTTTCTTACATCAATTTGGGAATAAGAAATGGCTGTAATAAACCAAATAGCCTCTGATGCTCCAACTTCTCTTGCTGACATGTTAAACATTTGAAATAAACTTCACAATTTCACGTTTCATCTTAGGCCACAAATATGTTTCTTGAAGATTTTTATACATTTTTTAGCTACCTGGGAGTATTGAGTAGGTAGTACGATGAGTTTCATCAATAATTTCCCTGTTAAACTCATTATCATTGGGTATACATAAACGACTCTCGAAATGAAGCATATCATCACCTTGAATTATAAAATCTGTTGTGACAATAGTTTGCACTTCTCTTATGATTTTATGTATCTCCATTCCCTATTCTTACGATCTGGCAACACTGGCCTAACTATTATAGTAGCCAATAGTATTCCAATCTTATGGTTCAACAATACTCTCAAATTCCTCAAATTAGAATACAACTTTTCCTTCACATTTTTCAACACATTCAAGTTTTCTAATTTCAACTTAAAGCATCTGCTACAACATTATCATTTCTTGGATGGTAAGTTTGGATTGTACGAACATGTACTAAAATTATGCTTTATACCTATGGCTGCTGGAAGAGTATATCAAAATCTTGAAGTAAACCTCGGGTCTCTATATAAAACTATGGATACTGGAATTCCATGGAGCCTTACGATCTTAGAATCATATAACTGTGCTAGCCACTTAAGAGAAAAGATAATCTTAATATCTAAGAAACTGGTAGATTTTGTTAATCTATCAATAATTATCTACATAGCATTATGATGATCCTGAGTCTGAGGTAAACCCAATATAAAATCCAAGGCGATATTTTCTTACATCCTTTTAGGAATAAGAAAAAGCTGTAATAAACCAAATAGCCTTTGATGCTCCACCTTATCTTGCTGACATGTCAAACATTTGAAACAAACTCTGCAATTTAATGTTTCATCTTAGGCCACAAATATGTTTCTTGAAGATTTTTTACTTCTTTGAGCTACCTGGGTGCATTGAGTAGGTTGTACGATGAGTTTCATTCGTAATTTCTCCCTTAAAATCATTATCATTGGGTATACATAAAGGACTCTCGAAATAAAGCATATCATCACCTTGAATTATAAAATCTATTGTGACTATAGTTTGCAATTCTCTTCGGATTTTATGTATCTCCAAATCCCTATTATGTGCTTCCAATATACGATCCACCAACACTGGCCTAACTTTTATAGTAGCCAATAATATTCCAATCTATGGCTCAACTATACTCTTAAAGGCCTCAAATCAGAATACAACTCTTCCTTCACAATTTTCAACACATTCAAAATTTCTAATTTTCAACTTAAAGAATATGCTACAACATTAGCTTTTCCAAGATAGTAAGTTTAAACTGTACCCTTAAACTGTCCATCGGTTTAGGGATGATAACTTGTACTAGAATTAAGTATTGTACCCATGGCTGATTGAAGACTAGATCAAAACCTCAAAGTAAATCTCGATCTCTATATAAAACTATAGATACTGGAACTCTATGGAGCCTTATGATCTCATAATCATAGAACTATGCTAGTTGCTCAAGAGAAAAGGTAATCTTAGAATCTAAGAAATTGGCAGATTTAGTTAATCTATCAATAATTATCTAAATAGCATTATGATGAGCCTGGGTCTGCGGTAAACCCAATACATAATCCATAGTGATATTTTCTTACTTCCATTTGGGAATAAGAAAAGTCTGTAATGAACCAAATAGCCTTTGATGCTCCGCCTTTTCTTGTTGACATGTTAAACATTTGAAACAAACTTCACAATTTTAGGATTCATCTTAGGCCACCAATATGTTTCTTGAAGATTTCTATATATATTTGAGCTACCTGGGTGCATTGAATAGGCAGTATGATGAGTTTCATCCATAATTTCCCTCTTAAACTCATTATCATTGGGTATACATAAACGACTCTCGAAATGAAGCATATCATCACCTTGAATTATAAAATCTATTGTCTCTATAGTCTGCACTTCTCTTCGGATTTTATGTATCTCCAAATCTCTATTATGTGCTTCCAAGATACGATCCACCAACACTGGCCTAACTTTTATAGTAGCCAATAACATTCCAATCCTATGGCTCAATTATACTTTCAAAGGCCTCAAATCATAATACAACTCTTCCTTAACATTTTTCAACGCATTCAACTTTCCTGATTTTCAACTTAAAACATCTGTTACAAGATTAGCTTTTTCTGGATGGTAAGTTTGGATTGTACACTCAAACTATCCATCAATTTGGGGATGATAACTTGTACTAAAATTAAGCTTTATACCCATGGGTGTTGGAAGAGTATTTCAAAACCTTGAAGTAAACCTCATATCTCTATATAAAACTATTGATACTAGAACTCCATGGAGCCTTATGATCTTAGAATCATAGAACTGTGCTAGTCGCTTAAGAGAAAATGTAACTTTAATATCTAAGAAATTGAAATATTTAGTTAATCTATCAATAATTATCTTAATAGCATTATGATGAGCCTAGGTCTGCGGGTAAACCCAATACAAAATCCATAGTGATATTTTCTTACTTCCATTTGGGAATAAGAAAAGTCTGTAATAAACCAAATAACCTCTGATGCTCCACCTTTTCTTACCGACATGTTAAACATTTGAAACAAACTTCACAATTTCAGGATTCATCTTAGGCCACCAATATGTTTCGTGAAGATTTCTATACATCTTTGAGCTACCTGGGTGTATTATCTAGGCAGTACAATGAGTTTCATCCATATTTTCCCTCTTAAACTCATTATCATTGGGTATACATAAACGACTCTCCAATTGAAGCATATTATCACCTTGAGTTATAAAATCTATTGTGACTATAGTCTTCACTTCTTTTCGGATTTTATGTATCTCCAAATCTCTATTATGAGCTTCCAAGATATGATCCACCAACACTGGCCTAACTTTTATAGTAGCCAATAATATTCCAATCCTATGGCTCAACTATACTCTCAAAGCCCTCAAATCAGAATACAACTCTTCCTTTACATTTTTCAACACATTCAAATTTTCTAATTTTCAACTTAAAGCATCTGCTACAACATTAGCTTTTCCAGAACGGTAAGTTTGGATTGTACCCTTAGACTATCCATCAGTTTAGGGATGATAACTTGTACTAGAATTAAGCTTTGTACCCATGGCTGATTAAAGACTAGATCAAAACCTCGAAGTAAACCTCAGATCTCTTTATAAAACTATGGATACTGGAACTCCATAGAGTCTTATGATCTCAGAATCGTAGAACTATGCTAGTCGCTTAAGAGAAAAGGTAATCTTAGTATCTAAGAAATTGGCAGATTTAGTTAATCTATCAATAATTATCTAAATAGCATTATGATGAGCCTGGGTATGCAATAAACCCAATACAAAATCCATAGTGATATTTTCTTACTTCCATTTGGGAATAAGAAAAGTCTGTAATGAACCAAATAGCTTCTGATGCTCCGCCTTTTCTTGCTGACATGTTAAACATTTGAAACAAACTTCGCAATTTCAGGATTCATCTTAGGTCACCAATATGTTTATTGAAGATTTCTATACATCTTTAAGCTACTTGGGTGCATTGAATAGGCAGTCTGATGAGTTTCATCCATTTTTCCCTCTTAAACTCATTATCATTGGGTATACATAAACGACTCTCGAAATGAAGCATATCATCACCTTGAATTACAAAATCTATTGTGACTATAGGCTGCATTTCGCTTCAGATTTTATGTATCTCCAAATCCCTATTATGTGCTTCCAAGATACGATCCACCAACACTGGCCTAACTTTTATAGTAGCAAATGATATTCCAATCCTATGGCTCAACTATACTCTCAAAGGCCTCAAATCAGAATACAAGTCTTCCTTCACATTTTTCAACACATTCAACTTTCCTGATTTTCAACTTAAAACATATGTTACAAGATTAGCTTTTTCTGGATGGTAAGTTTGAATTGTACACTCAGACTGTCCATCAGTTTGGGGATGATAAGTAGTGCTAAAATTAATCTTTATACCTATGGCTTATTGAAGAATAGCTCAAAACCTCGTAGTAAACCTCATATCTCTATCTAACACTATGGATACTGGAAGTCCATGGAGCCTTATGATCTCAAAAACATAGAACTATGCTAGTTGCTCAAGAGAAAAGGTAATCTTAATATCTAAGAAATTGTAAGATTTAGCTAATTTATCAATAATTATCAAAATAGCATTATGACAAGCGTGAGTCTGAGGTAAACCCAATACAAAATCCATTGTGATATGTTCTTATTTCCATTTAGGAACAGGAAGAGGCTATAATAAACCAACTAGCCTCTGATGCTCCACCTTCACTTGCTGACATGGTAAACATTTTGAAACAAACTCCGCAATTTCATGTTTCATCCTAGGCCACCAGTATGTTTCTTGAAGATTTCTATACATCTTTGAGCTACCTGGGTTCATTGAGTAAGCAATACTATGAGCTTCATGCATAATTTCCCTGTTAAACTCACTATAATTGGGTATACATAAATGACTCCCAAAAAGAAGCATATCATCACCTTGAATTATAAAACTTGATGTGACTATAGTATGCACTTCTCTTTGGATTTCATGTATCTCCAAATCCCTATTCTGTGCTTCCAAGTTACAATCCACCAATACTGGCCTAACTTTTATAGTAGTCTATAATATTACAATCCTATTGTAATACCCGTATTCGTAAAGAAAGAGTAAAAAAGTAATTTAATAAATATGACATGGAGTTAAGATAATATATATACGCGAAAAATTTAATTTTTATAAAAATATTCTTTTGAAAAAAAAAAGCACCCGTGGAAAGCATAAAGAAAACGAAAAAAGAAAAAAAAAAAGCCAACACGTGGCTAAAGGTGTTGGCTGTCTAACATACAATTTGCATGTTAGACTGCACTTGCTGTTCGTGGCAACCAAATGGGAGTAGGGTACTAAGTGTTGTTTATATATCACTATATATATATATATATATATATATATATATATATATATATAGTGATATATTATAGTTTTAGTTTATTTCATTTATTACTTACCAAATTCTATTTGGTTTTCTTCAATTATAATTCAAATTACTCTCTTTCTTTAAACAATTGGGGACTAAAATAAAGGCTAAAAGACTAAAATTTTGAAGGGTTTACGGGAGAATTTTATAGAGAGTCACGAGAAGCTCTAAGAAAAACAGAAGGTAATAACATGATGCGTATTTTTGAAATTTAGCATGCATGACATTCCCGAAATTCAATGTGAGAATTTTTAAAAGGTGTGAATTATGGAGGAATTGAAGAATTAATTAGAAATTTTAATATAAATATTATGTCAGGTGTTGACAATCATCAATTAGGAGAAATTGCTGAAAGGAAGAAGAAAGGCAAAGAGGTGATCCATGGGTAGCTCTAAGTGCTACGTGGTGAGTTAGATTTACTTTAAGTAATCAAGATAAATATGAAATATATAATAATAATATTTGAATATATTATTAACTTCTGATTTGGTGAGAGATGAAAGTTGGTTGATAGGAATAAGTGATATGTAAGGAATTATTATATAAGAAATAATATTATTGGAATAATAAGTTGATTTAATAATAAAGGTGATAAGCGAAATTCTTGATAAGCTATGGATGATGAGTTGATATGATATAAGAGGAGAAGAAATTAGTGAACTTGATCAAATAATGATTTGAGAATAAGTATGATAACTAATTTGAATGTATGAATATATGTGTGTTTTTATATTATTGTGCATATGCATATTTCATATCATTGTTCATATACATATACATGAAATGAAAAACTGTGACAACCGGTATATGCTGGTGATAAATGAAAACCGTGACAGCCAGTATATGCTGGTGAGAAATGAAAAACCGTGATAGTTGGTATATACTTGTGAGAAATGAAAACCGTGACAACCGATATATGCTGGTGAGAAATAAAAACTGTGATAGCCGGTATATGCTGGTGATAAATGAAAATCATGACAGTCGGTATATGCTGGTGATAAAAGAACTGGGAAGGCAGCTGGTCTAAGATAAAAACATGTCGACATGTGGGAAGACGTTCCCAATTAATAATTAATGCATTGCATCTGTTTTAAATATTGATTTTATTACTGAAATATTAAAGTGTTGTTCTTGATCGTAAAATTACTGATAAATGAATGAGTCTCACAAAGAGACAGATACAGTGGGAAAGAAATATGAAAGTATGATATGATAAAAACTATCTGAGTGATAGACTATATACTGTGAAGCTCATAATGAGGTAATTATGAGATATAATTGATGGTCTCAAGGTGAATAAATATATATGAAGAAGAGATTGATAGAGAATGGGGGTTATGATATGAGTAGTGATAATAGAATGTTATTATCAAATTATATGAAATATAAATGATTGAATATTAAAATACTATTTATATAAATTGAATTCTTCTAGTAAATTTAATTCACTGAGCTTGTGAAGCTCATCCCTTAATGTTAAATGATTTCAGGGAGCAAGCAGAACAGATAGTTGGTGAGCTGAGATTCAGACGAAGTGATTATCTGTAAGCCACATTGTCATCATCCTCAGAGTAATGAGAAAACAAAAAGAAAATTATTTGTAAATATTCAAGCATATTATGTTGTATAAAATGTTTAAGTTGAGATTTGAATTATGCATCTCCCTTATTAAGGGTTAAGGATCGATATAAACAATTACATATGGTATTTTTATTGTTGCATATATATGTCGTGCTGAGATTTTCAAAATATGACAACACCATCTTGGGGATGGCCAGACTGCATAAGAATTTAAAGAAGTGGAAGATTTAAATAAACTATATTTTAATGTAGAGTCTGAGGATGATACATGGACGTGCTAGAGTTAGAGGTAGAGTTTTGAATTAGAGGGGACGTGGTAGACCCCTAATATTTAGAAGAGCTTAAGTAGAGGGGGAGGTTGAGTCTGTGGTTCCTGCAAGGAAACAGGTTGCTAATGCAGCTGGTCCTAGCAGAGCTGGTAGAGAATCTGATATTAGGAGGGATAAATTAAGAGAAGCTCTTGATCGTGCTATAGAGAGGATGAATGCAGCAGAAGAAAGGTCTGATAAAAGAAAGACAATAAACTACTTGATATTTTTGAAACCTTGCGGAAAGTGAAATTAATATTCCATTACTAGATGTTACCCGCTTATGCTAAGTTCCTAAAAGATTGTTGCACTCATAAAAGGAAATTTCAAGAACATGACACTATAGCATTAACTGAAGAAGTAAGTGTTGTACTACTAAGAAAACTTCCACCCAAACTGAAAAATCCGGGTAGTTTTACTATTCTCTATAGAATAGGTGATCAGCTATTTGACAAAGCATTACTAGACTTAGGAGCGGGGGTAAACTTACTACCTTACACGGTATTCGAGACCCTAGCTTTGGGGGAGTTACAACCAATGTTTATTACCTTACAATTGGCAGATAGGAGTATTAAAAGACCTAGGGGTATTCTCGAGGATGTCCTAGTAAAAGTTGGAGAGTTCATCTTACCTGCTGATTTCATCGTATTAGACATGGAAGAGTGCCCTATGCCAATGCCCTTACCTATCATTTTAGGGAGACCCTTCATGAGAACTACTGACACTAAGATTTGTGTGAAAAATGGTATAGTGAGTATGAAAATCAATGGTGAGAAAATAGAGTTTAAAATATTTGATGCAATGAAACTTCCTCAAGATGACTTGGAATGCTTTAATGTATGTATGATAAAAAACTTTGTTGAGCAAGCTTTTCAGGTCCAAAACATTGATCCATTGGAGACCACTCTCACCCACAGCTTCACAGAGGTGGATATGGAGAAAGAATATGAAGATATTACTGATAACATCATCATAGCTGTGCACCTCCTTGAGACTTCTCCAAAATATTCCAGTAAGTATCCTCCTCCATTTGAATCTCTCATACCCACTAATACTACTCTTCTTCCATCCATTGTCTAGGCACCAACATTGGAACTAAAGCAGCTACCCGAACATTTGACATATGCCTATTTGGGAGAAAAGAAGACTTTACCTATGATTGTAGCTGCTAACTTGAGTAGTGAAGAAGAAGAGAAGTTGTTAAGAGTTCTTAGAGAACATCATCTACCCTATATCAGATAGCAAATGGGTGAGCCCGGTCCAAGTTGTTCCTAAAAAGAGTGGGATCACAGTAATGAAAAATGAAAATGAGGAGCTCATACCTACAAGAAAAACAACGGGTTGGAGAGTATGTATCGATTACTGGAACCTAAACAAGGAAACCAGAAAAGATCATTTCCCCTTACCATTCATCGATAAAATGTTGGAGAGATTAGCCGGTCACAGTTACTATTGTTTCTTGGATGGGTACAGCGGATACAATTAAATTGTCATAGCACCTGAGGATCAAGAAAAGACTACCTTCACATGTCCTTTCGGTACATTTGCTTATAGAAGAATGCCATTTGGTTTATGCAACGCACCAGCCACTTTTCAAAGATGTATGATGAGCATTTTTTCGATATGGTAGAGAAATATATTGAGGTGTTCATGGACGATTTTAGTGTTTTTGGATCTAATTTCAATGAGTGCCTAAATCATTTAGAAAATGTCCTAAAGAGATGTGAAGAGAGTAATTTAGTGCTAAATTGGGAGAAATGCCACTCTATGGTTCAACAAGGTATTGTGTTGGGTCATTCCATCTCAAACAGAGGTATTGAGGTCGACAAAGCTAAAATAGATATTATTTCAAAGTTACCTCCCCCTCTCACAGTCAAAGGCATTAGAAGTTTCCTTGGACATGCTGGTTTCTATAGAAGATTCATCAAGGACTTCCCCAAAATCTCGAGACCTCTTTGTACGTTGTTAGCCAAGGATACCAAGTTTGAATGGATTAATGATTGTATGCAAGCTTTCAACACATTAAAGAATGTTCTCACATCTGCCCCGATAATGATGGCACCGGATTGGAATCTCCCTTTTGAATTAATGTGTGATGCCAGTGATTTTGCTTTGGGAGCTGTCTTAGGTCAAAGGATTAATAAGGTACCTCATGCTATTTATTATGATTCTAGAACGTTAAATGATGCCCAGCTTAACTATTCTACTAGAAGTTTAGATCATATCTTATTGGTTCTAAAGTTATTGTATTCACTGACCATGCTGCTTTGAGATATTTGTTTTCTAAGAAAGATGCAAAGCCTAGGCTAATCAGATGGGTACTCCTACTACAAGAATTCGATTTAGAGATCAAAGACAAGAAAGGTAATGAGAATGTAGTTGCGGATCATTTGTCAAGACTTCCCTATGAGAGTGATGATAAAGAGTTGCCATTGAATGAAAACTTCCTCGATGAACAACTATTCACACTAGAGGTAAAACTTCCATGGTACGCTGATATAGTAAATTATCTAACTACTAAAGTTTTTCCTCCAGGCATGACCACTCAAGAAAAGAAACGGTTGATATCTCTGTCAAGACATTACTATTGGGATGATCCTTATCTTTTCAAAGCTAGCCCCGATCAAATCATCAGACGATGTATCCCAGAAGAGAAGCACTTGAGCTTATTGCAACACTGCCACCAGTTTGCTTATGGAGGATATTTTGGGGCAAAACGAACAGCTCTTAAGGTACTTCAATCTGGTTTTTATTGGCCTAATTTGTTTAAAGATGTTTTCTCCTTTTGCAGCTCATGTGATAGATGCCAGTTGACAGGTAACATCTCTTCCCGAAATCAAATGCCCTTACAAAATATTCATGTAGTAGAACTTTTTGATGTATGGGGCATTGATTTCATGGGACCATTTCCTAACTCATTTAGTTATTTATATATTCTTGTGGGCGTGGATTATATGTCTAAATGGGTCGAGGCTGTCCCCTTAAGGACTAATGATCACAAAGTGGTTATCAAGTTTTTGCAGGCTAACATTTTTACTAGGTTTGGAACTCCAAGAGCAATCATCAGTGATGGAAGCAGTCACTTTCATCATCGTTCTTTTGTCGAACTACTCCGGAAGTATGGGATCACTCATAAAGTTGGCACTGCATATCATCCTCAAACCAGTGGCCAAGTGGAGATTAGTAACTGAGAGATCAAGGGAATATTAGAAAAGACTGTGAAGCCTAACCGGAAGGATTAGTCTCTACGCCTAAATGATGCTCTATGGGTATATAGGACAGCCTATAAGACCCCAATAGGCATGTCTCCCTACCGTGTAGTTTTTGGAAAAGCATGCCATCTACCAGTGGAATTAGAACATCGAGCATATTAGGCCATAAAGCAGTTCAACTTCGACATGAAGCAAGCGGGTGAGAAAAGGAAACTTCATCTAAATGAGCTTGAAGAATTGAGATATGATGCCTATGAGAATGCAAAGTTGTACAAGGAACGGACAAAAGCTTATCATGACAAACAACTAGTACGGAAGGAATTTCATGTAGGACAAAAGGTGCTGCTATATGACTCACGATTGAGACTGTTCCCAGGCAAGCTCAAATCCAGATGGTACGGTCCGTACATGGTCACCAAGGTCTTCCCTCATGGTGCATTAGAAGTCTGTGGCCCAAGCGCGAATCAGCCCTTTACAATAAATGGACACAGAGCCAAACCTTACCTCGACATTCAATTTCCTCCAAGAGATGAAGACTTGGCACTTGAAGAGGTTCAGTATACAGCTGACACACAAGCATTAGAGCCACAAGAGGTGGGCTCTAAGTGCCCCCTTCCAACCAACTAGCACAGAAACACGAGAGTGCTTGAGCAAAAATTCATTTCGATTATTCATACCGCTCAAGCATCTCTACAGAGGTTAGTGGTACTGAGGCCACTAACAAATGGTAAGGCTGTACTGTTCCAAAATTATCATTTTCAGCTGAGGTAAGTTGTTATTTTTGCCCAGACACACTATTTGCGATCGAGAGCATGTGTGTGATCGAGCGTATCCTTACATATGCTTGAGCACACAAATGCGATCGAGCGCACTCGTGGCAGAAGGTTAGTTATAAGTCTGAAAATTCACTCCCACGCACTCACATTTTCCCCCTGTTGACTCGCACTCACAATCTCTCTCTCACTCGCCCTTTCCCGTCTACCCACATCTCTCTCCCTTGCACTCATCCACCACTCTCCATCACCACCTAAACCTATCCCCATCACCACCATCCTCCGCCATCACCACCGTGTACCCCCTCCCTATTCCACATTCCTCCCATACACGAGGTACCAATTTCATGCACACACACACATTTTTCATGCTTTATTTACACTTTCAAGAAATATAAATTATCATATGTGTGATGGTATACTTATTTTCTTTGCCGGAGGTTAGGAATGAATTCAAATCTTACAAACCATAGCTTGGTTTTTTGGTGCACACCACCTGTTCGAGAAAAAGTCTGACCGTGTACGATTGAGCGCACGACATTTGCGATCGAGCACATAGCCAGTGTGTGATCGAGCGCACCTCATTAAGATCGATTGTAAATCAGGCAGAAACTAAAGAAAAACATGTCTAAACCGTCTGTTTCCACTTCTGGTGCATCCAACAGTCGTGCCTCGTCATCCCAGCCCAGCATAAAGCAAAGAGAGCTTTTATTCGAGACCACCTTCACCATCGATGACGTATTCCGGCATATGGACGCCACTCAATGGGTCGTCCAAGCATTCCGACATCGAGGGTTGAAGAGGCAGTTTAAGCCGGTCTGTTCCACTGCTTACTCCCAGCTCGTAGTCCAGTTCTACACGAGCCTATCATTTGACTGCAGCAGACCAAGAGTTCTCACTTCTTCAGTTCAAGGCACACCCATCGAGGTGACTAGTGCCAATATAGTCGCTGCTCTTCATTGCACCGACAAGTCCCCTCCTGAGGACACAGATATCGAGGAGCAGCCAGAGTCCTTTGGCTTGGCTGAGATCTCACAGACATGTGCGCTGGCCAGTATGCCGATAGGCATAACAATGCGGTCAGTCGGTCCAAGCTACCTCCACGACTGTGGCTTGTCGACACGATCCTGCAGTGTAATGTGTGTCTATTGGGGCACAAGACACAGCGACGAGACCAGTTTCTCCAGTCCTTATATGCCTTCCATAAAGGCCACTGGTACTCCATCCCGGCTGTCATTTGGAGCCAATTGCACAAGTTTTGGGATCACGTACATGGCCGTCAGACCACCACGGCTAAAGCTTAGGGCCTCCCTTTCCCATTCCTACTCTCCTCCATCCTCAAGAAGAAGGGGATTAAGGGGACCTACAGCGACGAGCCAGTGCGAGAGCATCCCTTCTTCGGGAAGGTTCAGTGGACACAGCATTTCGCATATGCCATGAGGACCCCCAGTACCTACTCCAGCAGCTGAGTGAGTTGAGGAGGATCGTATGGACACCGAGACCTCGGTATTTAGCCTAGTACGAGAGGATGACCATTCGGACATGGGACCCACTGAGTCCCAGCACTTCCTAGCTAAGCTATCCTCCTTCCGAGGTGAGGTCGCTGCCGCTACCACACTTGTCCATCAGTGCATCGATAGTCTGGAGGCCCGATTTACACGACAGGAGGCTATGCTACAGGTTATCCTTGATCACCTACCTTCGGCACCCGATCCCTCTTCGACTGCACCACCTGATGACCAGTAGTGAGAGGGTACCACGTCTGGCTGAAGACATTAAACTTAGCGCTCATGGGAGGCACCCCAAAGCATATCCTTTTTTATAGTTTATGTTATTATTAGTATTTCATAGTTTACTTTTATTTTATTGTTTATTACTTGTTTTCCAATTTATATTTGCTTTTCTTTCTTTTTCAAGGACAATGTCAGTCATCCAGTTGAAGTTTGGGGGCGTGCTCCAAGCCATGCCAGCCATATAGCTCTCCATCTCCCAGGTCAGATCCTTCCATGCTACTCACACATTGGGGACTGTGCATTTTAAGTTTGGGGGTATGGGGACACATTCACACACTCACTATGACCCACAGTTTTTTTTTTGTTGCTATTTTCATAGATAAATGCATGTTCATTATGTTCAATAAACTTTTTTTTTTTAGATCTAAACAAAACTTTATGATTTGACTTCATCAGTGAGCTTAACACTTTGAACATATAGGCCAATAATCAAGTTTTGAACCTAGATCAATGTCTTTTAGGCATTTAAAGATTCATAAGTTTAACTTAAACCATCATGAGCACATTAGCACATAATTGTGTGGGGTATGACATGGTATTTGGATTGATATGTTTCTTTTGCTTGACTGTGAACTAGATGACCTATTAGATTGATATTTTGGCATATGAAAATAGAAAAGATTGATTAGTGCTCAAAAATAAAAAAAAAATGCTCCTAATGATCAATAAAAACAAATCTTCCGCTGAGTAACTGGCCCTCTTACCTCAGTAAGCATTGAGTGTCACGTCAAAAGGTGGAAAATTCTAAGTGATCATTAAAAAGAACTTTCTGCTGAGTAACTGACCCTCTTGCCTCAGTAAGCATTGAGTGTCACGTCAAAAGGTGGAAATTCTAAGTGGTAGCATTAAAACCAGTTAGTTTCGTAGCCTTGTTGACTCGAGCTAGTAAGTCTTTAGGGGTGTCTTTACACCTAATGCCCTAAAACCATCTGGTTTGGGAGTCATTGGCTAAACGCTCAGTACACGAGTCAACAAAAAAGCTTAAGGGAACTAACTTGGCAAAAATCTCACAAATAAAAGTCTATGCCATATTTGTTGACTCTAATAGGAAGTTTGGTGAATCTTGAGTCATCAAAACACTACACGTTTGAATTTCTTGGAAACCCAATCTTTTGTGTGCTAGTCACCACACACTAAAGTCAAACTTGTGATGTCTTAAACCACCTCATGAAAATGATTTACGTTCAAAACTCTTATACATTGCAAAAACATGTTCATACTTGTTAAGCTTGCTCATGAATACGCATCATAGTTTTGTGTAAAATCTAAACTTTTGATTGACACCATGAACATTGGATTTATCTATGTTTTTCGTTTTAGTTTTTAATTTAGTATTGCTAAGGGACTAGCAATATGTAAGTTTGGGGGTGTGATAGGTGCTTAAATATTCATATTTAAGCCCCCTTATTTACATTTGTTAGGTCCTTAATTACGTTAATTTTATCTCTTTTACTCCATTTGTGTGTTTTACATGTTTTTATAGGGTCTTGGAGAAAAAGAAGCAGTTTTGGCACTTAAAGGAAGAAGCCTGAAATCCCTGGAGCAGTCTCTGGACAAACTGCAATTGATCGCAATATGCAATGCGATCGAGCGCACGTTACGATCGTGCACGCACAAGAGGGATCGTGAGCAGCACTGCGATCGAGCGCAAGACACATGCGAGCGAGCGCACATGTACCGGCGTGAACAGTAAACTGTAGAACCCTATTTTGGAAATAAAAGAGTTTTGTTTTTAGGAAAGTTTTAGGAACTCATGGGCCTCTTAGGACTTCTCAAAGACCTATAAATACACCTGTAAAGCACACACAAAGATCATCACCTCTTAAAGAGAACACTTCTCTTATATTTTTCTTGGAGTTGTAATCGTGGGAGAGAATTGACGCCTCTTCTCTCTGGTTTATTCTTCTCCTTATGTTTAGTTTATGTATGATGTTTAGTTTAGACAGCATGTGTAACTAACTTTCTTATAGGGCTCGATTGAAGCCCTAGTTATGTTTTCCCATATATATATTCAATGATTATCTTTGCCAATAGCCTTTATTATGTCGTTTAACATGATTAATGCCTGTGTTTATTTAAATTCCTCATATGTATGTGTATGGATAGGTTAGTTAGATCAATTTGGATGATCGAGTCCTGGGTCTAACATTAGTAACAAAAGATATCCACACCGGATTCTTGGATTAATCAACATAGGAAACCGGGAGTAGATACCATGCCCTAGGTCTCATGTGGTTGTCGATTTCCATAGTACTTATGCTTTCTTAAGGAACAACTCAAGCAGATACCATGCTGAATCCCTTAAGGAAGAAAAGAGTTAGAGTAGATACCATGCCTAACTCGTTGCTTAGGGAAATCAATAGCTTAAGGAGTAGATACCATGCCCTTAGGTTGGCGACCATTAGGTATACATGATAAGGCTAGTGCATTGACCTATTACAATTGGGAAAGTATGACTAGTGGTGGATATCAAAGCCCTATGTCTTTATTATTATCAAATCACCTTTCAACAGTTATTTATCTCTTTCTACTTTAGAGAAACTAATTCAAAAAGCAACTTTACCAATCCTTGTGGAGATGACTTTGCTTTCGCACACTATACTACACTGTTGACCTTGTGCACTTGCAAGTAAAACTAGTACGATTATCTACCTATTTATTTAGGAGGATAAACGCACAACACCAAGATAAGGGAAGCATCAAGTGGAGAAGGGCTGTTCGTTAGAGAAAGGCCAGCAACTTCAAATGGCAGTAGCATCCATGGCAACTACCGAGAGAAATCAAAGAGTAGAGGGCAGAGCTATGAGAGATTGCATTCCAAACCAAAGTTTGGAGGAAGGCGATGCTTCTACTAAAATAAGGAGGGTCATTTCAAGAAAGATTACAAGAAGAGATTATGGGATGAGAGAGGAGGAAGCCATACCAAGAATAGAGAGACTTTGGTTGCCAAAGGAGAGCAGTGAGATGATGTTCTTGTTGTGTGCTCAAATGTGAGCATGAGGTAAGGCAGCGAGAAATTGATCATGGATTTCAAGTGCACTTATCACATGTGCCCTCACAAGGATTGGTTCAAGAATTTCAAGGAAATTAATGATGGAATGGTTTTCTTGGGGAATGATACTTCTTACCAAGTGAGCGGGATAGGAGACATCCAGTTGACGATGTGTGATGGAGTCACAAGGTTGCTGTGGAATGTGAGGTATTTTTCGACGTTGAGGAGGAATTTGATCTCATTGGGGCAGCTGGATTCCATGGGGTACACATACAAAGCAGAGGGAGGAAAAATCAAGGTAACTAAGGGATCTTTGGTAATGATCAAAGCAGCAATAAAGGATAGTCTCTATGAGATGATCGGAGAGACAGAAATCAAGGATTAAGCAGCAAGCTTGATGGTTGAGATGGATAAGGTAGCCCTTTGGCACACTCGCTTGGGACATATGAGCGAAAAGGGCCTACAAGTTCTCAACAATTATGGTCTACTTGGTGCTGACAAAGTAGAGAAACTCAATTTTTGTGATTGTTGTGTTCTTGGGAAGCAACACCGAGTCAGCTTCAACACCGGAGTGCATAAGTCTAAAGGCATTCTTGACTACATTCATTCGGACCTTTGGGGTCCAGCAAGAACACCAACACAAGGAGGTAATCTTTACTTTCTGTCTTTAATGGATGATTATTCAAGAAAGGTTTGAGTTTATTTGCTTAAAAATAAATCAGATGCTTTGAATAAATTTATGGTGTGGACAAAGTTGTTGGAGACTCAAACGAGTAGGGTAGTTAAGGCTTCACGAACCAATAATGGCTTAGAACTTTGTAATAAGGATTTTGATAAATTTTGTGAGTTAAATGGCATTCTCAGACATAGAACGGTTGTAAAAACACCTCAGCAAAATGGAGTTGCTGAGAGGATGAATAGGACCCTTATGGAAAAGGTTAGGTGCATGTTAATTGGGTCTGGTTTACCAAAATGTTTTTGGGGGGAAGCTGTGTCTACTGCTGCATATTTGGTTAATAGATCACCCTTTATAGCTTTAGAGTTAGAGACTCCCGAAGAGATATGGAGTGGGAAACCTCCTGAGTTGAACAACCTTAGGACTTTTGGATGTGCTACATTTGCACATCAAAAGGATGATAAACTTAGCCCAAGGTCTAGAAAATGTGTATTTCTAGGGTATGGTGATGCAGTTAAGGGATATAGGTTGTGGTCCTTAGAGAAAAAAGGATTGAAACTCATAATAAGTAGGGATGTTATTTTTAATGAATTGTTATTTCCCTATTTGGAGAAAACTAACCCTGCAAGGGCTAGTGAGCAAACCAGTCCGAAATTTGTGAAGCATAGCATCAAGGAGAATTCAGTTCAAGTAGAGCAAGGATGGCAAGAGGGTTTGAACCAGGTAAAGCCCATTAATGAAGGCCAAGCTCAGGACACTCATGAGGAGGCTGAACTAGAAGGGGATGATGCAGCAAGTCAGAATGACTATCAGCTCACAAGGGATCAGGAAAGAAGACTGGTCAGACCACATTTGAGATATGGGTTTGCGGATGCTATTGTAGCAGCTCCTTATTCAGAAAGAGGGATAAGTGAACTAGAGACTTACATTAATGCCATGGGATGTAAGGATTTGTCAAGATGAAAGTTAGCTATGGAGGAAGAAATTAATTGTTTGAGGAAGAACAACTCCTGGGAATTGGTGCACATTCCAGGAAAACAGAGAGTTGTGGACATTCAAAGAAGGGAACCTTCTAGGGGATAAAGTTCGGAACAAAGCTAGGCTAGTGGCGAAGGGGTTCACGCAGAGAGACGGCATAGATTTCACAGAAACCTTCTCACCTTGACACAAGGTGGAGGAAGTGGTGATGATCCTCATCTATGTCGATGATATGTTGTTGGTTGATAACAGCAGGGAGAGGATAGAAAGGTTTACATCTCAACTCAGTAAGGAGTTCGAGAGGAAAGATCTTTACCTTACACAAAAGATCCTTGGGATGAGAAGAATTTGGGAAAGGGAGAGAAACGGGCTGAAGGTTTCTCAATCTTCCGACATAGAAAAGGTGTTGTACAAGTTTTCTATGGAAGCCTAATGATCGGGTGTTCTTATACGATTCTAGACTCCATAAGCATCCAGGAAAACTTCGGTTGAGGTGGACCGATCCTTTTATAGTGAAAAATGTTTTTGCAAATGGGGCGGTAGAAATTGAGGATACTAGAGATGGTCGGATCTTTAAAGTAAATGGCCAACGCCTTAAAATCTTAATTGATAGGCAAGATCCGGAAGTGGAAGACATTTCGCTTATGGATCCAGTTTATTCACCTTGACCACACCATAAAGGTGTGTTTTTATTTATTTTCCCTTTGTTTTGTTTGTTTTGTTTTAATTAAATTTCTTTCAATTTTAGTTTTTAGTTTTTTTTATTTACTTTAATCTAATTTTTAGCTTAGAGGTTAATTTTTCATTTTATTTGGCTAAATTTATTTTTTTATGTGGAACAAATAAGTGTTTTTGTAGAAATAGGTCCAGGTACAGTGCGTGTTGGACCCCAGCGCTCTCGCCTAGCATTGCCCAGCACCTTCCCATGCTCTCGCGCCACGCCCCACAGAAACACGCCAATTACGCCCAGCCTCGTCAAGCCGTGGCGCGAGCAAGCCCAAGCCGCGGCTCAACCCGTGATCTGGCCACTTTTTAACCCCAATTCTGCACTTTCCTCTCCATTTCAACTTTGAGAAACACAGCACACTCCTCTCTTTTTCCAAACCCTCAATTACCCACTCACTTTTGCTCAAAATTTCTTGATTCTAACATCATTTCTTGAAGGATTTAGCATTACTATTGCAGATTTTGTTAGAGATTTCTCCAAAAAGCTTGGTTCTAAGAGGATTGTAGGTTCTTCAAGAAGATTTTAAGTTGGTGGGTACTCTTCCTTCTCTCCAACTTTGGGCATCAAATCAAAATTTCAGCAAGAAGAACGGCATGCAGCTCAAATGGTGGTGCACAATTTTTTAGCTTCTGTGCACTTTTGCTTACAAATGGAGTTTCCTTTAATTTTTCTTTCACATTGAGGTCAATGCAATTTTTAAGTTGGGGGTGGAGGAAACGTATTTCTTTTTTTTTTTTTGAACTGCTAAGTATTACTTTCCTTTTTTGTTTTTGTTTGTTTTTAGCATGCTTTATGTTAAGCCTTGTAGTTAATTCACACGTCAATGATATGAGCTTAATTGAGATAGCATACAACATTTAGAAGAAGTTAAATCTTGCTTCGATTTGAGAATAATTTAAGTTTCAATCTTCATTTGGTTTGAGACTCTGGTTTGAGGTAAGATTGCATGATTAGTCTAAAACATTTAGAGAAGTTTTATGTGCGATTGTTTTGTGAATATTTTTGCGGTCTCGACAAGCTCTAGAACCTATTTGATAATCACTTGAGGTGAATTCCTAGAATGCACATTACTTAGGATATGATATAGGCAATTTTTGGACCGTTTGAGCCTTTCAAACATACCATTGGTATATTTATCGCTAGTCACCTGTTTGAGCCTTTTTCTTGAAAAAGAATTTGAGTCTTGTTTCTTTCAATAACCCATTTACTTACCTTTATGAGCCTAAAAATATTCTATCCTTACCATTCTTCTAAGAGAACTTAGTTATACACATTTTTTGAGAAGCACTTGAGAGGAGTAAGGATGGAAATATGAAAATATATTACTACCATAACCCAAGTACATTAAAGGAGATAAGTTGGGGGTTGTGGAAAAGAAAAGAAAAAAAATGAAAAAGAAGGTGAATGGTCTTATGCCAAAATAAAATAAAAAAGTGAATTATGGCAAAGAAAGAAGAAAAGAAAAAAAAAAGTGGTGATTTATTGAGAAAAATGCTCGAAAAATGGTTGAAAGAGTTGGGTGTTGAAGTAAGGTTATCCAGTGCTTAAAGCAGGTTGTGTTTAAAACTAAGAGATTAAGTTCTTTTATGTGTCAAATCCTTCCCGTTCTTTCTTAACCTTTACCTTAGCCTAACGTTCCAAGCTTACTAAAGACCTATTGATCCAAGGTGGTGTGATTTTTCTACAATAGTGGAGAGTGATTTGAAAAGTGAGCCTATGGAGCTTGTTTTTGTGATTGATGTCACGCAAATTAATATATTTCAGAGGCTAAGACTTGTATTCAAGATTGTTGTGCATAAAATCATCCTGGTGTTTGGATTAATGGATTGTGGTAAGATGGATGTTAAGAGTCGATAATGATTTTAAGATTGATGTTTGGATTACTTTTGGACTTTGGTGATATTTAATGATTCTATGTGTTATGTGTTATGTGCGATTTTTGAGACAAAAAGTTGAATTACTCTTGGATTAACACTAATATTGCTTTACTTTGTTTGATTCCTACCAAAGAATTCATTTCATATTGTCTTATTTTCACTTAAATTTCTAGGGACTAGCAATAAGCTAGTTGGGGGTTATGATGAGAGTCATAAAATGCATCTTAATAGTGCTTATTTGTTAGCATTTTAGGATTGACCAAGGTTTAAATTGCACTTTTATACCTTAACAACTCTAAAGTGATATTCTTGGAGTGTTGATCTATTTCGATGCATTTTCAGGTACTTTGAGTCCAAAAGAGGAGGAAAGCCATCATAGTTTAAAGCATGATGCTTCGATGCACATCAAAGTGAAGGCATGGTTGCGGAAGGACAAAAATGAAGAGAAACCAAGTCTTTGGTGTGTGCGCTGTGGCCTGAAAAGTCTAAGCCTCAGCCTCCAGAACTATGCCCAGAACTTTACAAAATCCAGAAGAAGACCTTCAGTGTGCGCCTAGGCCCGGACCAGTCCAAGCCGCGGCCTGCAGAAAGTGAAGGAAGTCTCCAAAAGCTGAGCCACAGCTTGGATTAATATGAGCCGCAGCACGAGCTCGATGCTTTGTTTCCGAGTTACCACTTAATTAGGGTTTTAATGATAGTTTAAACCCGAAAACACCCTTAGACCTTTTGTATTATAAATAGATCACTTAGGGTTTGATAAAAGAATTATCAAGGCTGGAAAACTCAAGAAAGCTGCCACACTCTCCTCCATCAAAGTTTTCAAGCATGAACCCATTGGCCAACTAATCTCCAAGCAAGGCAAAGGGATAAATCCTTAGGTGTAGTTGTTCTTATTTTCTATTATTGATTCAGTTGTAGTTTGGATTTATTGTCAAAACATTGTTATGATTTACTCTTTGATTTAATTAGAAGATTTTCACTTAATCCGGTGATTGTATCTTTCCCCTTGATATAAGTCTAGTCATGCTCTTCTTATGTCAAGATTGTTGGATGTGATTGAGTCTGGTAGATTTATCTTTTACGTTTGTCCATTACTGCGATATTTTCATTAAGATATATTGTCGTTTCTTGATAAATCTATAGGATAGGTCATGTGTGCTTAAATCGAAAGTAAAGAGTAATTCATATCAATTACATTAGGGTTTACATGTGCTTTGATTGAATATTTGCCGATTGCTTGTTTGGGATGTGAAACTAGCAATCGAAATAAAAATAACTGAATCAAGATTGAAATAAGGCAGCGAACCTAGGGAGGATTTTCGGAACCTTGTTGTTTCTCATTTATATTCTTCAATTTATTTACACAATTTTCTCACAAAACTTCATTACCAAAATACAAATTCTCTCGTTTGATCTTTATCGTTCGTGTTAAGGTTTACACTTTCCCTTGTAGTTCGCTTTTCCTCGTGGGATCGACACCTCAACTATACACAATAATCGCGTATTAGTTTGAGCATAATCAGATGGAGACACTTAAATATCTTGTTAGAGGAGGACAATTATCATATGCATCCTGCTAGATGGGAATACAAGATGATATCACATTTATATATATTAATTTTGTGTATACTTGCTCTTTGGAAACCAGCCCAAGAAATGAGATGATTTGATTACTCAAGAGATTTGAGATGATAAAAAGAAATATTTGTTGATTTTCTGTATTGATTTATAATGAATTGTTTCAAAATGATAAATAATGATTTGTGTTTGGATTAAATTCAAAGTTTATGTTTTAAATGTTTCCTAAATGTGTTTCTATCTTTTATATATCAAATGTGGCATTCTTGATGTATGAGAATTAAATTTTTGTAGTTTAAACTCAAATTGGCTTTAAAAGCTGATTGGTCGTTTCCTTGTTGGAATAACCAAGTTTCGAGGAGTAGTAGACATCATATTTCCTATCAAGAGGATCTTCTTATTTAGGTGGTATCTTTGGCATCCTCTTCTTATGCTATTGGTTGTTGTAATTATTTTCTGGTGATGTTGTAAGAATTATTTAAATTTGATTTGATTTGTAATATTTATCTCAACCATAAATAATGAGAAGAGGAAACTTGAGGTTTTTGATTGAGATAAAAATAGAGGATAAAAATGAGAAAATGTATTTATAATAAAAATAAAATAATTAAATTGATTGCACATCTTGGACTCATGAGGATAGTCTTATGGGTTTGGGTCGTGACAACTTTGCTGGTAAATAATCCTAGTGGATAGGAAAACATATGTTAATAACTTCAACTCTAGCTATTTCTTTCTTGTCATAATCATATATTGTACAGTTGGTGCCTTCAAAATGAAGTGCATACCCATTGTTCATCATTTGCATGACACTTAACAAATTCTGGTCAAGATCAAGAACATACAAGACATCTTTGATAAGCTTGGTACCCTTTTTAGTTTCAACAACAAATGTGTCTTTTTCTTTTGATTCCATAATATCACTATTCCCAATTCTTATAGGAAACTTGACTGAGGTATCCAAATTAGTGAAAATATGTGAATGTTTGGTCATGTTATTTGTAGCCAAACATCACTTAAAGATGTTGAAGCTTGATAAGGCACAAACATATAATCATCTTTTTAAAACATTTATATATTGTTTTTGCTTGAACCAACAATTCTTTTCAATGTGACCAAACCTCTTATAAAAATGGCATTGTGGCCCTCTTTCCACTTACAATCTTTCTCCAAGTGAGTGATTCCTTTACACACTCCACAAGGAGGGAATTTATTTCTTGTGTCTTTTTCCTTGGATATGTTTACTTCTTTATTGTCTTTGATGTGTTTAACATTATGACCACTCTTCCATTCCTTTTTTTTTTTTTTTTTGTTTAGCTTTGGAGTGAAAGAGGGACCAAAAGGCCTAAGCTTATGTTTAGATTTGAAAGCCCCTTCTATGACACTTTTGTTCAAAGGCTTGAAGAGAGCCAATCTAGTTAGTGACAAAGAACTGACCAGGGTCTTTGGATTCCTCAATTAAACACACAATGCTCTCAAATTTATTAGTCAAGCTAATTAAAATTTTCTATACTACTTTATGATCTACCAAACTTTCACCATATATCTTCATTTGACTAATAATTCAAACAACCTAGTAAAGTAATCTTTCATAGATTCTCCTTTCTTCATTTTCAAATTCTCAAATGTCTTCTCAATGCTTGAAATTTAACTATGCATATCATGATAGTACCTTGTAAATCCTTCTATAGAATCTTTTAAGCTTCCTTTGAACTAGTACCAGTAATAATTCTAAAAAATATTGTATCAGTGATTGTAGTTTGAATGAGTTGAAGAGCATTGATGTCCTTCAAGAATAACTATTTTTCCTTATTAGCAATGTCCTTCGAGATACTTCGCTTGAAATTGAATATAGTGTAGAAGGAGAAAAACCACTATACTGAGTAACTAGAGCTGCTTTCAAAACTCCATGGACCACCACATCCTAGTAATCTCTTGACATCAGTATGATTTTCATCTTGATGATCTAATAAGCATAATTTTCACTATTGAAGACCAAAATTACTTGTTGATTTGATTGATCCAAGCCATAGATGAAATGACAATAAGAGTTTTATCAATAATTTGAAGGAAATTGATCTAGAAAACGCAGCAAAAATTTAAAATTTTCATCGATTTTCATAAATCCTAATCACATTATGATTCACATGGAACATATGTTTAACTACAAGCACATTTAAGGATAGAATCACTACCTTTAATTCGTAGTGTTCTTCATCTCTTTTGATTTTGTTGCTGTTGAATTCTCCTGCATTCTTGAATTCACAACAATCGCAAAAGTATGAGATCTCTAAAGTTGATCCACATAGGGAAATTCTCTAATTAGGATTTTTCTCTAAATTTTGTTTTCTCTTTTGGAAAGAAAAAGAACAAAAAATTGCTAGGAAAAACCTGTGTAGATTATATGCTATAAAAATTATGCACATCAATAAACTATCTATAGTGTTAGGGTTATTCACAATTAACCATTAATTACAAACTAAACTCTTGTAATTGTTTTCTAATTACACATTGCCCCTTTTTATGGGTGACCCCTTAAGTTCAAACCAATCTGCTTGTAGGCCATAACTTTTATCTAATAAAAATTGGAACCCTTTCCAATTAATTAGAAATCTTTTTAATTTATTTTGAATCAAAACCTTATTGATTCTCTCTTTTGTAAGACTTAATTAATTGTCCATTAAATTAATTGTTAAGGCTTCTACAATCATAAGTGGCACATTCAAGCATATCATGACTATCTAGACAATGTTAATTTGGTTGTGAAACATTGAACCTTTCTGTTATTAGTTACCGTGCAATTCACTCCATCTATTATGCAATGTCTCAATTAAGCTAATTAAAGTGTACAAGTATTGTCAAACCCTTAGCATTAATTATATATGTCTAGATCTTAAGGCTATAATTATAATGCTGAAATTAGAAACCCCTTTCTAATTTTCACCCTACCTTGGCCAAGGAATTTCTCGAATTATATCTTAGTAGATCACATAGGACATTCCTTATTTTTACTAAATAATGACAGATCCCTTATTGTATACTCACATATCTCCATATAAAACCCATTATACTAAATTACTACTAGTTAATGATCCATGAATAGAAAACTATTAAACAACATCAAAATATAATAAATTTCATACAAGATAACCATGGTGCCTCATTTCTAAGCATCATATACACAACTATAACGTAAGAACCACCTTTTGACAGGTAAGTAAAACTCTATGTAGGTATTCTTAAGTTGAGTCATATTCAGTGAAGTTATTATCTAATGATTACTAGCTGGACAATTAGAGAAGAGGTTCAAAACTCAACAGTTCCATTACATCGATATAACTTTGGGTTATCTATTAAGAATTTTCGATTGACTTTGAATTGATGCTATAAGGATGTGATTGTGGAGAGTTGACTATTTCAAAATTTCAAATTTCTCCTCACTTTCAAATGCAGATCTTTGAGACCCTCTCTCTAGAATCTTCTCTCTTCTTTTTCTTTTTCTTCTTCCTTCTATGCCATCAACAATGAAGAAAAAAATTTGACAACATTATTTCTTCTTCTTCTTTGTAACTTTTTTTTTCTTTCTAATTCTAAACAACCAAAAACTAAAGAAAAATGATCTAACAAACTAAAAAATTTTCTCAACATTTTCTAGCGAACCAAACAATCATTTCATTCTTTATTTTTTTATATTTTAAATCAAATAAAAACATCAAAAATTTCTATTCTCATTTGATTCCTAAAAATTCCTTACCAAATTTGAGTGGAATCTTAATAATCCAGAAGGGAAAGAAATTTTTCTTAGGAACCAAACACTCATTTCCTTTCAGAATTTTTTATGAAAATGAAAGAAAAGTTACAAACTATCTAGATCTGCGACAAAGAGGCAGCTTGCAGCGACCCAAACAACGATGAAAGAGAGGCAAAAAATGCGAACCAGATCTACATAGACAAAGAAAGAGGGGAAGGAGAAAGAGAAATGGGAAAGAGAAGAAGAAAGGGAAGGAAAAAGGGAAGAAGAATGAGGAGAAAAATAAGAATAAAGAAGAAGAAAGACATGGTCTACGAAGAAGAAGACGTGCAAGAAAGGGTAAAATGGGTCTGAGAAAACAAATTAATCCCATAAAGTACGATTATTTCTATCCCATGGGGATGGGACAAATTTTTGGGATTATGACTAGTTTTGTCCCACCTTAGTCCCAAGTGAACAATAAATCCCTCAATCCAAATATGGAATTAACTATTCATTTGGGACTAATTTAATCTTATTTCACTTTTATCCCCTGAACGAAACATCTCCTTACAGGTTTACACAAGATCGCACACTTGTATTAATCACCTGCTATTAGCAAATTGTAAGGGAGTATCTTATCTTTGTGTTGGTGATATAGATGAAATTTGCTTCATAGAGCCTTTAAAGAGAATTTTCATTGTTATGAGTAAGGGTAATAATTTAATTTTTTAATACTATATTTTCTTTATATATCATTACTAATCTAAGGTTTAGTAGCCAATTGCATCCGATAGTCATTATCTCTCTCTCTCTATAACTCATCATCTCTCTCCCATTCTTTATCAACCCTAAATCTCAACATGGTAAATTAAGAGTGTAGGGTTAACAGTAAGGATATTGATTTAATTTCAAAATATTGTGTTATCTATATATATATAAATACTAACCTCTAGCTCTCTTTATAACTCATCCACTCTCTCTCCCATTCTCTCTCAACCCTAAATCTAAACATTCATTATAAAATATAGGGCCAAGCTCCTCTCCATTGAACCATTCCCCTAGTTCCCTTCGATGCACTTTTAAACAAATGACACATAGCAAGTTTTTTTGAATAGCTAAGATCTTTATTTTACTTGAACAAGTTGAACTGATAATTAACGAAAAACATCTCTAGATCTCTACTCTATCCCTCTTTATCTACTCTGGTGCACCACTAGTCTAAGATCTATCTCTCTTTCTCTTCACATGCTTTGCTAATCAAAATCATATATTTGGTATAGTCATAAAAGAACATAATGATTCCTTCAAATTAAGATCCACCTCTTTATAATGTAAGTAAATGCATGTGATGTATGTATGTTATGCATGTGATATATGTATATTATACATGTAATTAGATTATATGATTGTTATATGTATTTCATGCATGTTTAAATTATGAGATCTAAACATAAATACCTAAATCCCTCACTCTTAGATATTTAATATTAAGTTGTACATAGAAATCAATAGGAATGATTGTTCGTAGCCTTCCACCATTATAGACAATATGTGAAGTTTTTTATATGTGTAAATTTGTTGCGCTACACATAAGGTTTACACCTATTGGAAAATTTTATTGACTATTAAACATATGATGTATACGAGGTAAACGATTGATGTAGCTTTGTTGCGCTACACGTAAGTGCTATATCACTAGTTTACACTTGTAATGAATGGTGGGTTTAATTTAACTAAAATTGATATGATTATATTTCAAAGGAGAAATTATGATTGGAAATTTCATGAGATGAAAATGATAAAAGTTATGTACGCATCAAGTACATTATAGTTTGTTGCGCTACATGTATGGACAAGTGATAAGAAAATGGCCTAGTTTCTTGATAAGTCGCTTCCAACAACTTTTGTTGAGAATGTTCCAGAAGAAGAGGTCATTACTTATGAGAAGTCGCCAGAGGATGACATGTTGACTAGGCACTACATACTAACATCTATTTCTAAAGAGCTTTAAAAGCTATATGACAAGATGGAAATTGCTTATTTTGTATTGATTCATCAACAAGAATTGTATGGTGAGCGTAACCTCTTTAAGGCGAGGATGCCTGAAGGATCATTAGTCCATGAGCATGGAATAAAGATGATTAACTATATCGAGCAAATAAATTGGCTCATTTTAGTATGGATACGAAAATAATTAGTGATTTAATTCTTTAATCCCTTATAGACTCATTATTGTAGTATGCTATGAATTATAATATGAACAAGTTTAAAGCTACGCTTTTAGAACTTGCTATATGTTGAAGACTATAAAAGCTACAATAAAGAAAGGTTAAAACACCTAATATGCTTATTGATGGAGCTTCTTCCTAAAAAAGAAAGATTTGAAGAAGAAAAAGAATAAACCACTGAAAGCAAAAGGATGTGTCAACAAGGCTATTTCATCAAAAGTAAAGAAGGATAAGGGACAGTGCTCTTGCTATGGTAAAGATGGGCATTGGAGGAGAAATTGAAAGAGTCACCTTACAAGACAACCTTTGGAAGGCTGAAATTAACTTATTAGTTAATACTGCTTCTACTTAGGTGTTGGATACCAAGTATGATTCTCACATTTTTAATAGTTTTTAAGTGCTGAGAAAAAACAAGAAACTAAGTAAGGAGAAGTCAACCTTTGCATTGGAAATAGAGCAAGCGTTGCTACATTATCCATAGGGACTTATTACTTAGTTTTACCATCTTGAAGTAGGCAGTAAAATATTTCATATGGAATAACAAAGGAAATTAGATAATGATCTAAATCATTCCTATATATGGCACTTAAAACTAAGTCATATCAATGAGGATAGTGCAAACAAGTTGGTAAAAGATGGAATCTTGGATCTATCAGATTGTGAATCTTATCCAAGCTATGAAACCCATCTCATAGAAAGATGACCAGATCTCCATGTAGTTGACGTGGAGAAAGAGCCACAAATGTATTAGGGTTAATACACTCTGATGTGTGTGACCCTAATAGTTAATGTTAAAGGAGGTTACTTCAGCTTCAATACCTTTATCGATGATCATTCAAGGATAGGTACGTGTACTTAGTGAAGTACGAATCTAAATCGTTTGAAAAGTTCAAAGAATTAAGAAGATAAGTTGAAAAGCAATATGGGAAAAATATTAAAGCTCTTTGATCTGATCGAAAAGGCAAATACTTGTTTAATGATTTTTTTTATTATCTTAATGAGAATAAGATTTTTTCTTAGTAAACCCCTCTTGGAATCACACCCTATGGGATAAGGAATGATCTGTTATAAGTTACACTAATATTCCTATATCATTTGGGGGATATGTTGTCCTAACTACCACATATTTATTGAATAAAGTTACCTCAAAAGCAATATATGAAATTCCATATAAGTTATGGAAAGGGAGAAAATCTAATTTTAAACAAGTTAAGATTTGGGGTTGTCCCACTTATGTAAAGAAATTACATACAGACAATTTAGGAACCAGGTCTGAAAAATGTAGGTTATGGAATATCCTAAAGAAAATTTAGGATATTATTTCTATTAAGGAACATAAGATGTTTGTTTTAAAGCATGCTACCTTTCTAGAAAAAGAGTTTATGCTAGAAATGAGAAGTAAAAGAAAGATAGATCTTGATGAAGTGTCACAAGAAGCACAACCCGATACTATTCAAGTTGAAGAACCTAAATCTATAGATTTTCCTAATACACTACCAGTTCATAGATCTAGCAGAATACCCAACGTTCCAAAGAGATATGGATTTCTCATAAGTGCTGACATAGAGGTACACCTTATAGATGATAAGGAACCTGCTAACTATGAAGAAGCAATGTTAGACATCGATTTTGAGAAGGGGCTAGAAGCCATGAAATCTGAAATGGATTCCATGTACTCCAACAAAGTGTGGACTTTAATCGATGCACCTGAAGGTATAATAACTATAGGTTGCAAATAGGTCTTTAAAAGAAATATTGATGCGGAAGAAAAGGTAGAGACCTATAAGACAAGGCTAGTAGCAAAGGGTTTAAAGCAAAGTTAAGGAGTTAACTTTGAAGAAACCTTCTCTTTAGTGGCCATGCTTAAATCCATTAGGATTTTACTTGTTACAGTTGCATAAAATAACTATGAGTTATGGAAAATGGATGTAGAGACAACATTCATAGAGGAGGATGTGTATATAACATAACCTGGGGGTTTTCATATCTAGTGGTAGTGAACACAAAGTATGTAAGCTTCAAAGATCCATTCATGGGTTAAAGCAAGCTTTTAAAAGTTAAAACATTTGTTTTGATTAGAAAATCAAATTGTTTGATTTTATCAAAGAATGAGGATGAACCATGTGTGCATAAGATGATCAATGGGGGCATTGTGATGTTCTTAGCTGTTTATATAGAAGACATACTACTCATTAAGAATGATGTAGGTATGTTACAATTAGGCAAGGTTTGACTGTCAATAACTTCTTCATGAAGGATTTTGGTGAAGCATCTTACAATTTGGGGAACAAGATCTATAGAGATATATCTATAAAGATGCCAGGCTTGTCCAAATCTACTAATATAGACAAAATGCTAAAAAGGTTTAGCATGGAAAATTCTAAATGGATCATAGAATTACTCCCCCGAATGACATGTCCCCAACGAAACCTAAACATATAAGTAGATTGGATCTATCATGTACTCTATGTTATATACAATACCTGGTGTTCAGTATGCTTTAAGTGTTACAAGCACATATCAGTCCAATCCAGGTAAAGATCATTGGATAGTTTCGAAGAACATTCTTAAGGTCTTAAAAAGAACTAAAGATTATTCCTTGTAAATGGGGAAGAGTAATAGAAACTTAAAGCCTTCACATGCTCTAGTTTTAGTCTAAAAAATATGACAGTAAGTCACTATATTGATAAGTACTCCCCTTAAACGGTGGAGTAGTGAGCTAGAAATGTTCCAAGCAAACGGCCACTGCGGATTCAATATAGACGCCGAATATGTTGTTGTATTTAAGGATAGTAGGAAAGCTATTTGGATAAAGAAGTTAATCGCTGAGCTTGGAATGGTTTCTGACATTGTAAATTCAGTATCATGGTACTATGACAACAATAGCACCATTATGTAGGCGTAGGAACCAAGGTCTAACTAGAAATCCAAATAACTCTTATCATTATTCCATTTGATTAGAGGAATCACTCGAACAAGTGATGTAAAGATGAGAGAGTTTTATCAACAAATGATATTGCGGATTCACTAACTAAAGAAATGGGTATGAGATACATGGGCTATTGATAGTAGTGTACCTTACAAACCAATAAAATTTGATGTTATTAGCATGTTACTTGTAAATTGATCTTATTCGTTTATTGAAAATAAATGTTAATGAATGAAATTTATATTATTTATCATATTCATTACAAATCATTACATCTACATTACACGATAAAGCCTATAGAATAAGAGAAAAGGAAATAAGCACCATGATGAGATCATGCTAGTGAGATGTATTTGCTTAAGCTTTATTCTCAAATGTTCCTAATCATTGGTAACTGATAAGGACATTAGTTAATCCAGATAGATTAGTACGTACTATGTTTCCTTAAGTAGTTAAGGGTGATTGATCTCATGGTTACTAGTGTATGAAACACTAAACAAGTTATATAAGTGCTTATTAGAGAATAAGTACATTAAACTAACTTGACTAAGAAATTCCTAATTGAAATTTTACTGGTTTTTAATACTGTAAACTCGTTTTTGCAGCATGTTATCAATAACAACATCAATTTAATGAGATTGAAGCTATGCTTTTCAAACTTGTTAATATGTTGAAGACTATAAAGGTAACAATCATAAACTAAGATACCCATTATACATGTCGATGGGGATTCCTATTCTAATCCTAAGGGAAAGAACGCCTTAAAGAAGAAGAAAAAAATTGTTGAAAGCTAATTGAGGTGTCAACAAGTCAAGTTCCTTAAAATCCAAGAAGAATAAGGGATTGTGCTTCTGTTGTGGCAAAGATGGCCACTAGAACAGAAACTGATAGGATCTCCTTGTAAGACAAGCCTTTGGAAAGCATATCTAAGCTGTTATTCGATGATATCAACTTATATGTTAATAATAATTCTACCTACATATTAGATACCAAGTATGGTTACCATATTTCCAATAGTTTACATGCGCCAAGAAGCAGCAGGAAACAAAGTAAAAGAGAAGTCAACTTTGGCCTTGAAAATGCAATAAGTGTTGCTACATTAGCAGTAGGAATTTATTACTTAGCTTTACAATCTAGAAGCACACGGTCAAATATTTCATATTTAACAACCAAGGAAAAGATGATGATCTAAATCATTCCTATATATGGCACTTATGACTAGGTCATATTAATGAGGATAGTGTAAACAAGTTGGTAAATGATGGATACTTGGATCTATCATATTTTAAATCTTATCCATTATGTGAAGCATGTTTCTTAGGGAAAATGACTAGATCTCCATTTAGTTGACATAGAGAAAGAGCTAAAGATGTAATAGGGTTTATAGATACCGATGTGTGTGAACCTCTAATAGTTAATGCTAAAGGAGTCGACTCCAACTTCATTACCTTTACTGTTGATAATTCTAGGTATGGGTATGTGTTCATAGTGAAGTACAAATTTGAATCAATTGAAAAGTTTACAAAATTCATAAGTGAAGTTGACAAGAAAACTAGAAATGGTATTAGAGTTCTTCAATCCAATCAAGGAGTTTAATACCTGTTTGATAATTTTCTTGATTATCAAAAAGTGAATGGGTTTCTCTCCTAGTGGGCTCTTTTTGGAATCATGCCCTATTGCATATGGTACAATCCATGATGAGTTACACTAATCTTCTTATATATATGTTTAGGGATATGCCATCCTAATCGACGTATAACTATTGAATAATGCTCCCTTGAAGATAGTACCTAATACACCATATGAGATATGGAAAATGGAGAAAACCTAGTCTTAAACATGTTAAGATTTGGGGTCGCTCCTTTAGACTCTCAATTTTGTACCCTTTTGTAATCAAAAATTGATTTCTCCTTGAACCTAAATGAAAAGAAGAAAGATGAGTGTTTGAGTATGTGATCAAGGTATAATCTTCACTCAGTTTTATGTTTGCTATGATTAAGAGGTAATGTAATTGGAAATCAAGAGAAGAATAAAAGTTCAAAAAATCCCAAGGTCAAAATCTTTTGTTTTAGGTATATGTCTTTAAAGCTTAAGACCTTATTAGTTTTATATTAATATAAATTTTGATTATCTTTCCGATGATATATTATGGGAAAATTTTGGATAAGAGATGAGTGAGATATTAATTTTTTTACCGAGAGAGCTTTAGAACTAACTAGTTTATGTAATTTGGGCCTCACTTAAAATCAGTACTCAATTTGTGTATGAGACTAATTTGGATAGAAATTAAACTCTTTAGTATTTCGATAAAGTATAAGTTAGCCTCATAAGTCATTTGAAAGAGTGAGAATGGCCCGTTTGAAGTCAAGGTTCAGAATCCGGAAATTTTCCTATTCAAAGTGGGAATTCAATTTTGGAAATTTGCTCTTTAGAGGTTCCTTCGCCTCGAAATCAGCCAGACCTAATTCTAAACCCTAGAAGGACCCTTAGTACGTTATAAATAAATACTTATAACACTCATAAGAAGATCTTTGGCTAATAACATAACTTATTTTCCGATTTTGAGAGAATTAGTGAGAGAAAGTTCCCTAAACTTAAGCTTTAGTGAGAGAAACACAAAAACCATAAGCCAAACCATAATATTTTCTCCTTAGAGTCCAAATTTTGTAGTCTAAAGAATAAAATCAATCCAAAACAATAAATCTTTGATTACAGAAAATGAAGAACGAAGCGAAAATCGTTCCAGAATCGCATAGTACTCAAGAACAAGTGTATTCTTTGGAGGAGAAAATAGGCCTCCCCATCCCTTTATTTGGAGAAAGAGAGGAGTTTTGTGATCCTTATTGTCTATGTTTAATCTCTTTAGATAGGTCTCAAAACGTGCATGTGATCTTTGCAAGCATCATAATGCGCTTTGAAGGTAGAAATCACTCTCTTTTCTTACAAAGTTTGTAACTTTTCTTGTCCTTCATATAATTCATCCTTTTAAATTGATTTCTTATTTGATTGAGTGTTTTAATTGTTTGAGATTGATATTATTCTAATTTATATTATAATTTTCATGTTTAGACACCTTAGGAATAAAAAAACCCGAAATTAGTCAAAGTTAGAGAAGTCTCTTACCTAGGCGCCAGTTTTAGATAAATTTAAGCAAGAACACCACTTTAAAGAGGTGCTCGCACAAGGGGGAACCACTTTAAAGTGGCGCCAGCATAAAGGGGCACCACTTTAAAGTGGGGCCTGAGCCCATAAAACTTACAGATTCATCTTTTGTTCTTCTTTTGCTTCCCAGGCTTGATTCCCATGTTTGATTTATTCCAAAATTGTTTGTATGATTCATATGATGTCTCTAAACAACCTAGAAACAAGTTTTAGAATATTAAATTGCAAATTAACATACTTTAATGATCATGAACTGGAAACCCTAAAAAGGCATGCTTTGATGTTGATTTTAAGACTTAGAAAGTTAGAGTATGTTTGTGATTGTTTATGGATGTTATATGAAGATCCAAGCAAGTTCATGTTTCTGTCTTTTGCATGATGATAACATCAAGGTATAATTTTATGATGATATGTGTACTCATATGTCTCCAATCCACGATTATTATGAACTATATCCTTGCTAGTTAGATTTTCCATGATTGCGTGCATAAATTGATATAAAATAGTAGTTGTCAAATAGGATAATTTTTGTCTTGATTGATAATATGTATTATTTTGCATGATTCTGTGATTAGTTATCGCCTGGATGTTATAACATGTTTTATTTGATGATTTCATGCTCTATTACATGTTCTTGATCCAGTCATATGCTTGAATTGATGGATTAGTTGTTTTTTATTTGTTTTGATCATGGATGAATTTAATTGCTTGTTTTATAGTTCATGAATGGATTTATTTTATATACATTTTCTATGGAGAATGGAGTTAGTTTACTTTTCTATTTATAAATTGTCATAGATGGATTTATTTAATTTCTATAAATGATTTATTTATCGCTTTCTTTAATTATTGCAATTTTGAGAATGTAAGTCATGTTTAAGCACCTTTTAATTTACTCTAATTTCAATTTTTTTGGGGATGTAAGCCACGCTTAGGATATATTTATTTTTTCACTATTCCCCTTGTAATTGTCGCAACTTTTATTTTCTTGCTCTTTTATTTGTATATAACTGCTATAGATGGATGCATATCTTGTATTCTCATGATATTGTGTGTGACTCGTTTTTATCTCTCATATTATTTTTTCATGTGTGATCATTAACAAGAAACAATTAATCAAAATTAATAAAAAGGTATCTAGTAATGTGCAAGAATGGGCTAGACTCATCGAGGCCTAGGTGCACTTGGGATGCTCATTAGGGGCCAAGAAACTACAATGCCAAGTGGAAACTCCTTGATGTGATTATCCCTTAATGGCCTCGTGTCATTGGTACTCCCATCATAATTTTGGATAATCCATTTGTGTTAGCACGCATCATGTTCACTTATGATCTGAATGAATACAAAGGATTAATAACATAAAAACTTTAACTAGATTTGTTAGATTGTGTTAAGAGTCTTGAGTCCCATGTATACATTAATTAATTTAAACAAGATGAGTGTCACTGATCCTAGGTTTAATATACTCATAGGTTAATGATAGCATCTAAGACCAAAGGTCAACCTCGAGTGACTTGGAGTAGACCCTAAGGCGTGAGATTAAAGAGAATCACTCTAACTATTACATAGAAGCAACAAGATAAGTTGTAAGTTGTAACGAGACTTAAGGAAATGATTGCTAAGTTGGCAAATAACCAAGATAAATTTATGGAGAGGATAACTATGGTTGAGGAATCAGTCGTTGTAGTGAAGAAGAGAACTGAGCTTAAGGAAAAAAAATATGTGAATGAGGGTAAAACTCTTGATGATGAGGAGGATTATTATAGTGATGATGAAAAGGTTGAGGTAGTTGAATCCAAGAAGGGTACTAGAGCTACACCTAAGGAAGAGTCCAAGAACATGAAGAAGTTTGGTGAGAACATGAAGAAGTTTGGTGATTAGTTTGGGAAGATGAAGTCCATCTTGTAAAAGGTTCAAGGAGCTGATGATTACCTACTTGATATGGAAGGTCTCACTCTTGCACTCGATGAACAATTGCCTAACAAGTTCAAGATGCTATATTTAGAAAAGTTTGATAGTACTAGAAATCCGAAGAGTAACTTAAAGCAATATATTGATACTATGTAATTGATTGATGTATGTAAGAGTTTGTATCCTCAGTTGTTCAAGAGAACCCTCACTAGCTTTGCTCTCCAATGGTTCCTTATCCTTGAATCCTTTAAAGTTCACACCCTTGAGGACATTTCCACCAAATTCATCAAATAATATTCCTAAAATATCAAACTTAATCTTACCATTCATGACCTTCAAACCACAAAGCAAAAACATAATGAAACCTTTTTTCAAATTCATCACTTGTTGGGGAGACAAGGTAGCTAAGATAACTAACTACCCTTCTAAACTAGACCAACTCCGTATTGTCCTAAAGAACCTTCAACTGACATATTTCCAAATCCACTTTTCTATACCATTCAAAACTTTCCAACAACTTTATTACTTTTGAATTCAAGTTGAAGATGCTATGATTAGTGATGTGTTCGTTGTATGCCCTATAAGCCAATGGTATTTGATGCCTAGGGATAATATTTGTAAAACAATCTTAATCAAATTGTTATTATAATTAATGGTAATTTTTTTTATCGTGAATATATTTTTAATTATGTTGTCAGGATTAAGTCCATAGAGTAAGAGCAATAAAGATAAGTTTATGATGAGATCATAATTTTGAGACCTAGTATTCTTGAAAGTTTTTCTCTTAAATGTTCCTAATCGTAGGATACTAATCGGAAGTTAGTAATCTAGTTAGACTGGTACATACTATATTTTCCCAATTGGAAGGGTAACTAATCTCATCGTCACTTGTGTGGTAGACACTAAAACAAGTATGTGAGTGCTCATTGGAGAATGAGTTCACTAAGCATGACTTGACTTAGGAACAAGTAATGGAGTTTCTATTGCAAGTCAATAGGTGGTTCTTATGTTATAGTTGTGCATGTGATCTTTAAATCAGAGACACCATAATTATCTTGTATGCGACTTGTTATCCTTTGATACTATTTAATATGGTTATATTCATGGATCATTAATTAGTAGTAATTGGTTGTAATAAGTTTCATGTGGGGGTAAGTAAGTGTACAATAAGGAATTTATCACTCCTAGGTAAAATGGGAGAATGTCCTATGTGATCTACTAAGATATAATTCGAGAAGTTCCTTGGCCAAAGGAGGGTGAGTATTAAAAATGGGTTTTAATTTCACCATTAGATTATATTATTAAGATCTAGACACATAGTATTAATGCTAAAGGTTTGACAATAATTCCATACCCTAATTAGCTTAATCGAGACATTGCATGATGGATTGATTGAATTGCATGGTAACTGACAACATAAAGGTTAAAGGTTTCACAACTAAATTCACATTGTCTGGCTAGTCATGATATGTTGTTAGATGTCACTCATGACTGTGGAAACCCTAAAAATTAATTTAATGGATAATTAATTAATTCTTACAAAAAGGAGAATCAAAAGGAGTTTTGATTCAAAATAAATTAGAAGGAGTTTTGATTAATTTAAAAGGGTTCTAATTGAAATTACGAAAAAATTATGACCTACAACAAAATTAGTTTGAAGTTAAGCGTCACACAAAAAATGGAAAATGTGTAATTAAGAAACAATTGCAAGGGTTTAGTTTGCACTTATTTATTAGTTTCACCTAACCCTAACACTATAAATAGTTTATCAATGTGCAAAAATTTTCTACCACAAAATCTACACACAAGTTTCTCCCAGGGTTTTAGTTTTTATTTTTCCAAAGGAGAGAGCTAATTTTGAGAGAAATCATAATTTTGTATTTGTCTTATGTAGATCAACTTTGGAGACCACACACTTTTGTGCTAGCTGTGAATTCAAAAACACAAGGAAATTTGGATTTAAGTCTGAAGGAGAATTCGGCTACAAAAGCTCCAAGTAGTAAAACATACCAAATCAAAGGTAACGATTCTATCCTTGAATGTTCTTGATGATAAAGATATTTGATAGGAACACTTTGTGTTACGTTTTTAATGCCTTTCCTACCCTATTTGGCTTTGTAATTCTCTTAACTTTGTTATTTTGAGCTTAGTTTCTTTTCTTAGTATTTAGAAAGCTTGTAAACGTGGGAATGGTAAAATAAAGTGCTAAAATGAGTTTTTCTAGTTACTTTAGGAAATCTAAGTGGATTAAGAAAATAGTCTTATCATTCTAAGAAACTTTTCTAATTATGGAAACTTTCCTTATCTATTATTTTCTGATTTCTTTGTAGGGTTCCACCTTGGAATTATTTGGATGATGTGTCAAAACACAAGAGAATATTGGAGTTCATTAGTGACATGGGTATGTCCAACCTAACATTGGCTTGCCCAACAAAAAATCACATAATCTCTTGTCAACTAAGCAAGGTGATAGGTCCAAGCCCAAAGTGGAGGAAGATTTAGATGCAACAGCCTACTGGATTTTGGCCTATCATAATAGGCCCAAACAATATCATTTTTGAGGCTTTCTTAGGTCTAAATTGAAGTTCAAGACGTCTTCTTTCCAGCCCAACAAGTTTCAGCTCATTTGGAGATGTGTGGAAGAAGATATGACCGTTTGAATTCTACTAGTTGGGTCCTCCTGAAATTTCGGGATTGTATTCCTTTTTCTTACTTTTGGCCATTCCTTGATTCTTTGCGTGTTTTAGGGATTGTTTCCTTGCATGTTTCATGGCTTGTTTTTAGCATTGTTTTCTTGCTTTTCCTAAGCTTAGAGGGTTGTTCTAAGCTCTGTAAATAGGGTGTTTATAAGCTGAAAGAGATCATCTTTTCTCTTGGAACCATCTCTACTCAAAATTCAAGAAGCAAAAGGCTGAAACACTCCATCATTCCATCTCCAATTGTGAGCATATTAGGACTTTTCCAAAATGTGTTCTCCTTCATCTATCATCATAGCCGTGAGGTTCATCACCATTAACATCTCAAGCTTCCTTGAGTGTGTTCAAGAAGTGTACCCCTTACGGCTATTCTTTTTAATTGTTTCAGCCTTGGATTCTTATGTTAGAGATTATTATTAATTCAATGAGTTGGTTAATTTTTAGATTTATTCTTTAATGTTTTTGAATTATTCATGATATGTAGACATATTAATTCATTACATATGTTGAATTTTAAGTTCTGTTATATTGAAAACTTTGATATTGCAAATCATTGAAGCCATAATCGCACTTTCGATCACCTAATTGATCTGGAGTACGATTTAAAGTGGTAAAAGCTATGAACAATAGCTAATGTTCTGGAAATTGCATGTTCTTTATCCATGTTGATCTTAATGATTTGTTTAAGTAATTGTAAGGATGCGCTGAGTATTAACTTGATTGCTTAAACAAAATAACTAGCTGATGGACTTTTCCTAAGCTTAGTGATTATCTAAGAAGGAATTTATAAAGTGCATGATCTCTTTAGGCTTGCACTTTGATTCAATTATGATATGTGATTGAGGCACGAATTCGTTGTCTACATTGAAACAATTTGATTAGTCATTTAACAAACTTGATTTTCTGAATTGTGAGAGAAAATGATCAATTGTAAATAATTGTTCTTTAATTTCCTTAGTAAAGTTAGTAAAAAGAAAAATCAGATCATGAAAACCCCTTAATTTTGTGTAATGTTAATAGATGTAGATTTATATTTGTTTATAAACTGCTAATTAAACCAATCAAATCATTTTTTTTTATTATTTTTATGACTCTTTAGTATAGAGTACCCGCAATCCCCGGCCAATAACGATACCCTACTAATCACTTTACTACAATCTTCTGCAGGGTTTGTTCATGACCGAAATAAACGGTCTATCAAATGGCACCGTTGCCGGGGATTGCAAAATCTCTATATTTTAGTGTCATTTAACTTGTTAATATTCTTCTTAGCATATAATATACTTGTGTTTTACTTGATTGCAATTTTAGCATGTGACTTCCTTAAAACCATTTGTAACATTTGTAAGGGAAGCTCATTATTATTTGTATTTCAAACTTTAACTTATATATTGATTCCTTTGCTTTTGTTATTTAGGTCCATGAATGTCAGCAGTTAGTAGAAAGACTCAATAACTTAGAAAACGTTTGGCTTTACTAAAAGAAGTTGCACTTTCTACAAATCAACCCCCACCTCACCAAGAAGGGAGGCTAGAGTCGGAGGAGTCGGATAATTTTTCACATCACTTGTCAGACGAGGAAGAAGAGATACCTGACTTAGAAGACGCAAGTAAGGAAGACGAAGTACCAATGGCTGAAACTATTAGGCAAATGTCTTCTTCAACTGATGGGGGAGCTGCACCAACTTGTATTACTTATCCAGAACCAGCAGTTGGCAAGATAGCTGAGTTCGAACTGAAGAGTGGGTTCTTGCACCATTTGCCCAAATTCCATGGGCTTACTAACGAAGATCCTCACAAACATCTCAAGGAGTTCCAGTTTGTGTGTTCAAGTATGTGCCCACAAAATGCGGAACTCAACGTTCTGAAGCTGAAGTCATCCCTTTTTCACTTGAAGATAAGGCAAAGACTTGGTTGTTTGATCTACCCTCGGGTTATATCAACACATGGGAGAAGCTGATGACTGAGTTTCTGACTAAGTACTTCCCTGCTTCAAGGATTACTGTCTTGAGGAAGCAGATAACTGGAATTAAGCAAAGGAAGGATGAGGCGTTTTATGCCTACTACGAGAGATTCAAGAGCTTAATTGCATCATGTCCTTCACATAGGATGACAGAAGGGAATCTTCTCACTTACTTTTATGAGGGACTTCTCCCCCTCGAACGTCAATTGTTAGATGCTGCTGCCGGAGTTTCTTTTGTCGATAAGACACCTGATGTTGCTAAGGAGTTACTCGCCCAACGTGCTCTTAATTATCAACAATACGAGGGAGTGTTAAACTCCACTCATGGGGTGAATGAGGTATCTTCTAGCTCTGCTCTTGAGGAAAAAGTTAATAAAATGTCTACTCTTCTGTCTCAGGTACTGAACGTGAATGGAGCACAAGTACAACAAGTTGCTAAAATTTGTGGTGTGTGTTGTACTCAAGGGCATCCAACTGACCAATGTCCCCAACTGATCAACAATGGAGGATTGGAGTCTCTTAACGCTGTTGGGTTTCAAGGTAATCAAGGTGGACAAAGGTACAACCCTTTTTCTAACACATATAACCCTGGGCTTAGAGATCACCCCAATTTTCGTTGGGCCAACAATGATAATGTTCAGAACCCTCAAGGTCAAGGGCAAGTGTTTCCACGCCCTCAAGGTTTGTTTATGAGGCCTCAGGTACCTCAAAACTTTGTCCCTAATCCTATTATACCTACAAATTCTGTTGCTTCTAATTATGATGAAATTTTAAAGTCCCTTGCTCAAGGGCAACAGAATTTAACTACTGCTACTCAAGCTCTTGTTACAGGTCAACAGGCTCACACTAAGGATATTGCAGAGCTGAAGAAGCAATTGGGACAAGTGGTGGACTTCATGGGGAAGATAACGGAGAGTGGAAAATTGTCTAGCAACACTGTTCCCAACCCAATTATCGAGCAAGCAAAGTTGTTACCACAAGGAGTGGCAAGACCCTTGTGGATGTTCTTAAAACTCAGAAGAAAGCCAAAGTGACCCACCATGAGGAAGAGGACGTTGTGAGCACCAAGAAGGAAATATAGAAAGATCCCACCACCACAATGGCGGAAATGATTGGTCCTCCATCATCTGAGAATGCTTTAAAACCTCAAGGTAATGAACAAAACCCTAAACACTCTTTTGATTCTAATCCTTTTGCTCGTGTACCTTTTCCTAGTAGGTTTGCCAAAACCAAGAAGGATGAATCTGATCAGGCCATCTTGGAGATTTTTAAGAAGGTACAAGTCAACATGCCTTTGATTAAGTGCTTGAAGCAAGTGCCAAGATATGCCAAGTTTCTGAAGGAGCTTTGCACTACAAGGAGGCAGACTCGTGAGAAGGAGGTGGTGAAGTTGAATGAGACAGTCGCTGCTGTCATCCAAAGGAAATTGCCACCAAAGCTTAAGGATCCAGGGAGTTTTTCTGTTCCTTGTGTGATTGGTACCAACAAATTTGATAATGTCATGCTAGACTTAGGAGCTTCAATTAATGTGATGCCTTATAGTGTTTATGCTTCTTTAGAGCTAGGTGCACTTAAAAGTGATAATGTTGTTATCCAATTGGCTGATCGATCTAATAAGTATCCTAAAGGATACGTTGAAGATGTTCTTGTGCAAGTAAATCAACTCATTTTTCCTGCAGACTTCTATATCATTGATATAGAAGATTCGCCCCTAAATTCTACTCCGTTGCTTTTAGGGCGCCCATTCATGAGGACCGCAAGAACAAAGATCGATGTTTATGAGGGAACTCTAACCATGGAATTTGATAATGAAGTTATACACTTCAACATCTTTGAAGCCATGAGGTATCCATTGACTGACATTAAACCCTGTTTTTCTATTGATGATATTAACTCACTTGTGCAGAGATTTTTGGAAGCAATGGAAGAGGATGAGTTGAAAGTAACACTCTCTCAAGGAGTTGGTTATACTGAGAATGGATCCCTTTAGAATCCCAATGGATATCCAATTTACTTTGGATGTTCCGCCGTATCCGGCATATGAAACACAAAGAATATCCAATTTGAACAATTTAAACACAATCAGTCATAAGAATTTACTCAAACAATTGAAATAGAACATTAATTCTAAAAATATCATAATTGTACGAACATATATGAAAATAATATGCCAAACAATGGCGAGGCTTTATCTTCAACCTTAGATGAAGGTTTTAGCCTCTCATGATTATGAAACTAAATTTCACAATTAAAGTGCTAAACATAAAACTTTAAACTCAAAAGAAATAAATTAAAACTGACTATACATGGATAGAGAAATTCCACTCACAACTACTGTGCGGCACTTTCCCCCCTTGGTAGCAAAGCCTTCCAGATTACACCCCGATTGCTCGCAAAAGTCCTCCGGATTTGCACACCTTTTTGATGAAGTGAAATGGGGCTTTTATAGAGGAACTCCATGAGTGCAATGTGTTTCCAATCTGATATGGGATGTAGGATGTGGGATATAGAATGTGTTTCCAACCGATGTGGGATTTAGCCTTCACATGCCCTTCAAAACTTCTGCCCACACTGAAATCCCGCATAGCTTGACATTTGTTTACTAAAACTGCCATAACATTCTCTAGAAAAATAATATTTATGAGTCATAAAATTCCCCAAAAAATAGACTTCCGGATCTTTCCAAGCATATATGGCTCATCTCCTGGTTTTTCCTGAATCATTGCAGTTTAATCCGAAAAAATCACTTCTGCCACGCTGAAATTACGCACAGCCTGATCTTTGTCTACTAAAACTACCATAATTTTCTCTAGAAAAATCATATTTATGAGCTGTAAAATTTCCCGGAAAATAGACATCCGGATATTTCCAAGCATATATGGCTCATCTCCTGGTTCTTCCTGAATCAATACAGTTGAATATGCAAAAATGACTGATCTGTATGGGCAATTTTGGCAATTTAGTGAAACTCCTTTCCAAGTGCTTGTAAACCTATAAAAAAACGAAAAAAAAAAACAATTCAAAGTAAAAAATTCCTAAGCTAACAAATGTAAATTAAGGGGCCAAAATATGCAATATTTGGCACTCATCAGAGAGATTTGGATGTATTGAGGATTTTGGGTTGTGAGGTTGTGACGGTAATAATTTTGTTTTTCCTAAAGTTGTTGTTAAGGATTAATAAAATTGTGAGTTTGTTGGTGGCATAGGCAATGAGGTTGCCGGACCACATTAAATTGTTGTGCTTGGTATTTATTTGTTTATTTACCTATTTATTATTATAAATAGGTGGATTTTAAAGGTAAAATCCCAACAAGATATCTGTTTAATCAATTGTCAAATATATAAATAAATAAATACATTCTTTCCTTGCTATAATGGACATGGGTTGCTACGTTATTGCAAAGTTTCTTTGCTTGAGAGCTATGTTGCTCGGACTTGGATACAGGTGTCGGGTACGATATGTATCCAAGTGTTTAACTTGCCAATTGTTCTAAGTCTAAGACTCAGGGAATGGAAAAAAAGAGTAAAAAAAAATGGATACGAGTATGTTAACTCATTAGATATGTCTTAATGCTAAGATATTGGTTTTACCTAACCAATTTTTAAATTATCAAAGTAAGGACCCAAATACTTGAAATTATGATGGTCATGGAATTTATTAAGTCCAACTCAGTTTTACTATGACATTTATAACTTATAAGTTAAGTTCAACCCTAGCCTAATTTTCTGGTATTTTTATATGCATTTACAAGAGCCCAATAGAGAGCAGCCCATATGAGAAAGGCCTATATACATGCATAAATATCTTCTTCATCTCTTTATTACTATTTTCTTCTTTGCTTATGGCTCTGGTCTCTCTCTCAATCTCTCATATTTCTTCTTTCTCGCCGTGAATGACATTGTAGAAGTATAAAATTAAGGTTTATGTATTTGCTAACTGCTTGAATGACAGCATCAGGAGAATATCATATATATAGACAATATTTACAAATATAATTACAATAGTGTCCATAGGGTTTACAAAGGTTAGTTGAACTTTTATAGTTATACATTTACATGCCCCCTCAATTTGAATGGGGTGGAACTACAGAATTTGCCTTTGTGTTGTAGAAATCGATTGGCAGATAATCCTTTGGTGAATATATCTGCAAGTTAAGCTTTAGTAGAAATATAATGAATTACAAGATCTCCTTGAGCCACTTTTTCTTGTACAAAACGAAAATCAATTTAAATGTGTTTAGTGCGAGCATGAAACACGAGATTAGCTGCAACATAGGTGAAACAAAGTTATCGCAATACACATGAACTAGACGAGACAAGAACACATGTAAGTCATAGAGAAACTGATGAATCCAATAGGTCTCAGCTACAACATAGACTAGAGATTGATATTCAGATTCAGTGCTAGAATGAGACATAGTTTTTTCTTCACTTTCCAAGAAATAAGATTTAAGCCAAAGAAGACCGCATAGCCTATAGTGGAGCAGTGACTGTCAGGGCAGCCAACCCAGCCTGCATCTGTATAGCAAGAAAGAGAAAAATCATTTGTGGCATCTAGAAGTAACCTATGATTAGTAGTACCACATAAATAGTGAATAATACGTTTTACAAGGTGAAAATGAGATATATGTGGAGTACGCAAAAATTGACTGGCCAGATTGACAACATATGCAATACCAGGTCGAGTCATGGTTAAACACTGCAGACCTCTGACCATACTCCTATATTGAGAAGGATCTGCTAGTAGTTCACCGTCATGTAATGAAGGTGGGAACTTAGAGGGAAGATGAGTTTTGACCGATTTAGCAAAGGACATAGAGAATTTAAGTAAAAGGTCTTTCGTGTATTTTGTTTGAGAGAGAAATAAACTCGAAGTGGATCGAGCAGCTTTAATACCTAGAAAATAATGAAGATCACCAAGATACTTCCTAGCCAACTAATAAGATAAAGTGTGGCTGATGTGAAAAAGAAGGGTATTATTATTATCTATGAGGTTAACGTCATCAACATATAGTAATAAAACAAGGAGGCTATGAGGTGACTAGAGGACAAACATAGATATGTCTGCATAGCTATAAGAAAAACCAAAAGAACGAAAGAAATAACTAAACTGGTGAAACCAAGCCCTGTTTCAGACAATAGATAGCTTTGCATAATTTACAAGCATGAGAAGGATGAAGGCTATTAACAAAACTAGGAGGTTGTTTAATGTATACGACTTCATTAAGATGACCATGAAAAAGGAACTTTTAACATCCAGTTGTCGAATAACCTAAGCATGAGAAATGAAAAAGATAACACAGTGCAAATAGTAGTAGGTTTAACAACATGACTAAAACTTTCATGATAATCAATATCTAGTTATTAGTGAAAACCCTAAGTAGCCAACCTCACTTTGTAGCACTCCACAGACCCATCAGCCCAAATATTTAATCTTGTAAATCCTCTTACACCTAACTAAGTTTTTCATTGGATCATATGGAACTAGGTCCCAAGTATGGTTAGTTATGAGATCAGTAAATTCATCAATCATAGCTGATCGCCACTCATGATCCTTATTTTCTTGTGAAAAACAAGTTGGTTCAGAAGGCAAGGTGGTAGGGGAAAGAGAGGGAAAGAGTTTTGACTTGTGAATACCAATTTTTGAGTGAGTGATAATAGGATGGTGAGAGACTGTGATTGACTATTGGGGGAGGGGAGGAGGAGAGGAAGATACACTATCGGATGAGGCAGAGACAATGGAACATAAAGGCTCAGAAAGAGATACTTGAGGTGTTAGACAGTGAGGGAGTGATAGAGGGAGAAATTGATGGTGGTTGAGAGGAGGTGCATAGATCCGAAGTAGGAGTTGAAGGGATAGTGGTGGTGTAAGAAACGAAATAGATCAAAGGAACCGTAGAGGTTGATGTAAGGGTTCAGACGTGGTAAGAATAAGTGGAGAGGATTCAGAGAAAACAAATGGAGAAGAGGACATGGTTTAACGAGGTCAAGATAGGGAAAAGACAGTTCATGAAAGATAACATACTGATTGGTGTAGACTGGTCCAGTATAAGGATCAAGACACCGATAACTTTGTAATTTTGAGTATAGCATATAAACACACATTGTTTGGAATGAGGCACTAACTTGTGAGGAGCATAGTCAATGAGATTAGGATAACACGCACACCCAAAAACCCAAAAACCCAAAAAGTGGAGTAATCAAGAGGTTTAGAAAACAATTTTATATAAGGAGCTAGATGATATAGCACAGGTGTAGGGAGACGACTGGTGATATAGAGAGCAGTATATGAGGCATTGACCCAGAAGGGCTCAAGAAGAGATGAGTGAATTAAGAAGGTGCATGTCATTTCACTAATATGTCTATGCTTTCGCTTAGCTACACCATTTTGTTCAGGTGTGTTAGGATAATATACGCAAAAAGTAATGCTATGGTAGGTAATAAATTGTTTGAAAGACATTTGATCAAATTCTTTACCTCAATCACTTTGAAAATTTTTAATTTTGGTGGAAAATTGATTTTTAACAAAGACTTTAAAATTACAAAAGTGCTGAAAAACCTCAGAGCATAGGAAAAATCCAAGAATAACGTCAAAAATCATTCACAAAAATAACATAATAGTGGTAGCCTAAATTGGAGAAAATTGGAGATTGCTAAACATCATAATGTATTAGAGCTAAAGGTGTTGTAATAAAATGCTCAACTGAATTAAAAGGTAAATGTTTCGACTTGCTTAACTGACACTCTAAATAAAACCCGAAATATATAGAGGATAGAAAAATATCTTTTTTATTTTGCAAAAGAGATAACACACAAGGACCTAAATGACCTAACCTATGATTACAAATATCACAAGAGACTTGATGAGAGGCTAGCGCTAGAGGAGTGGTAGTGATTGAATCTAGAGGAAGATGGTAGAGATCACCATTACTGAAGGATTTGAGAAGAGTTTTCCTCGTGGTCTGGTCCTTAATAACAACATGAGAATCATCAAAATTTACGGAGCAGTTATCAGAACATAAACATTTAATAGAGAGTAAGTTATGACAGTTGGGGCACATGCAAAACATTATTAAGATGAAGAGTTATGGTGGATGTACATAAGAAAGTAAAACCAACATTTTTAATATCTAGCAATTGTTCATTACCAACAAGAATCTTAATTGTGCCAAAATAAGGTGTAAGATTAGTAAGTATACCTAACTAAGGAGTTATGTGAGCAGAGGCGGCCTTATTAGAGTACCACTGGATAGCATTGGACTCACCAAGTGACATAGTAGCAAAGAATTTTGGCAAATCATGAGAGACAACGTCAAGATTAAAGTGGTGAGCGAAATTCAAGGCAAGGTAACCAGTAGAGTGACAAATTTAACCCTGTGTGGATTGAGAACCAAGGGGCAGGCCCATGAGACCTTCACGATTGTAAGATGAACCACCAGAAAATCGATTAAATATAGTAAATGAAAAAGAGGATTGATCGGTACCTGAACCATACTGAGATGAGTCACCATGACCAATATTGCGTCCACGACCCTTACCATGGCCCCGATATCCCGAGTGACTCTTACCACGACCACAAGAAGTACCGGAGGTGGTGGGGGTGACAAGGATAGTAGGAGGATCAAATGACTGAGAACTAGCATGAAGATGTTTCAATCGTTGTTCTTGGAGTAGTAGCTTGGTATGCAGATTATCAAAGGTAAGAGTGATGTTTGTGTTAGTTTGTATGGGGATAAAGATTTCATACTCTATAGGCAGACCTACTAAGGTATAGGAGATGATATTGTTTTGGAGAGTGGGGAATTAATGGAAGCAAGAGCATCAACAATGGTTTTGAGATCCCAGACGTACTGTTCCGTAGGTTTACCATATTTAGTGTGTTTGTGAAGCTTCAAGTACAGGTCAAACTCATTGGCATTGGACTGATCAAGGTATCTTTATTCTAGTGTAATCCAAATAGCCTGGGAAGTGCGAAGATCATGAACATCTTACAAGATATCGAAGATAAGAGTATCATTAATCTAAGAGTGAAGGCACTAGTCAGTCCGAATCCAAGTGGTATAGGCCAGATTGAGGATGGTATGACCATCACTGGTGAGAGAAAGATGGGAGGATAAGGAAAAACCATCAACATAATGAAGGAGGTCACAACTGATGAGAACAGGGAGAAACTATGAGCACTAAATGATGTAGTTGGAGTTATCAAGCTTAATACTGACAAGATGTGTGATACTAGGGGCAAAAAATAAAGGTAGATTAGGAAAAGCAGGTGGAGGTATTGGTGGAGTGGGCGATGACACTAGCTGGTTGGTGAAGGTGGGGCCAAGGCTAAGGGTTTGAGAGGAAAGGGTTACTAGCATAATAGAGGGGGAAATAGTATATGTGAAGCTTGGGTAGGCCGACGTGGGGTGAGGGAGGGAGACGGTTGGTACATATAAGCTCGGGTTGGTCGGCGTAGGGTTGAGGTTATAGAGGTTGTGAGGAAATGTGGCAGTAGTGGGGTGAAAGAAAGAGGACTAGAAAATAGCATAAAAGAGTAAGATATGGTTAGGGTTTGTGGGGAGAAGAGAAGAGAGAGGTGGTGTGCTGCCAATGAGAGAATGGAGGGAGACACAAGGGTTGGTAGCCGCGTGGTTGGGATAGGGAGAAGAGGAGGTGCGGTGTTGGAAAAGTGGAGGCTGGGGTCGACAAGGTGTGATGGGAGGAGGTGTGTTGGTGCGGTGGTAGACGGGTTTACAGTGGCAGTAGTGGACTAGGTGCTGGTTATGGCAGCACCTTTAAGAGGGCAACTAGCAGCGATTGAAGGTAAGGTGGTGTTTTCGGTTTTAGATGAGGGAGGTATTGGTAACAATATTTTCCATGGCTGTAGGGTTTTTTGGGACCTTACTACTCTGATACCAAGTAAAAGTATAGAATGAGAGTTTATGTATTTGCTGATTGCTTGAATGACAACAGTAAGAGAATATATATATATATATATATATATATATATATATATATATAGACAATATTTAAAAATATAATTACAATAGTGTCCTTTGGGTTCCAAATTCTATGTTGGTTATTATTATTTTTTGCCCCTTTCTTTCTTTGTCCCTTTCTTTCATCTCTCTTCTTCCTCGCTGTCAACGGTGCTGCCGTTCATACAGTTTGTTGGGTGGTTATTTCCTTATTTTTTTTTTAATTTTCAATTATCTTTATCTCTTCTCTACAACTCAGCTACCATTTCCGTTCTACAACTCATCACCGCAAGCCAACATTTTCTACAACTCTGTGCCACTGACATAATTTCTCTATCTATGTTTTCGTTATCGATTTATTCAAGAAGCATAGCTTTAAACTCACAAGTGTCTTAAGTGTTGGAGAAGGATTTGGCACATATCATATACCCTCACCCATGGTGTGTCGTGATGACATGGATGTGTCGCCATTTTTGGCAAGTCCCATAGCTTGGGAGTATGGAACTACCATCCAGGTTTGTTTAAGCAAGTACTTCCTCTTTTGTCTTGTGGACATTAATCCCACCTCTATATTTAATAAGCATGTACTATAATTTTATATACTCATAAAAAAGATACTCTAATTTTGTTAATGGCAATAGAGATCAAAAGATATGCTCCTCAAGCTCATACCATTTGTAAAATTGCAAAAGCTTGGTTGGTCACATAACATATATTATAAATTATATGATCTTTTACCACTGATGTAATGAAATTTTCCTTTAAAGTCAGTTGAGGAACTGTTATGCATATTATCTTCCTTGCCTTATGCTTTCTGGAAAATATTGTTGTTACGGCCACGCTGCTATTGCAGCTGTTCTAAATGCACTTACTGTAGTAAACATATACGCTGCTAGCATTTTAATACCACATGGAGTAATGTCTATACATTAGCAGGACTGATGTTTGTCAATAGTCCTCTAAGTTTGTTTTCTATTCCGTTAGTATGTATCACAATTTTGTATTTGTGGTCTTATGAGATATTATAATATTAGTTTTTGTTTATTTATATTATTGAACAACAGTATATTCAAGTAGCTTATACACAAAAATACCGATGGAAAATTTAGGTTTAAATACTTACTAAAAATAAAAATATATTGATAAAAGTGAAAAAATTGTCAAACTTGGTAATATATTATGTAAGAAAGCATTTTTGTTAAAATAAAATATCATCGTATCATTTTTTAATCATATGTGTACCGTTATACAAAAAATCATGTGTTTACCAAACACAAAATATGATAAAAAGTCATCCCACCATTTTTTAGTCATATTCACCTAACATAGGATGCAGTGAAACTATCTCAACTTAGTCGGTACTAATCATATCACATCATGTCCTTCTCTTCACCATGTGTACTAAATGCACTATTTTATATTGATTTGACTATATATTTTAAGGCCAGGCTCCTCTCCATTGAACCATTCTCCTTGTTTCCGTTGGTGCACCTTTAATCAATTGACACGTAAAAATCTTTCTTCATACGATTGAGATTCAATTCTCAGTTTTCCCGATTAATATTGTCCCCGTTAACTATAGAAAGTCCCCTGTTTTTTCTCTAATGATCCCAAAATCTATTGCTTAGCAGAAAACCCAAAACCTTCTTATATCTCTGCAAATCCTATCTCCAATTACATCCTCCTTCAAAATTAATATATTAAAAAAGTTCTCTTTGTTTCATATATCCTATTTTCTAGGTTACCAAACAAGGGGAAAGATAAAATTATAACATTAGATTTTTAAAACCTAAAAGGTCGACATTTTTTTTTTAATTTTTGAATTACATACCCATTTGCACGTCTTACTCTCTCCTAAATCTCATTCTGATCCTTGGAGTCTCTCTAAATTATTTTTTCTTTCTGTAAATTCAAGTTGAAGTTCTTTCCGTAGCTCAATTTTCTCTCTAAATATTGTTCTTTTCTTCTCTCTAAAATCATAAAGTAATTTTGGAATTTTTTTAAGAAAGAAAATTTGTGTATTTAAAGTAAATCACTTTGTCAAACCCTAACTAATTTTTACATGAATATATCCCATACATTCATATGTCTTCAATCCTCAAATGGGGCATTATGCTTCTTTATGCACTCATTGACTCTTCTTAATGAAATCTTATACACACGAGAAACCTTGATCAAAATTCAATGGGAATTACATTGGTGGAAGATAAAAATTTACATTAAGAGAAATAAGAGAATGCGAGGCATGAAAACCCTATTTAAATTTGAATAGCAAAAAATAATATCATAAATTTAACTAATTGCTAAGGTCCAAGTTCAACAGTCATACATTCATACAATCAAATTCAATAAAATAATATTAACAATTCCATTCTAGTTATGGCTATTTATTTTAAGATTGCAATCCTAATCCCATTGGGCTTCTAGAGACTTTTCTTAAACTCATTCTAAATAAGATTAAGATTCCTTGTTCATTAGAATTCTTAATTCCAATATGATAAGGATTTTGGAGCTTTGATTCGCAATCAAACTCTATTTTCTTAAACGTTATTACAAATTTAAAAACAATTATTAATTAATAAAAATATAATTTTTGATAATCAAAAATCATTTATTTCATTGAATAGAAGTTGAATTTCAAGTTTCAAGTCAAAATAAATTTGGAATTTCAAAAATGAATAAAAACAATGTATTTCAGAAAAATTGTTTTTGCTGATTTGAACACACTTTAGCTTTTTAATCATAGATAAAAAAAAATGATTATAATTTTGAATAATTTTTAGTGGAATGTGAAACTAGACTTCTATATCTTTCCAACGCTCCTAAAAATGTCGAAATCCAATTTAAATTGAGTGAGTTATACCCGTTTGAAGTTCTGCAAGAAAATCTATTTGTCAGAGTCAACTCTCGAGCTCTGGGAGTCGACTCTCTGGGTCATCTGATTATTTGACGAGTTTCTGTCCCACGGAGTCAACTCCCTCAGCCTGAGAATCGACTCCCATAGCGTACTCTGCAAATTTTGACGTGATTTTTCGCTTTTTCATCCCAAATTCAAATCAATTAGATAAAAAAATATGATAAATTAAATTGAATTTAACCAATGTTTATTGGTTTAAGATTGTTCCTCCAACAATCTTATTATCATCTCATAAAAATAGTCAAATCAAAAATAATTTCTGAATTTTCATGACCTATTGTTTCATAAACACTAATTTGATTTTCTAGATTCTTCAATTTGAAATCTTAAGAATTCCAAGATCAAATCTATCAAGCCAAAACAATTGAATTAAGAATTATTCTAATAATCAATAGAGTTTGTTCTAATACCACTGTTAAGTTACCGGTATAGATATGCAATAGAAATTTAAAATTTTTCTAGACCAATAAGCTTAATCCCATGAAATCAAAAACAATTTTTGAATTTTCATGACCTAGGATTTCATAAACACTAATTTAATTTTCTAGAATATTCAATTTCAAATCTTAAGAATTCCAAGATAAAAAATATCAAGCCACAACAATAGAATTAGCAATCATTCTAATAATCCATAGAGTTGGGTTAGATACTACTATTAGTTTATCGGTATAGATATACAGCAAAAATTTAAAATTTTTTATACCAATAAACTTAATCCCATGAATTTCTCTATGAAACTATTAGAATGATAATCCATATCCATACCAGGTTAGACATTTATACCTTTATGAAGATTATTGTTGAGAATTTGATATAGAGTTCAAAGCCAATAAAGCATTTGGTCTCTAAGCATATCTACATGAGAAACCAAGACCAAGGATCTCCTTCTCAAGATGTTGAACACCATATGAATAAGATAACTAGGGCTAACAAAAAATTCCTTGAGTGCTAGCTCTGAAAATTTGGCTTTTGAGAGAGAGAGACTGAAACAATTTCACTAATGAAGCATTAGGATTTCTATCAAATTGAACCTTTATATAGAGTCTTTAGTCCTAAAAGCTCTAGGATTTCTAGAATCGCAATTAAACCCCTGGTTTACTTAATTCCTATAAATCACTCTATTAGTCCATTAGTTTTCCTTAATCTTGAAATTGACCAATTGTGTGTGACTCCTTAGTTTCAATATTGTGCTGGCAGTAGGTTGTAACAATTATGTAGCAATTAGAACTTATTAAATTTAATTAAAACTCCTTTTAATTTAAGTTTGAATTAAAACTCTTTTTAATTCTCCCTTTAATTGAGAATTAATTAAAATTAATTCTTAATGGCTTCTACAAGTCAAGATTGATATCTAGCAATATGTCGTGACTGCCTAGGCAATATGAATTAATGTGAACATTTCCATTGACAGTTACTGTACAATTCGATCATTCCATCATTCAATGTCCCCGATTAAACCTAAGGCTTAGATTTAATATTAAGCCTTAATTATTTAATCATATGTATCTAGATCTCAAGTCCATAACTTAAATAGTAAAATTAGAAACTATTTTCTAATTTTCACCCCACCTTAGCAAATTTTCATGCTATGACTTAATTAGTTCACATAAGACATTCTCTTTTTTTTACTAAGAGTGATGGATCCTTTATCGTACAATCACATACCACCATACATAAGTGGTCATACCTAATTACTACCCTTTGTGACCCATGATTAGAATCACATTTGGATAGCATCAAAGCATGAAGCTTATACACAAGATATTCATGGTTCATCAAGTCCAAGAATCACTTGTACAATTGCAACATAACAATTCCTATTGACATCCAATAAAATGTCCATTAGGATTTTCTTAGTCGAGTCAATTTAGTGTATATGTTGTCTAACAGGAACCTACATAGCTTATTTTTGTGTCTCATACACTAGTAACCATGAGATTAATCACTCTCAACTCCTCGAGGAAACATAATATGTACTAATCTATTCGGATTCACTAATGCTTTTATTAGTGATCCTATAATTAGGAACATTTAAGAATAAAGCTCAATGAAATAAATCTCACTAGCATGATCTCATCATGTTGCTTATTTCCATTGCTCTTATTCTATGGGATTTATCATGTAATGCACATGCATTGATTTGTAATGAACATGATAAATAAGATAAATGCCATTTATTAATATTTATTGTCAGTTTACAAGTAACATGCCCACAACATCAAATGTTATTCGCTTGTAGGGCACAATACTATCAAAATTAATTATTAATTGTAAACTAAACTGTTATAGTTATTTCTTATTACACATTGCCCCTTTTGTGTGAGGTCCTTAGGTCAAATTATTTTTTTATAGGCCATAACTTTTATGTAATTGCAATTGGAACCCTTTTTAATTAATTAGAAATCATTCTAATTTATTATGAATCAATCCCTTTTTTATTCTCCCTTTTATAAGCATTAATTATTTTTCCATTAAATTAATTATTAGGGCTTCTACAATCAGGTGTGACATCTAGCAAGATATCATGACTATAGAGATAGTATGAATTTGATGTGAACCTTGAACATTTCTGTTATCAGTTATTGTGCAATTCAATCATTCCATCATGCAATGTCTCCATTAATCTAATTAGGATATAGAATTAATGTCAGACCCTTAGCATTAATTAAGATCTCAAGAATATAATTCTAATTATGAAATTAGAAACTCATTTCTAATTCTCACACTGCCTTGGCCAAGGAACTTCCCAAATTATATCTTTGTAGATCACATAGGACATTCTCTCTTTTTACTTATGAGTGATAGACCCTTTACTGTATCCCCCGCATAACTTCATATGAAACCCATTATACCCAATTACTACTAATTAATAATCCATGAATAGAACCATATTAAATAGCATCAAAGTAAATAAGACCCATACAAGATACCTTAGGTCTAAAGATTCCATACACAACTATAACATAAGAACTACCTTTTGACATGTGAGAAAAACTCCATATAGGTGTTCTTAAGTCGAGTTATGTTTAGTGAATTCATTCTCTAATGAACACCCACATACTTGTTTTAGTGTCAACCACACAAGTGATATTGAGATCAAACACCCTCTTAATTGAGCAAACAAAATATGTTACAGTCTAACTGGATTACTAACATCCAATTAGTATCCTACGAACAAGAACAATTAAGAGAAAAGCTTTCGAGAAGGCTAGGTCTTAAAATTATGATCTCATCATAATCCGATCTCTATTGCTATTACTCTATAGACTTAATCATGAAACCATAATTAAAAAGATATTCATGATAAATAAAAATTTCTATTAATTGTGATAATAATTTGAATAAGATTGTTTTACAAATAATATACATGAAAATCAAATGTCATCGGCTTGTAGGGCATACTACTAACATACTTTACCTCCAAGTTAGCTAGACCTAATTTCTAAGCCTAATAAGGCCTTTTGTATTCTAGTAATACATCCTTATAACACTCTTGAAAGGTCCTTTCAATGAACACATAATCAATTTTAGAAATTTGAGGGAATTAGTGAGAGAAAGTTCTAAAAACTGAAGTTTTAGTGAAAGAAATGCCAAAATCTTTAGTTAAACCCTAATACTACTTCTCTAGAGTCCGAATTTCATTGTCCAAAGAAGAATAACACTTAAAAGCAAGTAATATTTGATAATAGTGAACAAAGAACGAAGCGGAGAAACGTTTTGAAATCGCAAATCACTCAAGAACAAGAATCTTCTTTAAAAGACCAAGAACACTGCCCCATAGATACTTTTCATCCATGCTAGATCGCTTAAGAAAGATCTTAGGAATTTTATTTTATCTTCACGAGAATCCAAGAACGCACTAAAGGTAGAAATAAATCTATTCTCTTTCAAAGTTCTTTACTTTTATTGTTCTTCATGCAAATCATCCTCTTGAATTGATTGCATATTTATGTGAGTGTTTTTATGTGATTTGATGATTTAGAATTGTCAATCCATAACCTTAGTAATTAATTTGCTTGTTTGGCTAATTAAAAACAAGTTAGAAAACAAAAGAAATAAGAAAAACTCGAAATTAGTCAAAGTTAGAAGACTATCTAGTATGAACACCACTTTTGTGGAAGAAATAGGCATAGTACTATTTTAAATTGGGGCCTGAGAATTGAATTTAGGTAAGGTACTACTTTAAAAGTGGTGCCATAACATAGATTTTCTCCAAGTTCGTGTTTTGTTTCTCTTTTGCTTCCGATGTTTGATTCAAATGTTTGTATGTTTTTTAACTTGTTTGTATGATCCATAGACTTATAAAAATTGTTGATAATTTGAAGGATATATAATCTAAAAATGCAGCAAATAAATATTTTAAGGCATGAATAAACACTGTCTTTAAGGCTTTATTTATTCCCACTTAATTGCTCTACATTCTGACAAATAGTCCTCTATGGTAAAACAAAGTCACACTTGAGAATCCATGAGAGAAAATTCAGATATTCCCCTTTGAGTTCTTATGAAACAATGAAGAAACAATGGTTATATTTTTAAAGACAGAAAATGAGAGAAGAAGTTATAAAAGTTGACTTAAGAAAAAAAAGTTAATTTTTTTTTCATTTATAAATGTTTTCCAATCATCTGACAGTTAGAAAATTGAAGAGGCATGAATTAAAAAAACACAACTCTCCGAAAAAATGGCAACTAAAAAACTTGAAATTTTGAAAATAATGAGCTCGTAGTCGACTACTTGTCACTATTTGAACTTTTATTTGTAAAATCAGGTCTATAGTCAACGACCTTATTGTGTAGTCGACTACCAAAAGCTTTTTCTCTTTTATAATTCAAATTATTAGGTGCATAGTCAATTATAACTTGTTGCCGTCAACTACCAAAAGCTTCTACTACTTTTGTTACTCAAACCATCATATGTGTAGTCGACTACCACTTGTTTTAGTTGAATACCAAGCATGATTTCAAAAAAAAAAACATCTACAATCCACAACTTTTATTTGAGAATCAAAATCTTTCATTATACAACAAACTTTAATAAAATTTACAGTCAACATATTTTGAGATTGATATACATATGTAAAGATATCCCTCGATTTAAATATTTACTTAGTGTAAATACTCCAAGACTCCATAAAAGTATCTAATTTCCTTAACATTAAATCAGCTACTCTTTGTAATTGAGTCAGAAGTACCACACATATATCGCTCTCTAGTGAGAAACTCTATTTAATACTTAGCGCTATTATTGAATTATGCTGGCTCTTGGTTCATGAACTCTCTCTTGAGTAAACCTTAAAAATCTCTTAAGAAGCGACACCACTTCTAAGTTCACGTAGGTAAAGTATACAATGTATTTATGCTATTGGAATACACTACAATTTTGTAATAGACTTAATTAAGAGTATAGCTCATCCTCCACAAAAGTAATGAAAAATACTAACCACTTGAGGGATAACAATTTGACAGTATTATACAGTCACTTATCAGTAACTTGTTCTTACCCATTAAACATTATAACTAATGAAATACTAGAATAAGTTCGAGTTTCCATTAATGGTGATTATTTTTGAAAGTTTTCAGCCCCATTTCAACTGATGTCATTCTCACCAAATTCCTAAAGAAAGCTTAAGTGAGAGGATCAATCAAGTTTTTACTTTACTTCACATAAGTAATTGTGATGACATCATCTTGTATTAATTGTCTCACGTAATCATGTCTCAGACTGATATGTCTGGATTTATCATTTAAGGTATTGTGATAAGCTCTTGATAAAGTAGCTTCACTATCATAGAGAATATAAATGAGAGGCATATGATGTGGTCACAAATTTATATCTAACAATAAATTAAGTAGACATTCTACCTCTTTTCTAGTTGCTGCTAAGGCCATAAACTCAGACTCCATTGTTGAGTGAGAAATACAAGTCTATTTCTTGCTCACCTAAGAAACAACCCCTCCACCAAGGGTAAAGACTCATCCATAAGTGGACTTATTATCATAAACATTGGAAATCCAACTCGCATCAATGAATCTTTCTAATACAGTAAGATAATCATTGTAGAACAACTCCAAATTTATGGTTTTCTTGAGATAACTAAAGACACTCCCAATAGCTTTTCAATGTTATATACTAGAATTACTAGTATACCTATTAAGTTTTCACATAGAGAATGCTATATCAAGTCTAGTGCAATGCATGACATACATCAAAGAACCAATAGTGCTAGCATACTCAAGTTGTGCTACAGTTCTATAGAGTTATTCACTAATTTAACACTTGTAGTCACATAAATCCATAAGTCCACAAATCCTTATAATATCAAACTCCCAAATTCACATATTCTTCATTTTCTAAACTCTAATTTAGAGTAATTACCCAAAACTCCAAATTTGAAAAGTCTTCTTTCTAAATATTTAATTTCATCAAGAAAGTCTCTTAATCAAAGTGATTCCTTTAATTCCAACAAGGATTTCATACTTCAAACCCCAAAATATACATATTTAAAACCACTTCATATTATAAATTTAATTTAATTCATGCTATAGCTCAAGATTTATTCAAAGTTCCACCATAAATTCACAACCCAACTTTAAAAAATCATAAATCCATCAAACTTTATACTTCCATAAATTAAACTTATACTCTTACCAATAGCCATCTGATGAGAGTCATAAAATGCATCTTAACAGTACTTAATTGTTATCATTTTAGGGTTGATCTAGATTTTAATTGCACTTTTATACGTTAAAAAATCTAAAGTTATTCTTGGATCATTGATCTATTTCGGTGCATTTTCAGGTACTTTAAGCTTAAAAGAGGAGGAAATGTTATCATTGCTTGAGGCACAAAGACTCGAGGCATACTGGAGTGAAAAAATGCTTCCGGAAGGACAAGATGGAGGGCTTAAAAGAGCAACAGCTGCTGCCCGCACTGGAAAGGAGTTTCACTAAATTGCTAGCATTGCCCGTACAGATCAATCATCTATGCAAATTAAACTGTATTGATACAAGAAGAACCAGAAAATAAGCCATATATGCTTAGAAATATCTGGAAGTCTATTTTCTGGAGAATTTTACGGTTCATAAAAATGATTTTTCTAGAGAACGTTATGGTAGTTTAAGTAGACAAAGGTCAGGCTGTGCGGGCTGTGCAAGATTTCAGCGTGAAGGGCATGTAAAGGCTTTAATCCTACATCCCACATCGGTTAGAAACACATTTCTATATCTCACATCCCACATTGGATTGGAAACACATTGCACTCGTGGTATTTGCCTATATAAGACCCACTCCACTTCAGCTTTAAGGAGTATCAGAGAATCTGAGATCATTAGAAAGTGAATCCAGAGGGCCTTTAGGAGCAATCCAGATGGCTCTTAGGAGGAATCCAAAGTACTTTTGGAGGGCAAGCTGAGGAATCGCTGAAGCTTTCACTACCAAGGGGGAGATGATCGTTGAGAGGCTGGAGGCAACTCGAGGACGCATGAGCCCCATGGCCGGCTAGTCTCCAAGCAAGGCGAAGGAATGAATCCCTAGGTGTAGTTGTTCTTATTTTCCTTTATTTGATTCAGTTGTAGTTTGGTATTATTTTCATTAAACATTGTTGTATTTTATTCTTTAATTTAATTAGTAGATTTCTTATTAGTCCGGTGATTGCATGCTTCTTTTCCATATAAGTTTAGTCATGCTCTTCTTATGTGTATTTGTTTGGGTGTGATTGAGTCCAGTAGATCTCTTTTATAGATTTGTCCATTGCTGCGGTATTGTCATTTAGATATATCGTCGTCTTTTGATAATTTATAAGTTAGGTCATGTGTGCTTGAAAGTAAAGAATAATTCATATCAATTACATTAGGGTTTATACATGCGCTTTAATTGAATATTTGCCGATTGCCTGTTTGGGATGTGAAACTTGCAATCGAGATAAAAACAACTGAATCAAGTTAGGATTAGGGAAACGAACCTAGGGAGGATTTCTGGAACCTTGTTGTTTCTTTATTATATTATCCATTAATTATTTACACAATTTTCACACAATCAACAATTCAAATTTTGTCACTTTAACTTTTATCGTTTGTGCTGAGGTTTACACCTTCTTTTGTAATTAGTTTGTTTCCCTGTGGAATCGACACCCCAAAGCTGTACTACAATTATCGCTTTATACTTTGGGTGTAATCACCATCACAAACTCTTATTACTTTCTTCCAAAGTTTAGGATTTAATCAAACTTCCATCAATAAATTTTAGATTTTACAATATCCACAACAAAAAAATCAAACCTTAACATCAAAGGTCATAATAAAAATTTCTAGATTTCTTTCAAGTTTTCTCCTAACTTAAAATATTGCAAACTAAATCAATTTAAATCTAAATCATCTCAAAAAAAAAAATCAGATCAACTTTAGGAAGTATACTTTAACTTAAAAATAGTTAGAACCCAAATGACCTCAAACAAAAGCCAAAAATAAACATCAAGAATTCTAATTTAACTTTTTTAGTTGACAGATTTTCGAAAATAGTTCAAAATTCTGATAAAAAAATGTCCTAGAAAACAGCCTAGAAAATTTAAAGGAGCTGAAATTTTGGATATTTTACCAAAACAGGGGTCTGAAAAGAACCCACGAAATCCCCTTAGATAGACATCTCCAATACCCAATCCAACTATCCAGAATGAAGATTAGGAAGTAAGGAACCTCCTTTAAAAAATTCAATATGATCAGACTATGGATCGACTCCGATCATCCACTTGATCATACTTGCTCTGCTTTGAAAAAATCTAGAAACTCTCATTTCTTTCTCTTGCTGCACGAATTAAGGGAAAAAAAATGAGTTTCTAGGTCTTCTTTACCCTTTTATACTCCTTCTTACTCTTGAGAAATTTCCCAAATAGCCTTACTCAAATTATTTTAAGACTTTACAAGTCTTTCCCTCATTTTCTACACTTCTCTCATTTTTAACCCAAAACTCCCTTCAATCTTTTCACTACAAGAAAGTCTCTAATAAAATTTCTCATTAATTTATACTACAATAATTATTAACCAACAATCCTAGATATACATGTGTCCACTGACAATTTTGTTAGTATTTTTCTAAGGTTTAAACATGGTTAAGGTTTAAACAAGGTTGGAAAAGGGTTGAAGAACTTCAAGCATCAAGCCTCAGCACACTAGGAGTGTGCTTCAGCATGCAAGCAACAAAAAAGGTCCAGCAAAATAAGTGTGTGCACCAGGTTAGGCTGAGGCCCTCATTAGTCCAAGCCACAGTGCCTAGAAAGGAGGAGGGCTAGAGGAAGGTCCAGGTCGCGATGCCCGTCCTCCAGGCCGCGGTGCCCAAAAAGTGGTGAATTGGTGCTTTGCCTTGAGCCGTGGCGCCCCCTGTTTCAGGCCGCACCTTCAGGCACACATGCTTCAACCTTTAGTTGGGTTCGTGAGACATGTTCAAAATGCATAGGATCACTAAGGAATGATCAAGGGCCATGGTTGATTGGTCATCAAGATCTAAGGGTGGATATTGACCCTTAAGATTGGACAAGAAGTTGGTGCACTATATAAAGGGTCACCTAGCTTCATTCTCAACAACAATTGTGACAAAGCAATACAAGAGATTAATGTGATCATTATACAAAAGATACAAGAGACAATTGTGTGAGAGTGCAAAGACACAAAACACAAGAGGGACTCATTGTAGAGAGGCTGGTTGTAAAGAGAGAGGAGTATAGATTAAATAGAGAGCATTGTAATAGTTCTTATCTTCTTCCTTTCTTTTTTTCTTTTTTTCTTCAAGAAATTAGACTTCTTGGAGAGGGGTTGCTGTGATTGTAAAAGAACCATTGATTTAGTGCAGAGAGTTCAGAAGAACTCACAGGGACATAGGCTATTGCCGAACCTCGATAATAAATGGCTTGTCTTTTTTTCTTTCTTGCTGTCGTTTGCTGTTTCATCTCATTACAAGTCATTCTAGACTTGGGTGTTTGGAAGATCACCACTTGGGCATCTGGTTAAGGCGATTTCCAACAAATTTAATTTATCAACATTCAGTAAAATATTTTTAATTTAAAGAACAAACTCTACATTATATAGGCACCAATCCCCAAGCTAACTAGGAAACTCAACTAACTAATAAAATCCCAGCATAATAGGAAATAAATAAACTCCAAAATAAAATATTAATTTAAAAAATAAAAAATCCTTAAACTATGGTCTCCATTATTCTCCTTTGGTTGAAAAGAAATCAACTCAGACGAGTTAGACCGAAGATACCACTTTACCAACTCATGATCAATCTCACAAAACATTTCTTTAGAAAGCCATATACTTTACTTTTACGAACTTTTCGCTGGATAAGGTAACAATGATGGTCATATAAGATGAAAAATGGACCTCATCATTCCATATGGCTCCAATCACATGAGTAGGACTTTCATGAACATGAGAAGGCGCAACAAGAGACTCCATGGTACCTTGGTAAGGTGATAAATTTTTCATGGGGATAAATTTTTCATAGTGAAAACATGAATAATAATAGAATATTCAATTAAATCAAGCAAGTATGTATGAGGTCTAATTTCATAAAGAATGGAGAAAGGTCCAATAAGGTCGTTCTTTGTAGAGTCTGTTCTTTATAAATTATTTTTTTATTCATGTATGTCTAGGACTATTGGTTAGTAATTATTTTAGTGTAAAGGATTGAGAATTATTTTTGTTAGAGACATTCATGTAATAAAAAGACTGAAAATAGTTTTGGGTTCAAGTGAAAGAAGTGGGGAAATTGAAGGAAGGTGTTGGGAAATCACCTTCTTGATGCCCAGGTGGTGTTCTTCCAAACACCCAAATCTAGAATGACTTGTAATGAATCGAAAACAAAAACGGAAATCAAAGAAAAGAAAGAACACAACAATTGTTATCGAGGTTCGGCAATGTGCCTATGTCCCCGTGAGTTCCTCCGAACTCTTTGTACTAAATCAATAGTTCTTCCAAGTTACAACAACTTCTCTTCAAGAAACCTCTTATTCTTGAAGAAGGAAAGAAGAGAGAAAAGAAAATGATAAGATCTTGAGTTACCCTAGAACCTTCCCCCTTGAAAATTCCAACTACAAGTCCCTTGAATCCCCTCTTTATACTACTCTCTTTCTAAACTACCAGCCTCTCTAATGAGTCTCTTTTGCTTTGTGTCTTTGCACTCTTACAATTTATCTCTCATTCACAATCACAAGTAATGTTGATTTGCACCTAGATGACCCTATATATAGTGTACCAACTTCTTGACCAATCTTGAAGGTCAATATCCACCCTTAAATCTTGAAGACTAATCAACCATAGCCTTTGATCAAGTCTAAGTGATCCTGTGCATATTGATCATGCATCCACGCACCTAACAAAAGGCTGGAAAAATCAGCATCAGTGTGCCTTCAGGCCGCGACCTAGAACAGGGCAAGCAGCAGCCTAGAAGGGGCTGAAATCTTCTGTCATGCTGGAGGCTGCGGCCTGGAGTGGCTGAGCCGTGGCGCACACTCCTTGGGCTATGGTGCACAGCTGCTCTCCCATCTTCTGGACTTCTTGGAGGCCGAGGCACGCACACCTTGAGCCGAGGCGCTAAGACCTGATGCTGAACCCTTTCAAACCATGTTTAAACCTTAGACAAACATCAATAATCTCTACCTTTGTCTAAGCGATTAAACCCGAACCAACTGTGCAGAGAACTCAGGATCCAAACTCATCTTGAATCACCATTCAACCAACTCCAATCCTAAGAAGTCCAAGGCAATGATTGAACTTACTTAGAGGTAGAACTTTGGTGCCTAAATCTACAGGATTTTCCTCCGTGGCAACCTTGTCCACATGAATGCATCCTTTCGTAACATTTTTCCGAATGAAATGATACCGAATATGTACTTTGTCCTCTCATGGATCATCAGATTCTTACATAAGTGCAATGCACTTTGGCTATCTGAATACACCACCACCTGCTCTTTCAGGACCTTCAACTCTTCCAACAACCCTTTGCACCACATAGCCTCCTTAATGGCTTCCATAGAAGCTATGTACTCAGCCTCGGTTATTGAGAGTGCTACCATCGGCTGTAATTGATCCTTTCGACTTACACAACATCTGTTTAAGTTGAAGAAATAGGAGGTAATCGATCTTCTTTTATCCCAGTCTGCTTCATAGTCTGAATCTGCATAACCCTCAAGACAGATGGACTTACCCCTCTTCTCATAAACCAGCCCTACTTCTAGGTTTCCCTTCAAGTACCTCAGCAACCACTTCATCCCAAGCCAATGCTCCTTTCCGGGATTACTCATAAACCTAATGAGAACACTTATTGCATGAGCAATGTTGGGTATAGTACTTACCATGGTGAACATAACTGAACCAACCGCACTAGAGTAAGGGATCTTTTCCATTTCCTTCTTCTTCCCCTCCGATCTCGGACATTGATCGCTGGAGAACTTGAAATGACAAGCAAGGGGAACCTTCACTGGTTTGTTATCTTCCATAGAAAATTTAGATATCATCTTTTCTATGTAGGAAGTGTGAGAAATCTTCAATCTGTTTCTCTCCCTTTCCCGGATTATATTCATCCCAAGCTAGTCACAAAGGAATTCAACCTCTTATTCCATTGTCGAGGTGATTGTTTCAGGCCATAGAGAGATTTCTTCAATTGGCACACCAACTCTCCCTGCCTTTCTTCCTCATAGCCTTTGGGTTGCCTCATGTAGATGGTCTCCTCAAGCTCTCCATGCAAGAATGTTGTCTTCACATCCATTTGCTCGATCTCCCAATCAAATTGAACCACCATTGCCAATACTATCCGTATCGTCTTGTACTTCACAACTGGTGAGAATATTTCAGTGAAATCTATGCCTTATCTTTATATGGACCCCTTCGCCACCAGCCTAGCTTTATACCAGACTTCATCCCCTTGAGTGTTCCCTTCTTTGATCTTGTAAACCCATTTACAATCCACAACTCTCTGTTTTTCTGGTTTGGGCACTAATTCCCAAGAGTTGTTCTTCCTCAAAGAATCCATTTCTTTCTCCATAGCTAGCTGCCATTTTGACGACTCCTTACATTCTATGGCTTCCATGTAAGTTTCTAGTTCAACCATCTCTCCTTCTGAACAAGGAGCTGCTACATTACCATTTGTAAACCCATATCTCAAAGGTGGTCTGACCAGTCTTCTTTCCCGGTCCTTGTGAGCTAATAGTCATTCTGACTTGCTGCATCATCTCCTTCTAGTTCAGCCTCCTCTTGAGTGTCCTGAGCTTGGCATTCATCAATGGGCTCTACCTGGTCCGAACCCTCTTGCCTTCCTTGCACTACCTAAACTGAATTTTCCTTGATGCTATGCTCCATAAATACCGAACTGGTTTGCTCACTAGCCCCTGCAGGGTTAGTTTTCTCCAAATAGGAAAATAACAATTCATTAAAAATGACATCCCTAGTTATTATGAGTTTAAATCCTTTTGCTCTAAGGACCACAACCTATACCCTTTAACTCTATCACCATATCCTAGAAATACACATTTTCTAGACCTTGGGTTAAGTTTATCATCCTTTTGATGTGCAAACGCAACACACCCAAAAGTCCTAAGGTTACTCAACTCAGGGGGTTTCCCACTCCACATTTCCATGGGATCGTGAGCTCTAAAACTCTAGAGGGTGATCTATTTACCAAGTACGCAGCAGTAAACACAGCTTCCCCCCAAAAATATTTTGGTAATCCGAATCCTATTAACATACACCTAACCTTTTCCATAAAGGTTCTATTCATCCTCTCAGCAACTACATTTTGTTGAGGTGTTTTTACAACCGTTCTATATCTTAGAATGTCATTTAACTCACAGAATTTATCAAAATCCTTATTGCAAAATTCTAAACCATTATCAGTTCGTAAAACCTTAACTACCCTACCTGTTTGAGTCTCCAGCAACTTTTTCCACACCATAAATTTATTCAAAGCATCTAATTTATTTTTAAGCAAATAAACCCAAACCTTTCTTGAATAATCATCAATTAAAGACAGCAAGTAAAAGTTACCTCCCTGTGTTGGTGTTCTTTCTGGTCCCCAAAGGTCCGAATGAATGTAGTCAAGAATGCTTGTAGACTTGTGCACTCCGGTGTTGCTTCCCAAGAATGCAACACTCGCAGAAATCGAGTTTTTCTACTTTGTCACCACCAAGTAGACCATCCTTGCTTAGAACTTGCAGTCCCTTTTCGCTCATATATCCTAAGCGAGTGTGCCAAAGGGTTGCCTTATCCATCTCAACCATCAAGCTTGCTGCTTGATCCTTGATTTTTGTCTCTTCGATCATCTTATAGAGTCCATCTTTTATTGCTGCTTTGATCACTACCAAAGATCCCTTGGTCACCTTGATCTTTCCTCCCTCTGCCTTGTATGTATATCCCATGGATTCCAGCTACCCCAATGAGATCAAATTCCTTTTCAAATATGAAAGATACCTCACATTCCGCAGCAGCCTTGTGACTCCATCAAACATCCTTAATTGGATGTCTCCTATCCCCCTTACTTGGTAAGAAGTGTCATTCCCCAAGAAAACCTTTCCATCATTGGTTTCCTGGAAATTCTTAAACCAATCCTTGTGAGGGCACATGTGATAAGTGCACCCGAAGTCCAGGATCCGTTTCTTGCTGCCTTGCCTCCTACTCACATTTGAGCACACAACAAGAACATCATCTTGCTATTCTCCTTTGGCAACCGAAGCCTCTCCATTATTGGTATGGCTTCCTTCTCTCTCATCCCATATCTTTTTCTTGTAATCTCTCCTGAAATGACCCTTCTTATTGCAGTAGTAGCATCTCCTTCCTCCAAACTTTGATTTGGAATGCGATCTCCCATGCCTCTGCCCTCTACCCTTTGATTTCTCCCGGTAGTTGCCATGAATGCTATGCCATTCCGAGTTGCTGGCCTTCCTCTAATGAATAGCCCTTCTCCACTTGATGCTTCCCTCATTTTGGCTTTGAAATCATGAGCCTTTATGGCATTGATCACAATCTCCTTGGTTAAAGTATCTCTTCTATATTCAATAGCATTAATCAAATTATCAAAACAATCAGGAAGAGAATTCAACAAAATAACAGCCAATTCATCCGGGAATGTTATTCTACAACTATTCAAATCTTGAACTAGCTTATTAAAGACATCAAGATTATCTTGCAACTCTTTATTAGGATCCATTTTAAAAGCAAAGATTCTTTTAAGAAGATAAATCTTATTAGGGAGAGTTTTGGTAAGAAACAACTCATCTAGTTTCTTCCATATGGTAGCAGGATCTTTCGAGTCTCCGCACTCCTTTGTGACACTATCCGACATGTACAAGAAAATGGTGTTGTATGCCATCTTCTTCATCTTAATCCGCTGGACCTCCGTGAAACTTGCTGGAAAAGCATCATCTTCTCTAATCGCCAAGTCCACCTTCTGTTGCATAAGAACAGCCTTGATCTTCCGCTTCCAAAGGGCAAAGTCTCCCTTTCCATCAAACTTCTCAACAATGAAATTTGAAACCATCTTGCGAAGAAAATCCCAGATTTATACAGCACCCACAATTGCTTTCCCAAACTTCTAAATCTTAAGAACTCGATCAAAGATAGATCTCAATACCGTTCTTGAATCAACCTCAAGAACACGATCAGATCTTGATCCCAGCACCGTTCTTGAATCACCCAAGAAGTTGGCCTTTGATTCTTGGAATCTTGCTCTGATACCCTCTATTCTTGCTCCGATACCCAGCTATTCTTGGACCACAGCTTTGATACCACTGTTGGGAAATCACCTTCTTGATGCCCAAGTGTTGATCTTCCAAACACCCAAGTCTAGACTTGTAATGAATCAGAAACAGAAACATAAATCAAAGAAAAGAAAGAACACAACAATTGTTATCGAGGTTCGACAATGTGCCTACGTCCCCGTGAGTTCCTCCGAACTCTCTGCACTAAATCAATGGTTCTTACACGTTACAGCAACTTCTCTTCAAGAAACCTCTTATTCTTGAAGAAGGAAAGAAGAGAGAAAAGAAATTCATAAGGTCTTGAGTTACCCTGGAACTTTCTCTCTTAGAAATTCCACTTACAAGTCCTTTGAATCCCCTCTCTATACTACCTCTTTCTAAACTACCAACCTCTCTAATGAGTCTCTCTTGCTTTGTTTGTTTGCACTCTTATAATTGATCTCTCATTCACAATCACAAGTTATGTTGATTTGCACCTAGATGACCCTATATATAGTGCACCAACTTCTTGACCAATCTTGAAGGTCAATATCCACCCTTAGATCTTGAGGACTAATCAGCCATAGCCTTTGATCAAGTCTAAGTGATCTTGTGCATATTGATCATGCATCCACACACCTAACAAAAGGTTGGAAAATCAGCATCAGTGTGCCTTCAGGCCGCGGCATAGAGCAGGGCAAGCCGCAGCCTAGAAGGGGCTGAAATCTTCTGTCATGCTGGAGGCCGCGGCCTGGAGTGGTTGAGCCGTGGCGCACACTCCTTGGGCAACGGCGCACAGTTGCTCTCTCATCTTCTAGACTTCCTGGAGGTCGAGGTGTGCACACCTTGAGCCGAGGCGCCAAGACCTGATGCTGAACCCTTTCAAACCATGTTTAAACCTTAGACAAATACCAACAAAAGGACTTTCAATTGAATAAAAGAAAAAGAAGAAGAATAGGATGGTAAAAGGCAAACACTTAATAAGAGTATTTAAGCTTAAACTAAACCTAGAATAGTAGAAATCTATCATTTGGTCTTTGAGAGCTCGGGCAGAAGGTTGAGAGAGGAGAGAAAAATCCAGAAAAGTTTCTCCCAAAAATCCATTTTCCTTCAAAATTTTGACCTAGCCTTAACCTAACCATTCGATATTCGTTTGCCCCCAAACTTTAAATACCATCTTCTTCCACCATAAACTTTCATTTGGTCTAGGAGATGGACCACCACAAGCGACGGAGTCTGGCTCATGGGGCCCACACTCCAGACATGGGAGGAAAACTCATTTTTTTCCTTTGGCTTTTTCGTGCAGAATTTGAGGTAATTTCAAAAAGTGATCAACAACTAACTTATACTAGACTTCTTGAAGTTAATAATTGGAATTTTTTGGAGGTCATTTTGATTTAATTGGATGAAGTTATGAATTTTTTAATTTGAAAGAGTTTATGGTGATTTTCTGTTCAAAGTTTGAAATTTGATTCTTGTAAAATATAATCTTGAGATGGGTATTGTTAGAGAATTATGTTTTAAACTGGAAGTTTGAAACCCTGGTCAGAATTAAAAGAAATCTCTCTAGTTAAGAGACTTTCTTGATTTTGGAATTAATATGTATAAAAAGACTTTTGGAAGTTGGAATTATTAGTAATTACTCTAAGTTAGAGTTTTAAAATTTGAAGTCTATATAAATTGAGAATTTTATGGTATGAAAATGGTTAGACTTGAACGAATTCTTTTACTTAGAATAAGTTTGAAGTGAGTAATGGAAGCTTTGTTAACAAAAGCATAGAAAATGAAAATTTGGAAAGTAGAGGAAAGAAGTCACTTTGAGTAATGTTATTACTTAAGAAGTTGAAATTTTCTTATCTTTTAAATTAGAAATTTGATTATGTAATTGAAGAGTATCATTTTTGGATATGAATCTCAAACTTGGATAAGGAAAGAATAAGGAAAATAAGTAAAGAACGAAAGAATGAAGAAAGGTAGTTAAAGAGAGAATGAAACTTTTAGTACTATTTTCTTTTGATTATATGTGTAAATAAATGGAAGGATTGGTTGCTTATTAATTGTTTACAGTTTTAAATAATATACTAATTGATATATAAATATATTTGTATAAATATTTAGGTGTAAATGATGAATGTAATAAGGGCAAGGAAGTAATCCGGGACTAAATTGCAATGCATCGAAGGTGCGTATCATATTACTCAGCGTAATGAAATAAAAATTCATGAAAATTCTCTTATACTTTGATGATAATTTTATTGACTATGATTATATAGATAAATAATGATTGAAACGTACTGATATATTGGAAAATATTTTGTGGATTGAATAATGGTGATATGTTTGGTTGTGTATTATGTGTAGAAATAAATATTGTATTGCATGGTTATGTTTTGTAGTAAGCTAATGGAAAATAATAATATTGGAAAGGACATGATTCCACCTAGTGTAGGTTGTGACTTAGGTGGAAGAGATTTGAAAATGATAAAACCTCACCTAGTGTAGGTTGTGACCTAGGTGGAGGGAAATAATAAAACCTCACTTAGTATAGGTTGTGACCTAGCTGGAGGGAATTGATAGACCTCACTTAGTGTAGGTTGTGACCTAGGCTTAGGGTATAGATGAATCCTTTCCTAGGATAGGTTGTTACCTTGGTGGAGAAGATTTATGGGACCCCGCCTATAGTAGGTTATTACCTAGGTGGAGGGGATCCGATGAATTGAAAAATGCTAAATGCATTGGTACATAAGGAGACGTCCCCATTATAATATAAATAAATATAAGAAATGGAGAAAACTTTAAATTTGGAAATAAATTAGTATTCTTAACATATGTGGTTCATGGTATCTTTATTAAAAAATGTTTATGTTGAGTTATAGTTTATAAATGATTGAAATCTTTCAATGAATGATATATTTTATCTAATTATGCGATGGAAGTGTACTTTGTACCTTTATAATAGATCTTAGGCATAACTTTTATGAAGTACAAGTGTTTTGTGTTATTGTGGATCTATTAACGATTATTCCGAGTAAATGATTACTCCCTAAGCTCTTTAGCTCATTATATATATATATATATATATATATATATATATATATATATATATATATATATATATATTACATAGGAAACCCTTTTTGAATCCTTAGATTAAAAGAGAATTTTTCTTATATGGATTACAAGTAAGGAGTTTGCTCCAAATCTTTTTTTGTTTTTGTTTTGAATGATGAATGTATAGGTTATTTTAATATGTCTCCATTTTTTTAACAAGGTATAGTTTGGTTTATTTTGGATGTAGTAAATGGAAAAGTTGTATATTTGTAGGCACTTGGTTTAAATAAGAATGTTTTGTATAACCCGTAAGTAGTGTTATGGTTGTATATGCATATGTAAAGTAAATCATAAATTTACTAGAAGATCCAGGTCATAATTTTCATCAATTTTAGGTGTTCGATGATCAAAGGTAATGATGTCATTACGAACAGACCCATGCAGTTCTTTCGGGATGGGTCGTTACATTTTTGGTATCAGAGCTTTAGATTTAAGATCTTATAGACTCTTTATAAGTTGAGTATTATCCTTTCTTAAAGAGTTCGTTTCTGTAGGGTTAAGCATGGCTCATGGACGTAATAAAGGTAAAGCTACAGGTGGGAGACATGTCGAGGCCAGGGCATCGCTCCAAACAGGGGACATGGCTGACCCCCTTTACATACTTGTAGAGTTGAAGAAACTGAAATCAAACTTGAACTATTTGAGGAGGAACGTGTTGGTAGTGCATCTGGCGCTGCTAGTGGGACTATAAGAAACACTACAGGTGAAAAGGATGAATTACGAGATGCCTTTAATCAAGCCTTGGGCAAGATTGATGAGTTACAACATAGATTGGAAGAACGGGATAGATAATTTCTTGAATTAACAGAAAGAAATGCAAGAGTTCTTGAAGACCATGGTGTTCAATCAAGGGAAGGTAGTTTGGTACAAGAGAGGGAAGGAGATGTATTTACTATATTTATGAAGTTTCACCCACCCACCTTTAGAAGTGTTGAGAATCCCCTTGGCGCAGAAGTGTGAGTTGATGATTTGGAATGTTTCTTTGAAGTATTTCTAGTCACAGATCGTCAAAAAGTTTCTTTTGCATCTTTTCTATTGGTGAGTGAAGCAGCAAAATTGTGGAAAGTTGTTGTTACTAGATTGAATGAAGATGTTGCTAATCCTTTGACTTGGATGAAATTTAAAGATGCGTTCTTTGCTAAATGTTTTTCTGAAACCTTCATAGCTCAATAAGAAAAGGGACTTCATATACTTAAAGCAAGATACTATGTTGGTGTCCCAATATGATGGAAGATCTATTTCTCTATCTCGGGTTATTTTAGAACTTGTGAACACAGAGAAAAGAAAATTTAAAAGATTCCTTGATGGATTAAATTTTGAAATTCGTTCTTGATTCTCTATTTTGAAAATTGATAATTACGCAAGGTTGGTGGATAAGGCCTTAAAAGCAGAGAAAGATATGATAGAATTCAAGGGACAACGTGAACAACAAAAGAGGAACAAATCAGAAGGTGTCAAGGAAAGTAATTATAGATTTGGAACATAAGGTGATTGTCCATTTCAGATAAAAAAAATTAATTACTCAAGTAGGACAGAGTATGGGAAATCAATCAATTGCTGCGAGTCTGAATCAATAGTACAAGCCAGCGGTATTAGTTGTATCGAGTTCAATAAGAGGGACTCAAAGGTCTAAGGGACAATCTTTATCAGTTGGAGTTCAGAGCAGAGGGACATGTGTTTCAAGAAGAGGGGCAGTGTTGTGTTCAGAGTGAAATCGAGAGCATGTTTTAAATGTGGTCAGGTAGGCCATTTGTCAGGAGATTGTACTACTCGATTATGTTATCATTTTGGTTTAGCTGAACATCTTCATAAGGACTGTCCCACTTTTATAGGATCTATTTGTTTTGCTTATGGACGAACTAGCCACACGAGCTCTGATTTTTCATTGAGATTTCGACCTAGTGGCAGTGGAAACTTTACTAGAGGATCTAGAAGAGGTCAATTGGATCGGGATGGTAGGTTTGGAAATAACATAAGCGAATGACATAGTCAAGGAGCTATGATGGAAAAAAGGAATACTAGTCAGGATCAATGTGATCAGAGTCATGTTTAAACTTTTATACAGCAGGATGTTCAAGCCACACCCGATGTTGTTACTAGTATGGCTTCTATATTTAATAAAACTTTTAGAATATTAATTGATCCTGGAAGTTACAACGACTCATAGAAATTTTAAGTATATCATTAAGAAGTTAGACTTGACAAAAATAATTAATTTTGGTAAGAGTATAGAGAGATTAATGAGTGTAAAAAGAGAAAATTGTTAGATAAGTGATTAGCGTAAGGACTAAGGTTTAGTAGTAAGTGATTGTGGAAAAATGAGAAAAATTAATCGAGTAATGAATGATGGTGTTAGGAAAATTACAAATAAAGTCTTTGAGGTGTTTTGAGGCATAAAGGAAGATAGTTGAGGAAATATTTCAGGAAAGTGGAAACTGATATATGAGAAATTGTAAAAGGAAAAGGTGTAGTAAATCTTGAATTTTAATCGTAGTGTTAAGTAAAGTATGATATAAATAGATGGTGGATTTATTCTTGAACCTAAAAATTATTGATTTTAGATAATGGAAAGATTAAGATTGAGGCAATTAGTTGTAACCCTCAATTATTGTAATTAACGAGGACTTAACGGCTATCGGTAACAGGATGGAAGGGAGATATTGCAAGAGGAAAGCTATTGACTCAAGAATCAATGAAGTTCGGAGTACACTAGGAAAGAAATAGTGGTGGGAGAAATGATTAATGAAGGATATAATTATAGGGAATAGAGGTTACTAAATGTTATGAATTTATGTTGAAGCTAAAAGTAAAGTGAATTATTAGGAAGTGTTAAAGAGTTGAGATTTGACTTTTACGAAGTTTATGAAAGAAAGTATCAATCTTGATAGGACTAAAAAAATTTCTTTTTGAGGGATTATATAAGAATTTATGTTATGAATGCCAAGCATTGTATATGAAGACTTCCAATTGTAGTGATTTTATGAAGAGTGTTGGGTTTCGACGTATACCATGTGTCAAGGAATAAGAATCAACAAGGAAAAGTGTGGAGACTAAGTATTAAATGGTTTTTCTAGAGGGTTTGATTTCTTAAACGAACCAGAAGGAAAAACGAGAAAAGAAAAGAGTTGAAAGTGTAGTTAAGTCAATAGAGAAATTCGAGTATGTAAAAGTTTGTTAAAAGGTAAAGGTAGAATAAAGAGACAAATATATTATAATTTGATGAGCTAAATGGTAAAAGATTAAGGAGAAATCTGGGCTACCTACTCGTTGTTGCAAAATGAGGGAGATAATAAAGTTGAGAAAGATAAAAACAAAATTTATTAGCTGCTTATTCTGGGTTTTGTTACTAGGATTAAAGGAAGAGTGAGTAACTCAGTAAAATTATGATTGATTAGTAAATCAAGAAGTTGAGAGTATATTAGATTTGATTTAAGATTTAATGGATTTATGTTTGATTAATGTTTTAGTTGAAATTTTTTTATGAAGTGTAATTTTTGAAATGTGTGAAGTTAACATTAATATTGGAGATGGAACAATTAAACGAAAAATGAATAAAAATATAAAAGAATGCGTTGGAGAAGAGATGAAAGTCCAAGTTTTAGAAGAAAATACTAGGTATGTATTGAGATGATACATGTTCGAACTAATGGAAAGTTGAGATTTTTGGGAAGCTATTCGTTTGAGGATTTGATGTGATAAATAAGTAATGTAAGAACTATTGTGGTTACTAGATGAATTAAACAAGTTATATTTAATGAAAATTAAGTGACAAAATTAGGGAAAATTTTGTAAAATGAAGTTCGTTAATGGTAAATAGAAGTAACTAATTCATTAAAATCCTAAGCAAAGCTGTGGGATGGATTACGACTTATCTATGGCTATTTAAGAAAGACTAGTCAAATTAGAGTTATAATTGATGAATTAGAATTTTATGGAGGCATTAAATTAAGAAATCTGGGATAAACTAAGATATATTTTGGAAAATGAGAGTAAGTTGTTAAATAGATCATGCTTGTTTGATAGATGTTAGAATTTTGCAAAAATTTCAGGAATTTAATTTGTAAAAAGGCTTGATGATTACTTTATTCAATGGAAGAATTTGAACAAAGTGGAACTAATATATATATATATATTGTGGAAATGTTAATGGACCATAATTGGGTAAAAAATTACTAATTTATAAGAAAAAGTGATTAGTCGATAAGTGACCTTGCGAAGAAGTATCTTGGGAGAGATGCACTATTAAAGTTGTACTGTCTTTAAGAACCTTGAATGCTTATATTAAAAATAGGAATTAAAGGATTCAGAGTGAAAGATGAGAAAGACTTCTGTTTTTGAAGCATAAAAGTAAAAGGAAAAAGTATAAAGGGAATGATTAAGTAATACCTTGGGTGAAAAATATCTAATTTGAGAGACAAATTGATGAATTGGATGGGGTGGGAGGATATATAATGGAAATTGATAGAACTGACTACAGAAAGGATTAGGATGATACGAGAGCATTTGAAGACAGCTCAGAGTAGACAGAAAAGTTATTCTGATAAGAGACAAAGGCCATTTGAATTTCAGGTGGGTGATTGGTTACATCTTAAAGTTTCCCCATGGAAAGGTGTACTGAGATTTGGGTGGAAAGAGAAGTTGAGTCCTCGTTATATAGGGCCTTATGAAATTGTTAAATGAGCTGGATTGGTACTTTATCAGCTACCCTTATCGGTGAGTTAGCACAATTACATGAAGTGTTCCATGTTTTAGTGCTACGAAATGATACACCTGATGAGTCTCATGTTATTCCATCACAGTCAGTAGAAATTCAAAAGGAACTTTCTTATGTAGAAGTACTAGTCAAAATCCTGAATAGTAAAGAACGTGTGTTGCAGAACAAGAGTATTCCTTTGGCTCAAGTTCTATGGAGGAATAGAGGTGTTGAATAAGCTACTTGGGAAAGTAAAGTATCTATAAAGAAACATTATTTTCATCTTTTCATAGACTCAGGTGAATTTAAATTTCGAGGACAAAATTTTTTTAGGTGAGAGGAATTGTAGAGTCATTTCCTTATAAATTAATTTTTTCTTACTCATATACGTCTAGGAATGTTGGTTAGTAATTATTGTAAGTGAGAAGGATTTGGAATTATTTTTGTTAAAGATAATTAATTAGTGAAAATAGTTTTGGGTTCAAGTGAAAGAAGTGAGGAAATTGAAGGAAGAACTTGCAATTGAATAAAAGAAAAAGGAGAAAGATAGAATGGTAAAAGGCAAATAGTTAATGAGAGTGTTTAAGCTTAAACTAAACCTAGAATAGTATAAATCTATCATTTGGTCTTAGAGAGCTCGGGTAGAAGGTTGAGAGAGAAGAGAAATATCCTGAAAACTTTCTCCCAAATACCCATTTTCCTTCCAAACTTTGACCTAGCCTTAACCTAACCATTCGATATCCATTTGGCCTAAACATTAAATATCATCTTTTACCACCACAAGCTTTCATCTGGTCTGGGAGGTGGACCACCATGAGCGGCGTAGTCCGACACTTGGGGCCCACAGTCTAGAAAAGGAGAAAAACCCATTTTTTTTCCTTTGGTTTTGTCGTACAAAATTTAAGGTAATTTCAAAAAGTGATCAACAAAAAACTTAAAATATACTTCATGAATTTAATTTTTGGCTTTTCTTTGAGGTCATTTGGATTTAATTTGATGAAGTTATGAATTTTAGAAGTTTGAAGAGTTTATAGTGATTTTATGTTCAAGGTTTGAAATTTGATTGTTGTATAACATAATCTTGAGATGGGTATTGTTAGAGAATTATGCTTTGGCCTGGATTTTTGAAACTCTTATAGGAATTAAAATAAATTTCTCTAGTTAAGAGACTTTCTTGATTTGGAATCAATGTGTAGAAAGAAGACTTTATGCAAGCTAGAATTATTAGTAATTACTCTATGTTTTGAAATTTGAAATCTATATAAATTGAGAATTTTATTGTATTAAGATGGTTAGACTTGAATGAATTCTTTGAGTTCGAAGAAGTTTGAAGTGAGTAATGGAAGCTTTTTTTACAAAAGCATAAAAAATGAAAATTTGGAAAGTAAAGGAAATAAGTCACTTTGAGTAATGCTATTACTTAAGAAGTTAAAATTTTCTTATCTTTTAAATTGGAAATTTGATTATGTAATTGAAGAGTATCATTTTTGGATATGAATCTCAAACTTGGATAAGGAAAGAATAAGGAAAAGAAGTAAAGAATGAAGAAAGATTGTTAAAGAGAGAATGAAACTTTTAGTATTATTTTCTTTTGATTATATGTGTAAATAAATGGAATGATTCGTTGCTTATTAAGTGTTTAAAGTTTTGAATACTATACTAAATGATATATATATATATATATATATATTATATTTGTATAAATCATTAGGTTTAATTGACAAAAGAAATAAGGTCAAAGAAGTAATCCGAGACTAAATTGGGACGCATCGAAGGTGAGTATCATATTACTCTTAATGAGCGTAATGAAATGAAAAATCATGAAAATGAACTTATACTTTGATGATAATTTTATTGACTATGATTATATAAAGAAATAACGATGGAAACATACTGCTATGTTGGAAAATATGTTATGAATTGAATCATGGTGATATGTATGGTTGTATATTGTGTGTAGAAATAAATATTGTATTGCATGGTTATGTTTTGTAGTAAGCTAATTGAAAAGAACTATATTGGAAAGGACATGATTCCATCTAGTATATGTTGTGATCCGAAAATGATAAAACCTCACCTAGTGTAGAATTGATAGACCTCACCTAGTGTAAGTTGTGACTTATGAATCTCGCCTAGTGTAGGGTTTTACCTGGGTGGAGAAGATTTATGGAACCCTGCCTAGAGTAGGTTATTATCTAGGTGGAGGGGATCCGATGAATTGAAAAATACTAAATGTACCGGTACATGGGGAGATGTCCCCATTATAATATAAATAAATATAACAATCGAAGAAAACTTTAAATTTGGAAATAATTGAGTATTCTTAACATTTGTGATGCATGGTATCTTTATTTTAAAAATGTTTATGTTGAGTTATGGTTTGTAAAACATTGAAGTCCTTCAATGAACGATATATTTTATTTAATTATGTGATGACTTTGTACCTTTATAATATATCTTAGACATAACTTTTATGAAGTACAAGTGTTTTGTGTTATTGTGGTTCTATTAACGGTTACTTCGAGTAATATGATTACTCGTTGAGCTCTTTAGCTCATTATATATATATATATATATATATATATATATATATATATATATATATATATATATATATATGTATTACAAGAAAACCCTTTTGAATCTTTGGAGCCATCAAGTGAAGGAGAGATTAAAAGATAATTTTTCTTAAGTGGATTACAAGCAAGGAGTTTGCTCTAAATATTCTTTTGTTTTGAATGATGAATGTATAGGTTATCTTTATCTGTCTCTATTTTTTTTTTTTTTACTGATGTATAGTTTGGTTTATTTTGGATGTAGTAAATGGAAAAGTTGCATATTTGTAGTCACTTGGTTTAAACAAAAAATGTTTTGTATAACCTGTAAGTAGTGTTATGGTTGTATATGTATGTGTAAAGTAAATCATAGAATTTACTAGAAGATTCAGGTCACAATTTTCATTAGTTTTAGGTGTTTGATGTTCAAAGTTAATGAAGTTGTTACGAATGGACTCATACAGTTCTTTTAGGATGGGTCATTACATTCTTTTAGATCCAGAACAAAACAAGGTGTCAAAGAAATAAAAAGCTTTGACAATTAAATTCCTTAGCCATACTAGGTACCTCAATAGCAAGTTTACCATCCACATTAGGTAATGCAATTTTATGTGGATTATCGAGATGCAAATGCAAAAGGGGCAATGGGTAAGAGTCAAGAGGATCAGGTGAAATAATGAAGCCAACATATGGAGGGGCCAAAATGTCTTGAATAATATCACAAGAAGTTGAGTCTAAGAGTGCCTCTTTACATCCTAAAACATCAGGTTGAACAATTGGCAAAAGCACCCCACAATGTTGACACAATGTGTCCTAATATAATCTCTCTTTTAATATCGGCCCTAAGACCATTCAGGATCCTACTAATGGTAATGAAAGACTCTTCCTTAAGTGTAACCTAAGCATAAGATAATCAAGCCTAGTGATGTAGTTGGTTACATCAAAAGTTTGCTTGTGATTGAGAAGTTAATCAACCAATTAGCACTGATAATAGATACTAAGATATTTTTCCTTCAAAGTCTGTTTTATAACCACCAATTGAGTGATTGGTAGCTCATTCAAGTGCTCTAGGTTATGTGGGATAACTTGCTAAACCTTAGCAAAGCGGACTCACTCAATGTCAAACATGCCATACCAATCAAAATAATCCTCTATGCCAACTATCTAATCTAAGAATATAGTAGGATCTTATTTTCCATCATACGTAGAAGCATCAACCTTAATCTGTTTAGTGTTATTAATAAAATCCTCATACCCATAACCTTGTCCACGGGGTTGAGGCAGACACATATTGTTATGATCACAGACTCTACCCTTGTGAAGTAGTTGCTTAGGATCTTCTGCTACATAGTCATCATACATAACTTACCTATGTGCTTGTTGAGGTAGGTACCTAGGGTTTGGTTGATCATCATCAAGGAAAGGATCATGAGTGTTAGTGTCTCTCAGAGAGGGAGATCTAATGGTTAGTAGGTGGACATGACTCGTTCTATTTGGAGCCCGTCGTAGGATTAGGGTGGGAAGAAGTCTAGGTGCATACCCTATGAAATAAGGATAATGATACAATTTTCTAATGGATGACTCAGAAAGTTCTCCTATATGTCATTCTCTTACACATTGTTTACCATTATCTTTCAAAAGTTTAGCCATGTCTTCCTGAAGTTGTTGTAAGGCACTATGGACATCTCTAAGAAACTTAACTTAACTTTTGATATTGTTCAATTCAAGTCATTGTGCACAGTGTGATTACCAGGTGAATTTTCTAAAGAGGTGGTGTTGTTAATAACCATTGTACAAGAAATGAAAGAAAATCCTGAGATAACACCAATTACACTAACTAACTCGAATGTTAAATCACCAAGATGCACACAAGCAAAGCTTTAACTTTAATTTAGATGGATAACAATTTTATGGATGTGAATGCAATGGTGTTTAAGTAAAAGGTAACTAAAAATGAAGAGCAAACTAACTTACGATGGTGCGGCAATAATTCGAAATTATTAATGTGTTTTTTTGACAAAATAATGGACAAAACACAATTTACGAAATTTACCCGAATAAAATATTAATCATTTTTTTTAAAATGGAAAAAAAAACTCACATTACTAAAGCAAGCTGACAGTGCAAGACTCTCTGGTCAAGTTCCAAATGGCTTGGTCATGTTCCACTTAGAAAATGACTCGAATCAGTATCTCACTCAAATCAACAGCTCGGCTCGAATCAATCACTTGGCTCAAATCAGTGACTCGGCTCGAATCAGTGGCTCCCATTGGCAACTAGGTTGTCAGCACATGACGACGAATCTAGTATCCCTGATGGACGAAATTTCATGATCAAGTAGATCGAAAGATTCTGATTCTGGTGATGTACGTGCCATGACCTAAAAATGTTTGGAACTCAATGAATCAACGACAGTGGTTTGGAGAATTAGAGGGCTTCCTACGGTGAAGTTTAACGGAATTATAATAGGGCGATGGCGGGGATGGACAAATTGGTTCTTTTCAATCTCGATGATTTCTTTTGAGGCTGGTATAGCTACTGGTCAGAGGACGATGATTCTGATAGTGGTACACTAAGGAGGCAGCAAATGTGGGTGGATCGAACCTTTTATTCTTCGATGTTTTTTTTTTTCAAAATCTGATAATGGTTTATCGAGAGAATTTGTTGTGAAAGAGTAAATGTATTGGACTTTGATACCACTTTGATGCAGGATAGATATGAAAGAAAATATTGGTTGAGAAAGAAGACAAGAAAAGGGAGAAAAATAGAAGAATTGATTGAACAAAAGATAAAGCAGCAAAAGAAAAAGAAACATAATAGGAGATAAACAGAGAATAATTGAAGTCTCAAAGGTATATCATCAATTCTTACAAACTCAACGCAATAAGGTGCTTATATAGGCACCAGTCCTAAGCACATTAGGAAACTTAACTAAGTAATAAAATCCTAGCATGATAGAAAATAAAAAAAAAATCCCAAATAACATGTTAATTTCAAAATAAAAAATCCATATACTATGGTTCTCCATCAACTTGAGTTGCCAAGATAACTCCAAAACTGATTATGCCTTTGATGGAACCAAAAGAAGTGGTTGGCATTGTATTTGAAACATGAAGATTTTGAGACCATTCTAGCCATTGTAGTTGCTCTTTTTTAATGGAAAATCTACTTAACCTTTTCTGAACCTAATCTACCCTCATCGTTACTAAATTCATCAACAGATATGCCTAGAATCAATGGCACGCGTGTAACATATCATGTGCTTGCTCTGAGTCAGCGGGTAAGTGAGATCAGTTGGTTTACTTGTATGAATAGCACAAAAGTGAGTTTATCATTGGGCAAATCTATAATCTATAATATATATATATATATATATATATATATATATATGTGTGTGTGTGTGTGTGTGTGTGAATAAAGTGTAAAATTTTACTATACTAAGGTACCCTTACTTGATAAAAAAAGAATATTATATTTCTATTAGAATTTGGATTGGTATAATCTTTTACTATATATGCATGTGATTTTCTTATTAAACATGTACTACAAACTTTAACAATTTGTCATCATAATCTGAACAGTCGCAACACAATTTTCTTCCCTATACAAATCACGAAAGTCACTTGCTGTTGTATTATGGAAAAGTGACTCTAAAAATAAATCTGAGTATAATAATGATTTCTATAGTTAGTTACATGTGTTTATATGTTTTTCTTATTTAACATAAATTTGGAATCATAATAAGGGAATATCAACAGACAAGATCCTAGATGGTCGGCAGCTTTTATATGTGAACAACCAAACTTGCAACATCAAAATTCATAAACTTCTCATTGTTGAACGATTCAAGACCTGTCAATCACACAAATTATAAACAGAAAGAAAATACGACAAGATTTACCCAGGTTCACCACATAATAGAGCTATGTCCTACCAGAAGTTTCTTATTATCAACCTCACAAATCTCTCGTTACAATGTATGCTCAGTACATAAAGAGTATTTATAGGCAACTTAAGACGTCCTAATTAGGGTCTAATTAGGATTTCCACCCTGCTGCAGAACTACGGCTATTCATGGTCCCAAGCCCAAACCACCAAGCAAAAAACCAGACCCAACTCATGTATAGGGCTTGAAAGTTTCGGGGGCGCTCACCGGGGAGTGGGATCTCGTGTTCATCTGGGGTTCTACAGATCTGGTCCCATGAAGTATGCACCAACTCTAACAGTCTCCCACTTAGTAAATACTTTACACACATGGAAAAATTTCTAGGACTTTGTTTCTTCAAGCCCATCTCAGTAGCACACCACTCAAACTTTTTTAGACTAACTGCCTTAGTCAAGAAATCTACGTTGTTCATTGCTGTATCGACTTTCTCCAAGATTATCACCTTTTCTTCAATCTTTTCCTAGATGAAGTGATATTGGATATCAATGTGCTTCGTTCGTGAATGAAATACAGGATTCTTTGCTAAGAAGATAGCACCTTGATTGTCACATTTCACCTTCATTGCTTCTTGTTTAAACCCAAGCTCAGCACACAACCTTTGAAGCTAAGCTAATTCCTTTCCAGTATGAGTTATTGCCATATACTCTGCTTTTGTAAATGAAAGAGCAATAACACTTTGCCTTTTTCTCATTCAACTCCCTGCCCCACCAAACAGATTGAACACATATCCACTTGTAGACCTTCTGCTATCAATGTCTCTTCCCCAGTCAGCATCAACTGATCTTATAGCATCAAGATTCTTCTTACCTCCCATACCTCCATAACACAATGCAAACTCTAACGTGCCACGAAGATATCTAAGAACTCTCTTGATTGCAGTCCAGTGCTCCTTCCCAAGAATAGACATATATCTACTCAATACTCCCACTGTTTAGGCAATATCTGGTCTCGTACACACCATAGTGTACGTCAAGCTTCTAACCGTACTAGCATAAGGTACATGTGCCATCTCTTCAGCTTTTTCCTCCATCTTCAAACATTGCTCCGTAGATAACTTGGTTCCCAAAGGCATGCGAGTCCCTACTGGCTTGTTGTCAGACATGTTGAATTTCTTCCACACTTCTTTAATATACTTCTTTTGATTTAGCCACAGTTTTTGATTTTCACAATCCCTTTTTATCTGCATGCCCAAGATAAAGTTTGTTGGCCCTAGGTCTTTAATGTCAAACTGCCTTGCTAACAATTCCTTCATAGTGCTAATCATCTTCCTATTATTTCCAAACAACATCATATCATTAACATACAAGGTTAAAATGAAAAAATTAACCCCTAATCTTATCACATAGATGCAGTGATCAGCATAGCTGCGAGTGAACCTAAGTTGAATGGCATATGTATCAAACTTCTGGTACCACATCCATGGTGACTGCTTTAATCCGTACAAAGACTTTTTCAATTTATAAACCAGCTCTTCCTTGCCTTTGCTCACAAAGCCTTCAGGCTGTTTCATGTAAATTTCCTCCTCTAAGTCCCCATAAAGGAAAGTTGTCTTCACATCCAGTTGCTTAACCTCTAGATCATAGGTAACTGCCATAAGACATATCTGATAGATTTCAACTTTGCTATTGGGGAAAATATCTCACCATAGTCAATTCCTTCTATTTGCGAGTACCTCTTTGCAACCATGGGTGCCTTGTACTTTTTTACCATTCTATCTGCATTTGTTTTCTTCTTGAAAACCCATTTGCACCCAATTGCCTTCTGACACCGGGCAGAATAGTGATTATTCTGCAGGCTAGTCGAACAGATCGTTTACAGGGAATAATGATATGATCCACGCCAAGAACTAAGAAATTTATGGATCAAAAAGACCTCCAAGATCGTCTAGAAGCAGATTTATGTGAGATCGCGACCCGTTGCTTATATTGAAGCAAGAACCTTGGTATAATGAAGACACCACAATCAATTACGGAAGGATTGATTGATAAGTCGAAGATGAACGCCACGGAAACTCTGATAAGTTCAGAAGTTCTAAAAGAACCAAAGAGAAATTTCTCTCCAAAAGTATGAATCAAATCTGAATTGTCTTATTCCAAAAGCCAATAGCTATTTAAATACATGAGAATTCGTAACCAAATAGAAAAAGGAAAACTAAAAAATAGGAAATAAACCTAAACAGAATTCTGGTAACCTAAAATTCAAATAAGGAAAGTACCTAACTTGGCATGCAAGCCTTATAATGCAACAATTAAATTCAGAAGGAAACAATTAAGAAAATGTGCAAGCCCAATGTAGATTCGGATGTAACAGCCTACTGGATTTCGGCCATCATACCAGGCCCAAACAATATCCTTTTTGAAACTTTCTTAGGTCAAAATTGAGTGCCAAGACGTCATCTTTCCATCCTAATAAGTTTCAGCCCATTTGGAGTTGTGGGCAAGAAGATATGACCATTTTAATTCTGTTGGATCATGTGAGATATCATACCCATAACAACATCAAGAGTGGCTTATGCATCCTGTTGGGTCAATGCATAGACTCTGTTATCTCTAGACTGAAACTGGATACCACGTCCTCTCTCGGCTATTGATCCTCTACCTCTGCCCCGCACACTCTCTAATCCACCCCTTCTATCTACCGGTCTTCTCCTAACACTTCCAGCACCAACTTCAGCAGATTTTTCCACTGGACAATCTACACCAGCATGTCATCCCTCACCACATACAAAGCATATATGCATAGGGCAATGCCGAGATAAATGCCCCATTTGATTACATCTAAAGCAAACCCTTGGCTCTCAATCATCCATCAGATTAACACCTCCCCTTGGTGCCATACTTTGTCCTCTACCATAACTCCCACTTCCCATAGCCTGTCTCCCAACAGATCATTCTTGCTTCTGACTTTGCACTACAGTTCATTGTGACAAGGAATGCCCCATCTAGGGTGGTCTCCCATCCTGCACATTCATACTGCCACTGCCTCTAGGTCCTTCAAATCTAGACCTCTTCAGCCACTCCCTCCTACCTCTAAACTCCATCAAATCCTTCTTAATTTGTAATGCTTTATCCACTAGTATAGTATAATTCCCAATACCCATATAAGAGAGTTTAGTCTGAGTTTCATAGTGTAATCCATCTAAAAATCTCTTACATTTCCTCTCTTTCCTATTCAATAATTCAGGTAAAAACCTTGACAGGGCTATGAATCTACTATCATATTTAGCCACCGATAAATTTCCTCTCTTGTTGTGCCTGAAATATATTTGGAAAATACTTTGCAAAGAACTCATCTTTAAATTTACTCCAAGTTAAAGGTTGTTCTACCTGTGTACTCACCCTAGGCAGAATATCTTCCCACCATTGTGAAGCCTCACCTTCCAGGATAAATGAAACAAAAGCAACCTTCTGGCTATCTGTCACTGGTAAGACTTCAAAATATTTCTCAACATGTCTAATCCGCTGCTCAACTTCCACAGGATTTATAGATCCTCTAAAAGATTGGGATTTAAATTTAAGAAATCTCATAAAACAATCCCTTTATATCTCATCTACAAACACACATTCTCCCTCATAAACCTCTTGTCCCACCATATCAGGTTCTATTCTACCCCTCTTCTCTAATCTCTTCTGTTTACTAACCTTTGCGGGAAGGGTGGTGCATTCACCTTCTCCGTCTTACTTACCCTTGATGCTGATGGTGTCTCTTTGGATGCTGTTGGAGGCTCATCGGATCCTATCACCTTGCTATTTCTCAAGGTTGTGACAGCCTTTAGTTGTTGATGCCCCCCAGGGTTGGGTAGTGTTTGAACTGGGAGCTCCACTTGCTTCCTACCACTTAGCTTTTTAGCCAGTTGTCCCATTTGTACCTTCAGTCTTTGAATAGCTTGCTCATGGGCTGCAGTGGTCTGTTTTTGCTGAGTCATGAACTATTCTTGTGACGTCATAAATTGCTGCTGCTGAGTAGCCATTTGTCTCACTAGACTTTCGAGGTCGTTCTTCTTTGGTTCAGGAGTAGCATGAGCAGGAGGCTGGGGGTTTCGTTGTTGTCCTTGATTGTTCTGGTTGTTGCTCTATGAGAAATTTGGGTGATTCCGCCATCTGGGGTTGTATGTGTTTGCATACGGGTTATTCTTCGGCGGATAATTATTAGGTCCCACATAATTTGCTTGTTCTGTATCTGCAAGTGAATACAAAGGACAAGTATAAGTGTTCTGATCGTATTGGGAACATATTGCACATACCTGGAGTGGGGTAGATAGTAGGCTGGATGAGGCATTTTGAGCAGCCATGGCTTTTACCAATAAGTCTAGTTTTCTCTCCATTGCTGCCATTTGAGGGGAAGATCTTCCATTCAGATTTACCTCATAGACACCTTTACCTTTGGTTACATGTCTACCTCGAGAGGAGAATTGTTGGGTGTGCTTGCTAAGGGTTTCGAAGAGCTCCATTGCTTCTTCACTGCTTTTCTCCATCAGGACTCCTCTATAACCTGAATCAACAATACATTTGTTAATATCATTTAAACCTTCATAGAATGCTTGTACCAGTTCATCTTGAGGCAGGTTGTGGTGTAGGCATTTCAGTAGCAGCTCGTTGAAGTGTCCCCATGCTTCGAAGAAGAGGTCCCCATCCTTTTGTTGGAAGGACTGGATCTCTTTCCTCATTTGCCTTGTCTTTTGGGCTGGAAAGAACTTCTTCAGGAATTGCTTGCCAACTACTCCCAAGTGTGGATGGAAACTACAGACAAAGAATTATACCAAAGTTTAGCATTATCTTTGATGGAAAAAGGGAATAGAATCAACCTTATTCCTTCTTAGTCTAGTCCTTGTATGTGCTGGAACTTGCAAAGATCGAAAAATTCTCGGAGGTGCAAGTGTGGATCTTCGTTAGGAGTGCCTCTAAAATGAGTCAAAGCATTCAAGATTTGCGGAGATATGTAATAATTTCCCGCCGCCTCAGGTTGATATGCAATGCATGATGGTTGATCAATGTTTCGAGGGATGAAGGAGTGCTTCATGGTACTCGTGCAGGTGGTTGCTGGTTCTTGAGCTGTTCCGCCATTTGTGTTTCGTTCTCGACTTCTTCTTCGTTCTCCTCAAAGTTGTTCCTTAGCTTTTGTCGGATAGTCCACTCAAGCTCGGGATCAAGGAGAAAGAATGTTGGATGTCAGGATCGCAGTTCGTGCATAAATTAGGAAAATCGGCTTCAATGCAGCAGTGCAACTCTGCTGCTCGGGTAACTCTCTGCCCTAAATGTGCTCGATCGCACAGGAGGTTGCGATCGATCGCAAGTACCACAGAAAGTGTGATTTAGGGTTTTACGTGCCTGAAACAGAAAATGAATTGATTAGGTTTTGATAAAACAAAGAAAATAAAAGCAAGGTCATCTCCACAGGGATTGGTAAAGTTACTTTTAGAATCAGTTTCTCTAAAATAAAAAGAGATAAATAACTGTTGAAAGGTGATTTGATAATGATAAAGACATAGGGCTTTGATATCCACCACTAGTCATACTTTCCCAATTGTAATAGGTCAATGCACTAGCCTTATCATGTATACCTAATGGTCGCCAACCTAAGGGCATGGTATCTACTCCTTAAGCTATTGATTTCCCTAAGCAACGAGTTAGGCATGGTATCTACTCTAACTCTTTTCTTCCTTAAGGGATTCAGCATGGTATCTGCTTGAGTTGTTCCTTAAGAAAGCATAAGCACTATGGAAATCGACAACCACATGAGACCTAGGGCATGGTATCTACTCCCGGTTTCCCATGTTGATTAATCCAAGAATCTGGTGTGGATATCTTTTGTTACTAATCTTAGACCCAATACTCAGTCATCCAAATTGATCTAACTAACCTATCCATACCACATGCATACGCTGGCCATACACATACATATGAGGAATTTAAATAAACACAGGCATTAATCAAGTTAAGCAACATAATAAAGGCTATTGGCAAAGATAATCATTGAATATATATATGGGAAAGCATAACTAGGGCTTCAATCGAGCCCTATAAGAAAGTTAGTTACACATGCTGTCTAAACTAAACAACATATATAAACTAAACATAAGGAGAAGAATAAACCCGAGAGAAGAGGCGTCAATTCTCTCCCACGATTACAACTCCAAGAAAAAGATAAGAGAAGTGTTCTCTCTAAGAGGTGATGATCTTTGTGTGTGCTTTACAGGTGTATTTATAGGTCTTTGAGAAGTCCTAAGAGGCCCATGAGTTCCTAAAACTTTCCTAAAAACAAAACTCTTTTATTTCCAAAATAGGGTTCTGCAGTTTACTGCTCACGCTCGTACATGTGTGCTCGATCGCATGTGTCTTGCGCTCGATCGTAGTGCTGCGCTCGATTCCTCTTGTGCGCGCACGATCGCAATGTGCGCTCGATCGCATTGCATATTGCAATCGATCGCAGTTTGTCCAGAGACTGCTCCAGGGATTCCAGGCTTCTTCCTTTAAGTGCTAAAACTGCTTCTTTTTCTCCAAAACCCTATAAAAACATGTAAAACACACAAATGGAGTAAAAGAGATAAAATTAACGTAATTAAGGACCTAACAAATGTTAATAAGGGGGCTTAAATATGAATATTTAAGCACCTATCACTTGGCTTTGAAATCATGAGCCCTTTTAGCATTGATTGCAATTCCCTTAGTTAGTGTATCTCTTCCATATTCAATTGCATTAATCAAATTATCAAAACAATCAGGAAGGGAATTCAAAAAAATAACAATCAATTGTTCATCCGGGAATGTTATGCTACAGCTATTCAAATCTTGAACTAGCTTATTAAACACATCAAGATTATCTTGCAACTCTTTATTAGGATCCATTTTAAAAGAAAAGATTCTTTTAAGAAGATAAATTTTATTAGGGAGAGTTTTGGTAAGAAACAACTCATCTAGTTTCTTCCATATGACAGCTGGATCTTTCGAGTCTTCGCACTACCTTGTCACACTATCCGACATGTTCAGGAAGATGGTGTTGTATGCCATCTTCTTCATCTCAATTTGCTGGACCTCCGTGATACTTGTTGGAAAGGTGTCATCTTCTCCAATCGCCAAGTCCACCTTTTGTTGCATAAGAACCGCCTTGATCTTCCGCTTCCAAAGGGCAAAGTCTCCCTTTTCATCAAACTTCTCAACAATGAAAAGAGATTGATCTCAATACCATTCTTAAATCACCCTCAAGAACACGATCAGATCTTGATCTTTACTCCGTTCTTGAATCACCCAAGAAGTTAATCTTTGATTCTTGGAGTCTTGCTCCGATACCTCCCATTCTTGCTCTGGTACCAGCTATCCAAAGCTCTGATACCACTATTGGGAAACCACCTCAAGATGCCCAGGTGGTGATCTTCCAAACACCCAAGTCTAGAATGACTTGTAATACAACTGAAACAAAATAAGAATCAAAACCAATCAAAGAAAGAACACCAGCAATTGTTATTGAGGTTCGACAATGTGCCTACGTCCCCGTGAGCTCCTTCAAGCCCTCTGCACTAAATCAATGGTTCTTACAATTACTGTTGGAAATCACTTTGACAAGATGCCCAGGTGGTGATCTTCCAAACACCCAAGTCTAGAATGACTTCTAGAAAGAATTGAAAAAAAAAACAGGAACAGAAAATCAAAGAAAGAAAGAAGACAATCAATTGTTATCGAGGTTTGGCAATGTGCTTACGTCCCCGTAAGTTCCTCCGAACTCTCTGCACTAAATCAATGGTTCTTACAATTCAGCAACCCTTTCGAGAAACCTCAAGTTCTTGAAGAAGCCAAGAAGAGAACTAGAAAGTGATAGACCTATACAATGCTTTCTGTTAATTCTATACTAACCTCTCTTCTTTACAACCAGCCTCACTACAAAGAGTCCCTCTTGTGTTTATGTGTCTTTGCACTCTCACATAATTCTCTCTTATATTACACTTGATCTCACACAATGTCACAATAATTATTGATAAAAATGAGGCTATGAAACCCCTTTTATAGCCCCTTACTTTCTTGGTCATTCTTGTGAATCAATCTCCACCCTTTGATCATGATCTCCACTTAATCATGGCCCTCCATCACTTTCCAAGTGATGCTGTGCATTTTGACCTTGCACATATACACCTAAGAGAGTCCTTATGCATGATTTTGCCTAGCACCTAGGTGCTCAACAGGGCGCGGTGCGGTGCTGGGCAGAGCACACTTGCAGCAGCTTCTGGGCGGTGCGGTGCTAAATGGTGAGCGGTGCTGTGCTGGCCCTATCCTAGCAGCACCTATGTTGGACTGTGCGGTGTTGGATGGTGAGCAGTGTGGTGCTGGCCCTGTCCCAGCAGCACCCATGCTGGACGGTGCGGTGCTGGATTGTGAGCGGTGCAGCGCTGGTGCACACTGATGCTGCCTAGCAGTGCGCACACTCCATCAGCTTGTGTGCAGAAGTGCACACACCAGTGTGCCTAGCCTTACCTTGCTCCAAAGTGATGCACACACATGTCTTGCTTAACTTTAATCCTTGACCCTTGGTTTAGACTTTAACTATCTTTGAACCATGTTTTGACATGTGTAAACCTTAGAGAAATACCAACAATCTCTACCTACCTTTGTCTAAGTGTTTAAACCCGAACCATTTTTTGCAGAGAGCTTCGGGATCCAAACTCATCTTGAGTCATCAATTAACCAACTCCAATCCTAAGTAATCCAAGGCAATGATTGAACTTACTTAGAGGTAGAACCTTGGTGCCTAAATTTGCAGGACTTTCCTCCGTGGTCTTCTTGTCAACATGAATGCATCCTTTCGTACCATTTTCCAGAATGTAATGATACCGAACACCATATGCTTCATCTCCTCATGGAACACTGGATTCCTCCACAAGTGCCATGCACTTTGGCTATCCAAAGATACCACCACCTGCTCTTTTAGGACCTCCCACTCATCCAACAACCCTTTGCACCCCATAGCCTCCTTTATGGCTTCCATAGCCGCTATGCATTCTGCCCAGGTTGTTATGAGCACTATCACCAGCTGCCACTGAGCCTTCAAATACCTCAGCAACCACTTCATCCCAAGCCAATGCTTCTTTCTGGGACTACTCACAAATCTGTTGAGAACACTCATTGCCCAAGAAACCCTCAACCGGTTTCTCTCCTTTGCTTGGATTATACACATCCCAAGGATCTTTTGTGTAAGGCTGAGATCCTTCCTCTCGAACTCCTCAATGAGTTGAGATGTAAACCTTTCCATCCTCTCCCTGTTGTTCTGAACCAACAGCACATCATCGACATAGATGAGGATACTCACCATCTTCTCCACCTTGTGTCCAGGTGAGAAAGTTTATATGAAACCTATGTCTTCTCTTCTTGTGAACCCATTTGCCACCAGCCCAGCTTTGTTCTGGACTTCATCTCCTGGAGGGTACCCTTCTTTGACCTTGTAAGTGCACTTACATTCCATAACTTTCTGCTTTCCTGGAATTTTCACCAATTCCCAGAAGTTATTTTTCCTCAAAGAATCCGTTTCTTCATCCATAGCTAGCTTCCATCTTGGCGAATCCTTCCACTCCATGGCATCCGTGTAAGTCTCTTGTTCACTCATCTCTCCTTTTGTCCAAGGAGCTGCAGCATCCACAGCATCCGTAAACCCATATCTTGAAGGTGGTCCGACCAGCCTTCCTTCCCGGTCTCTTATGAGCCGGTAGTCATTCTGATTTGTTGCATCAAACTCTTCTTGTTCAGCCTCTTCTTGAGTTTCTTAAGCTTGGCCTTCATCCAAGGGCTCTACCTGGTCCAAACCCTCTTACCTCATTTACTCTACCTGAACCAAGTTCTCCTTGATGCAATGCTCCATAACTTCCGGACTGGTTTGCTCATAGCTCTTGCAGGGTTAGTTTTCTCCAAGTAGGGAAATAACAATTCATTAAAATTGACATCCCTACTTATAATTAGTCTTAATCCTTTTTTCTCTAAAGAACAAAACCTATACCCCTTAGCCCCTTCCCCATATCCTAGAAACACACACTTTCTAGATCCTGGGCTAAGTCTATCATCCTTTTGTTGTGCATACGCAGCACACCTAAAAGTCCTAAGGTTGTCCAACTCAAAGGGTTTTCCACTCCACATCTCCATGGGAATCTTGAGCTCTAAAGCTCTAGAGGGTGATCTATTTATCAAGTATACAGCTGTAGCCACAGCTTCTCCCCAAAAATATTTTGGTAAACCGGATCCATTTAACATGCACCTAACTTTTTCCATAAGGGTCTTATTCATCCACTCAGCAACTCCACTTTGCTGAAGGGTTTCCACAACCGTCCTATGTCTTAGAATGCCATTTAACCTACAGAATTGATCAAGTTCTTGGTTAAAAATTTCTAAGCCATTATTTGTTCTTATCCCCTTAACTTACTCTACCCATTTGAGTCTCTACCAGCCCTTTCAACACTACTAATTTATTCAAGGCATCTGATTTATTTCTAACCAAATAAACCCACACTCTTCTTGAATAATCATCAATTAAAGACAGAAAGTAAATGTTACCTCCCTGTGTTGGTGTCCTTGCTGGTCCCCAAAGGTCCCCATGAATGTAGTCAAGAATGTCCATAGACTTATGCACTCCAATGTTGAAGCTGACCCGGTGTTGCTTCTCAAGAACACAACACTCACAGAAATCAAGTTCCTCTACTTTGTCTCCACTAAGTAGGCCATCCTTGTTGAGAACTAGTAGGCCCTCTTCGCTCATATGTCTCAAGTGAGTGTACCAAAGGGCTGCCCTATCCATCTCAGCCATCAAGTTTGCTGCTTGATCATTGATTTTTGTCCCTCCGATCATCTCATAGAGTCCATCGTTTCTTGCTGCCTTGATCACTACCAAAGATCCCTTGGCCACCTTGATCTTTCCTCCCTCTATCTTGTATGTGTACCCCATGGAATCCAGCTGCCCCAGTGAGATCAAATTTCTCCTCAAATCTGGGAGATACCTCACATTTTCCAGCAGCCTTGTCATTCCATCAAACATCCTCACCTGGATGTCTCTTATGCCTCTCACTTGGTAAGAAATATCATTCCCCAAGAAGACCCTTTCATCATTGGTTTTCTTAAAATTCTTAAACCAACTCCGGTGAGGGCACATATGATGAGTGCACCTGGTATCCAAGATCCATTTCCTGCTGCCTTCTCTCCCCTTGCTCACACCCGAGCACACAACAAGAACATCATCATCTTGCTGTTCTATTTTGGCAACCGAAGCCTCTCCATTCTTGGTATGGCTTCTTCCCTCATCCCTCATATTTTCCTTGCAATCTTTCTTGACATGACCCTCCTTGTGGCAGTAGTAACATTTCTTCCCTCCAAATCTCAGTTTGGAATGCATTCTTCCATGGCTTTCTCCTCTACCTTTGTCCTGGTAGTAGCCATGCATGCTGTTGTGCACTCTCCCATGGCTCTCTCCTCTACCTCTGTCTTGATAGTAGCCATGCATGCTGCTGTGCACTCTCCCATAGCTCTCTCATCTACCTCTGTCCCAGTAGTAGCCATGCATACTGCTGTGCACTCTCCCATGGCTCTCTCCTCTACCTTTGTCCCAGTAGTAGCCATGGTTGCTGCCATACCGAGTTGCTGGCCTTCTTTTAAAGAACAGCCCTTTACCACTTGATGCACTCCTTATCTTGGCATCAAGATTATCTTGCAACTCTTTCTTAGGAACAAATTTAAAAGCAAAGATTCGTTTACGAAGATACGTCTTATCCGGGAGAGTCTTGGCAAGAAAAAACTCATCTAGTTTCTTCCATATTACAGCTGGATCTTCCAAGTCTCTGCACTTTCTTATGACATTATCCGACATGTGCAAGAAAATGGTGTTATAAGCCATCTTCTTCATCTCATTCCACTGGTCCTCCGTGACACTTGCTGGAAAAACATCATATTCTCCAAGAGCCAAGTCCACTTTCTGTTGTACTAGAACCTCCTTGATCTTCTGCTTCCACAGGGAAAAATCTCCCTTTCCATCATACTTCTCAATACTGAAATTTGAAGCCATCTTTTGCGGATAAGATCCCAGATTTATGCACTACCCACAAATGCTTTCTTTAACCTCAAGAACACAGAGCGAAGATGGATCTTAACACTGTTCTTGAATCTACCTCAAGAACACGATCAAATCTTGATCTTTACACTGTTTTTGAATCACCCTCAAGAACACAATCAGATATTGATCTTAACTCCGTCCTTGATTCACCTCAAGAACACGATCAGATATAGATCTTAACTCTGTTCTTGAATCACCCAAGAAGTTGATCTTTGATTCTTGGAGTCTTGGCTCCGTCACCTTTTTGTTTTTGCTCCAATACGCAGCTGTACAGCTCTGATACCACTGTTTGAAATCACCTTGACAAGATGGCCAGGTGGTGATCTTCCAAACACCCAAGTCTAGAATGACTTGTAGAAAGAATTGGAATCGAAAACAGGAATAGAAAATCAAAGAAAGAAAGAAGACAAGCAATTGTTATTGAGGTTCGGCAATGTGCCTACATCCCCATGAGTTCCTCCGAACTCTCTGCACTAAATCAATGGTTCTTACAATTCAGCAATCCCCTTCGAGAAACCTTAAGTTCTTGAAGAAACCAAGAAGAGAACTAGAAAGTGATAGACCTATACAATGCTTTCTATCAATTCTATACTAACCTCTCTTCTTTACAACCAGCCTTACTGCAAAGAGTCCCTCTTGTGTTTATGTGTCTTTGCACTCTCACATAATTATCTCTTGTATTACACTTGATCTCACACAATGTCACAACAATGATTGATAAAAGTGAGGCTAGGAAACCCCTTTTATAGCCCCTTACTTTCTTGGTCAATCTTGTGAATCAATCTTCACCCTTTGATCATGATCTCCACTTAATCATGGCCCTCCATCACTTCTTAAGTGATGCTATGTATTTTGACCTTGCACACATGCACCTAAGAGAGTCCTTATGCATGTTGCTTATATGTGCTTAACTTTGCCTAGCACCTAGGAGCTCAACAAGGCGCGGTACAGTGCTGGGTAGAGCACGCTTGCAGCAGCTTCTAAGCAGTGCGGTGCTGAATGGTGAGCGGTGCGGTGCTAGCCCTATCCTAGCAGCACCCATGCTGGACGGTGTGGTGCTGGATGGTGAGCAGTGCGGTGCTAGGCCTGTCTCAGCAGCACCCATGCTGGATGGTGCGGTGCTGGATGGTGAGCGGTGCGGCGCTGGTGCACACTGATGCTGCCCAGCAGTGCGCACACTCCATCAGCTTGTGTGCAAAAGTGCACACACTAGTGCGCTTAGCCTTACCTTGCTCCAAAGTGATGCACACACATGTGTGCAGTCTTCTAACTTGCTGAAATTTAATCTTCCACCCTTGGTTTAGACTTTAACCATCTTTGAACCATGTTTTGACATGTGTAAATCTTAGACAAATACCAACAATTACAGCAACACGTCTTCAAGAACGCGATCTAATCTTGATCTTAACACCGTTCTTGAAGAATGAAAGAAGAGAAAAGAAAGTGATAAGGTTTTGAGTTACCCTAGAATTTTCCCCAAGAAAATTCCACTTACAAGTCCTTGAATCCGCAATCTATACTACTCTCTCTCTAAACATCCAGCCTCTCTACAATGAGATCTCTCATGTGTTTATTGTCTTTGCACTCTCACACACCCATATGTTCTATTTCACACACACTCACATGTCATCACATGTTATGTCACACTTGTTGAGATTGAAGCTAGGTGATCCTTTATATAGTGCACCACTTCTTGAACCTACCTTGAAGTCAATCACCACCCATAGATCTTGAGGACTAATCAATCATAGCCTTTCATCAATTCTAAGTGATCATGTGCATTTTGATAAAGTTCCACGCATCATTTGAAATGCTAAAACAAAAGCATCAGGTGCGCCTTCAAGCCACAGCCTAGAACAGGGCATGCCGCGGCCTAGAGGAGAGGAGGCTGTGTTATCTTGCTGGAGGCTGTGACCTGGGGTGGCTGTGCCGTGGCGCACAGGGCCGTGCCACAGCGCGCACACCTTGGGCTGTGATGCATAGCTCCTCTCCCAACTTATGGACTTCCTAGAGGTCGAGGCACGTACATTTTGAGCCACACCCTGGAGACTTGATGCTGAACCTTTTCAAACCTTGTTTAAACCTTAGACAAATACCAATAGCTTCCATTTAGGAATAGGAAGAGGTTGTAATAAAGCAACTGGTCTTTGATGCTCTACCTTCTTTTGCTGACATGTTAAACATTTTGAAACATACTCCACAATTTCACGTTTCATCTTAGGCCACCAATGTATTTGAAGAAGATTTCTATACATCTTTGAACTACTTGGGTACATTGTTTAGGTTGTACTATGAGCTTGATCAATAATTTACCTCTTAAACTCATTATCATTGGGTATACCTAAATGACTCCCGAAAAGAAGCATATCATCACCTTGAATTATAAAATCTGATATGACTGTAGTCTGCACTTATCTTTGCCTTTTATGTATCTCCAAATCCCTATTTTGTGCTTCGAAGATACGATCTGCCAACACTGGCCAAACTATTATAGTAGCCAACAATATTCCAATCTTATGGCTTAACTATACTCTCAAAGACCTCAAATCGGAATACACCTCTTCCTTCACATTTTTCAACACATTCAACTTTTCAGATTTTCAACTTAAAGCATCTGTTACAACATAAGCTTTTCCTTGATGGTAATTTTTGAATTGTACGCTCAGACTGTCCATCAATTTGGGGATGATAAATAGTACAAAAATTAAGCTTTATACCCATGGCTAATGGAAGTGTAGATCAAAACCTCAATGTAAACCTCGGATCTCTAGATAAAAATATGGATACTGGAACTCTATGGAGCCATATAATTTCAGGTTCATAGAATTGTGCGAGTCACTCAAGAGAAATGGTAGTCTTAATATCTAAGAAATTGGTAGATTTAGTTAATCTATCAATAATAATCTGAATAGCATTATAATGAGCCTGAGTCTAAGGTAAACCAAATACATATCCATAGTGATATTTTCTTACTTCCATTTAGGAATAGGAAAAGGTTGTAATAAATCAACTGGTCTTTGAGACTCCACCTTCTCTTGTTGACATGTGAAACATTTTGAAAGAAGCTCCGCAATTTCATGTTTCATCTTAAGCCACTAATATGTTTCTTGAAGATTTCTATACATATTTGAACTACTTGGGTACATTGAGTAGGTTGTACTATGAGCTTCATCCCAATTTACCTCTTTAGCTTATTATCATTGGGTATACTTAAACGACTACCAAAAGGAAGCATATCATCACCTTGAATTATAAAATCTGATGTGACTATAGTCTACACTTCTCTTCAGATTTTATGTATCTCCAAATCCCTATTTTGTGCTTCTGGCCTAACTTTTATAGTAGCCAATAATATTCCAATATTATGGCTCAACTGTACTCTCAAATACCTCAAATCAGAGTACAACTCTTCCTTCATATTTTTCAACACATTTAACTTTTCTGATTTTCAACGTAAAGCATCTACTACAACATTAGAATTTCTTGGATGGTAAGTTTGGATTGTACGCTCAGACTATCCATCAATTTATGGATGATAACTTGTACTAAAATTAAACTTTGCACCCATGACTGATTGAAGACTAGATCAAAAACACGAAGTAAACCTTGTATCTCTATCTAAAACTATGGATATGGGAACTCTGTGAAGCCATATGATCTTAGTACTATAGAATTGTGCTAGTCACTCATGAGAAAAGGTAATCTTAATATCTAAAAATTTGGCAGATTTAATTAATTTATCAATAATTGTCCAAATAGCATTATGACCAGCCAGAGTCTGAGGTAAACCCAACACATAATCCATAATGATATGTTATCACTTCCATTTAGGAATAGAAAGAGGTTGTAATAAAGCAACTAGTCTTTGATGCTCTACCTTCTCTTGCTGACATGTTAAACATTTTGAAACGTACTCCGTAATTTCACGTTTCATCTTAGGCCATCAATATATTTCTTCAAGATTTCTACACATCTTTGAACTACTTGGGTACATTGAGTAGGCTATACAATAAGCTTCATCCATAATTTACCTCTTAAACTCATTATCATTGGGTATACTTAAACAACTCCCAAAAAGAAGCATATCATCACCTTGAATTATAAAATATGGTGTGACTATAGTCTGCACTTATCTTTACTTTTTATGTATCTCCAAATCCCTATTTTGTGCTTCCAAGATACGATCTGCCAACACTGGCCAAACTATTATAGTAGCCAATAATATTCCAATCTTATGGCTTAACTATACTCTCGAAGACCTAAAATCAAAATACAGCTCTTCCTTCACATTTTTCAACATATTCAACTTTTCTGATTTTCAACTTAAAGCATCTGTTACAACATAAACTTTTCCTTGATGGTAATTTTGAATTGTACACACAGAATGACCATCAGTTTGGGAATGATAACTAGTACTAAAATTAAGCTTTATACCCATAGCTGATGGAAGAGTAGATCAAAACCTCAAAGTGAACATCGGATCTCTATATACAACTATGGATACTGAAACTTTATGGAGCCTTATGATCTCAGGATCATAGAATTATGCTAGTCGCTCAGGAGAAATGGGAGTCTTAATATCTGAGAAATTGGCAGATTTAGTTAATCATCAATAATTATCTGAATAGCATTATGATGAGCCTGAGTCTAAGATAAACCGAATACAAAATCCATAGTAATATTTTCTTACTTCCATTTAGGAATAGGAAAAGACTGTAATAAACCAACTAGTCTTTGAGTCTCCACCTTTTCTTTCTGACATGTTAAACATTTTGAAACAAGCTCCACCATTTCATGTTTCATCTTAGGCCACCAATATGTTTCTTGATGATTTCTATACGTATTTGAACTACTTGGGTACATTGAGTAGGCTGTACTACGTGCTTCATCCCTAATTTACCTCTTAAACTCATTATCATTGGGAATACTTAAACGACTCCCAAAAATAAGCATATTATCACCCTGAATTATAAAATCTGATGTGACTATAGGCTGCACTAAAATGTATATCCAAATCTCTATTATGTGCTTCGAAGATATGATCTTTCAACTCTGGCCTAACTATTATAGTAGCCAATAATATTATAATATTATGGCTCAACAATACTCTCAAATACCTCAAATTAGAATACAACTCTTCCTTCATATTTTTCAACGCATTCAACTTTTTTGATTTTCAACTTAAAGCATCTGCTACAACATTAGCATTTCTAGGATGGTAAGTTTGGATTATACGCTCAGACTGTCCATCAATTTGGGGATGATAACTTGTACTAAAATTAAGCTTTGTATCCATGGCTGATTGAAGACTAGATCAAAAACAAGAAGCAAACCTTGTATCTTTATCTAAAACGATGGATATTGGAACTCTATGAAGCCTTATGATCTTAGAATCGTAGAACTGTGCTAGTCGCTCATGAGAAAAGGTACTATTAATATCTAAAAAATTGGTAGATTTAATTAATCTATCAATAATTATCCAAATAGCATTATGACCAGCCTGAGTCTGAGGTAAACCCAACATATAAGCCATAATGATACGTTATTACTTCCATTTAGGAATAGGAAGAGGTTGTAAGAAAGCATTTGGTCTTTAGTGCTCCACCATCTCTTGCTGACATGTTAAACATTTTGAAACATACTCCGTAATTTAATGTTCCATCTTAGGCCACCAATATATTTCTTGAAGATTTCTATACATCTTTGAACTACTTGGGTACATTGAATAGGCTGTACTATGTGCTTCATCCATAATTTACCTCTTAAACTCGTTATCATCGGGTATACTTAAATGACTCCTGAAAAGAAGTATATCATCACCTTGAATTATAAAATCTGATGTGACTTTAGTCTGCACTTATCTTCGCTTTTTATGTATCTCCAAATCCCTATTTTGTGCTTCCAAGATGCGATCTGCCAACACTGGCTTAACTATTATAGTAGCCAATAATATTCCAATCTTATGGCTTAACTATACTCTCAAAGATCTCAAATCAGAATACAACTCTTCCTTCACATTTTTCAACACATTCAACTTTTTTGATTTTTAACTTAAAGCATCTGTTACAACATTAGCTTTTCCTTGATGGTAATTTTGAATTGTACGCTCAGACTGTCCATCAGTTTGAGGATGATAACTAGTACTAAAATTAAGCTTTATACCCATGGTTGATGGAAGAGTAGATCAAAACCTCAAAGTAAACCTTGGATCTCTTTATAAAACTATGGACACTGGAATTCCAAGGAGCTTTATCATCTCAGAATCATAGAATTATGCTAGTCGCTCAAGAGAAATGGTAATCTTAATATCTAAGAAATTGGCAGATTTAGTTAATCTATCAATAATTATTTGAATTGCATTATGATGTGACTATAGTCTGCACTTCTCTTTGGATTTTATGTATCTCCAAATCCTTGTTCTGTGCTTCCAATATACGATATGCCAACATTGGCCAAACTATTATAGTATCTAATGATATTTCAATCTTATGGCTCAACTATACTCTCAAAGACCTCAAATCAGAATACAACTTTTCCTTCATATTTTTCAACACATTCAACTTTTTTGATTTTCAACTTAAAGCTTATGTTACACCATTAGCTTTTCCTGGATGTTAAGTTTGATTTGAACACTTGGACTATCCATTAGTTTGGGGATGATAAGTAGTACTAAAATTAAGCTTTGTACCCATGGCTGATTGAAGACTAGATCAAATCCTTGAAGTAAACATCATATCTCTATATAAAACTATGGATATTGGAACTCCATGGGACCTTATGATCTCAGAAGCGTAGAACTGTACTTGTCACTTATGGGACAAAGTAATCTTAATATCTAAGAAATTGGAAGATTTAGTTAATCTATCAGTAATTGTCCAAATAGGATTATGAATAGCCTCAGTTTGAGGTAAACCAAATAAAAATACATAGTGATATTTTCTTATTTCCATTTTGGAATAGGAAGAGGCTGTAATAAACCAACTGGCCTCTGATGCTCCACCTTCTCTTGCTGACATGTTAAACATTTTGACACAAACTCCGCAATTTCACATTTCATCTTAGGCCACCAATTTGTTTTTAAAGATTTCTATACATCTTTGAGTAGACAATGCTATATGCTTCATCCATAATTTCATTCTTAAACTCACTATCATTGAGTATACATAATGACTCACGAAATGAAGCATATCATCTCCTTGAATTATAAAATCTATTGTGACTATAGCTTCCAATTCTCTTCGGATTTTATGTATCTCCAAATCCCTATTATGTGCTTCCAATATACGATCCACCAACACTGGCCAAAATTTTATAGTAGCCAATAATATGCCAATCTTATTGCTACACTATACTCTCAAAGACCTCAGATCAGAATACAACTCTTCCTTCACATTTTTCAACACATTCAACTTTTTTGATTTTCAACTTAAAGCATCGACTGCAACATTAGCTTTTCCTGGATGGTAAGTTCGAATTGTACACTTAGACTGTCCATCCGTTTAAGAATGATAACTAGTACTAAAATTAAGCTTTGTACCCATGGCTGATTGAAGACTTGATCAAAACCTCAAAATAAACCTCGAATCTTTATTAAAAACTATGGATACTAGAACTCTAAAGAGCCTTATGATCTTAGAATCATAGAACTGTGCCAGTCGCTCAAGACAAAAGGTAATATTAATATCGAAGAAATTGGCATATTTAGTTAATCTATCAATAATTATCTAAATAGTATTTTGATGAGCCTGAGCCTGAGGTAAACCTAATACAAAATCCATTGTGATATTTTCTTACATCAATTTGGGAATAAGAAATGGCTGTAATAAACCAAATAGCCTCTGATGCTCCAACTTCTCTTGCTGACATGTTAAACATTTGAAATAAACTTCACAATTTCACGTTTCATCTTAGGCCACAAATATGTTTCTTGAAGATTTTTATACATTTTTTAGCTACCTGGGAGTATTGAGTAGGTAGTACGATGAGTTTCATCAATAATTTCCCTGTTAAACTCATTATCATTGGGTATACATAAACGACTCTCGAAATGAAGCATATCATCACCTTGAATTATAAAATCTGTTGTGACAATAGTTTGCACTTCTCTTATGATTTTATGTATCTCCATTCCCTATTCTGTGCTTCCAAGATACGATCTGGCAACACTGGCCTAACTATTATAGTAGCCAATAGTATTCCAATCTTATGGTTCAACAATACTCTCAAATTCCTCAAATTAGAATACAACTTTTCTTTCACATTTTTCAACACATTCAAGTTTTCTAATTTCAACTTAAAGCATCTGCTACAACATTATCATTTCTTGGATGGTAAGTTTGGATTGTACGAACATGTACTAAAATTATGCTTTATACCTATGGCTGCTGGAAGAGTATATCAAAATCTTGAAGTAAACCTCGGGTCTCTATATAAAACTATGGATACTGGAATTCCATGGAGCCTTACGATCTTAGAATCATATAACTGTGCTAGCCACTTAAGAGAAAAGGTAATCTTAATATCTAAGAAACTGGTAGATTTTGTTAATCTATCAATAATTATCTACATAGCATTATGATGATCCTGAGTCTGAGGTAAACCCAATATAAAATCCAAGGCGGTATTTTCTTACATCCTTTTAGGAATAAGAAAAAGCTGTAATAAACCAAATAGCCTTTGATGCTCCACCTTCTCTTGCTGACATGTCAAACATTTGAAACAAACTCTGCAATTTAATGTTTCATCTTAGGCCACAAATATGTTTCTTGAAGATTTTTTACTTCTTTGAGCTACCTGGGTGCATTGAGTAGGTTGTACGATGAGTTTCATTCGTAATTTCTCCCTTAAAATCATTATCATTGGGTATACATAAAGGACTCTCGAAATAAAGCATATCATCACCTTGAATTATAAAATCTATTGTGACTATAGTTTGCAATTCTCTTCGGATTTTATGTATCTCCAAATCCCTATTATGTGCTTCCAATATACGATCCACCAACACTGGCCTAACTTTTATAGTAGCCAATAATATTCCAATCTATGGCTCAACTATACTCTCAAAGGCCTCAAATCAGAATACAACTCTTCCTTCACAATTTTCAACACATTCAAAATTTCTAATTTTCAACTTAAAGAATATGCTACAACATTAGCTTTTCCAAGATAGTAAGTTTAAACTGTACCCTTAAACTGTCCATCGGTTTAGAGATGATAACTTGTACTAGAATTAAGCATTGTACCCATGGCTGATTGAAGACTAGATCAAAACCTCAAAGTAAATCTCGATCTCTATATAAAACTATAGATACTGGAACTCTATGGAGCCTTATGATCTCATAATCATAGAACTATGCTAGTTGCTCAAGAGAAAAGGTAATCTTAGAATCTAAGAAATTGGCAGATTTAGTTAATCTATCAATAATTATCTAAATAGCATTATGATGAGCCTGGGTCTGCGGTAAACCCAATACATAATCCATAGTGATATTTTCTTACTTCCATTTGGGAATAAGAAAAGTCTGTAATGAAACAAATAGCCTTTGATGCTCCGCCTTTTCTTGTTGACATGTTAAACATTTGAAACAAACTTCACAATTTTAGGATTCATCTTAGGCCACCAATATGTTTCTTGAAGATTTCTATATATATTTGAGCTACCTGGGTGCATTGAATAGGCAGTATGATGAGTTTCATCCATAATTTCCCTCTTAAACTCATTATCATTGGGTATACATAAACGACTCTCGAAATGAAGCATATCATCACCTTGAATTATAAAATCTATTGTCTCTATAGTCTGCACTTCTCTTCAGATTTTATGTATCTCCAAATCTCTATTATGTGCTTCCAAGATACGATCCACCAACACTGGCCTAACTTTTATAGTAGCCAATAACATTCCAATCCTATGGCTCAATTATAATTTCAAAGGCCTCAAATCATAATACAACTCTTCCTTAACATTTTTCAACGCATTCAACTTTCCTGATTTTCAACGTAAAACATCTGTTACAAGATTAGCTTTTTCTGGATGGTAAGTTTGGATTGTACACTCAAACTATCCATCAATTTGGGGATGATAACTTGTACTAAAATTAAGCTTTATACCCATGGGTGTTGGAAGAGTATTTCAAAACCTTGAAGTAAACCTCATATCTCTATATAAAACTATTGATACTAGAACTCCATGGAGCCTTATGATCTTAGAATCATAGAACTGTGCTAGTCGCTTAAGAGAAAATGTAACTTTAATATCTAAGAAATTGAAATATTTAGTTAATCTATCAATAATTATCTTAATAGCATTATGATGAGCCTAGGTCTGCGGGTAAACCCAATACAAAATCCATAGTGATATTTTCTTACTTCCATTTGGGAATAAGAAAAGTCTGTAATAAACCAAATAACCTCTGATGCTCCACCTTTTCTTACCGACATGTTAAACATTTGAAACAAACTTCACAATTTCAGGATTCATCTTAGGCCACCAATATGTTTCGTGAAGATTTCTATACATCTTTGAGCTACCTGGGTGCATTATCTAGGCAGTACAATGAGTTTCATCCATATTTTCCCTCTTAAACTCATTATCATTGGGTATACATAAATGACTCTCCAATTGAAGCATATTATCACCTTGAGTTATAAAATCTATTGTGACTATAGTCTTCACTTCTTTTCGGATTTTATGTATCTCCAAATCTCTATTATGAGCTTCCAAGATATGATCCACCAACACTGGCCTAACTTTTATAGTAGCCAATAATATTCCAATCCTATGGCTCAACTATACTCTCAAAGCCCTCAAATCAGAATACAACTCTTCCTTCACATTTTTCAACACATTCAAATTTTCTAATTTTCAACTTAAAGCATCTGCTACAACATTAGCTTTTCCAGAACGGTAAGTTTGGATTGTACCCTTAGACTATCCATCAGTTTAGGGATGATAACTTGTACTAGAATTAAGCTTTGTACCCATGGCTGATTAAAGACTAGATCAAAACCTCGAAGTAAACCTCAGATCTCTTTATAAAACTATGGATACTGGAACTCCATAGAGTCTTATGATCTCAGAATCGTAGAACTATGCTAGTCGCTTAAGAGAAAAGGTAATCTTAGTATCTAAGAAATTGGCAGATTTAGTTAATCTATCAATAATTATCTAAATAGCATTATGATGAGCCTGGGTATGCAATAAACCCAATACAAAATCCATAGTGATATTTTCTTACTTCCATTTGGGAATAAGAAAAGTCTGTAATGAACCAAATAGCTTCTGATGCTCCGCCTTTTCTTGCTGACATGTTAAACATTTGAAACAAACTTCGCAATTTCAGGATTCATCTTAGGTCACCAATATGTTTATTGAAGATTTCTATACATCTTTAAGCTACTTGGGTGCATTGAATAGGCAGTCTGATGAGTTTCATCCATTTTTCCCTCTTAAACTCATTATCATTGGGTATACATAAACGACTCTCGAAATGAAGCATATCATCACCTTGAATTACAAAATCTATTGTGACTATAGGCTGCATTTCGCTTCAGATTTTATGTATCTCCAAATCCCTATTATGTGCTTCCAAGATACGATCCACCAACACTGGCCTAACTTTTATAGTAGCAAATAATATTCCAATCCTATGGCTCAACTATACTCTCAAAGGCCTCAAATCAGAATACAAGTCTTCCTTCACATTTTTCAACACATTCAACTTTCCTGATTTTCAACTTAAAACATATGTTACAAGATTAGCTTTTTCTGGATGGTAAGTTTGAATTGTACACTCAGACTGTCCATCAGTTTGGGGATGATAAGTAGTGCTAAAATTAATCTTTATACCTATGGCTTATTGAAGAATAGCTCAAAACCTCGTAGTAAACCTCATATCTCTATCTAACACTATGGATACTGGAAGTCCATGGAGCCTTATGATCTCAAAAACATAGAACTATGCTAGTTGCTCAAGAGAAAAGGTAATCTTAATATCTAAGAAATTGTAAGATTTAGCTAATTTATCAATAATTATCAAAATAGCATTATGACAAGCGTGAGTCTGAGGTAAACCCAATACAAAATCCATTGTGATATGTTCTTACTTCCATTTAGGAACAGGAAGAGGCTATAATAAACCAACTAGCCTCTGATGCTCCACCTTCACTTGCTGACATAGTAAACATTTTGAAACAAACTCCGCAATTTCATGTTTCATCCTAGGCCACCAGTATGTTTCTTGAAGATTTCTATACATCTTTGAGCTACCTGGGTTCATTGAGTAAGCAATACTATGAGCTTCATGCATAATTTCCCTGTTAAACTCACTATAATTGGGTATACATAAATGACTCCCAAAAAGAAGCATATCATCACCTTGAATTATAAAACTTGATGTGACTATAGTATGCACTTCTCTTTGGATTTCATGTATCTCTAAATCCCTATTCTGTGCTTCCAAGTTACAATCCACCAATACTGGCCTAACTTTTATAGTAGTCTATAATATTACAATCCTATTGTAATACCCGTATTCGTAAAGAAAGAGTAAAAAAGTAATTTAATAAATATGACATGCAGTTAAGATAATATATATACGCGAAAAATTTAATTTTTATAAAAATATTCTTTTGAAAAAAAAAAGCACCCGTGGAAAGCATAAAGAAAACGAAAAAAGAAAAAAAAAAGCCAACACGTGGCTAAAGGTGTTGGCTGTCTAACATACAATTTGCATGTTAGACTGCACTTGCTGTTCGTGGCAACCAAATGGGAGTAGGGTACTAAGTGTTGTTTATATATCACTATATATATATATATATATATATATATATATATCTATATATATATATATATATATATATATATATATATATAGTGATATATTATAGTTTTAGTTTATTTCATTTATTACTTACCAAATTCTATTTGGTTTTCTTCAATTATAATTCAAATTACTCTCTTTCTTTAAACAATTGGGGACTAAAATAAAGGCTAAAAGACTAAAATTTTGAAGGGTTTACGGGAGAATTTTATAGAGAGTCACGAGAAGCTCTAAGAAAAACAGAAGGTAATAACATGATGCGTATTTTTGAAATTTAGCATGCATGACATTCCCGAAATTCAATGTGAGAATTTTTAAAAGGTGTGAATTATGGAGGAATTGAAGAATTAATTAGAAATTTTAATATAAATATTATGTCAGGTGTTGACAATCATCAATTAGGAGAAATTGCTGAAAGGAAGAAGAAAGGCAAAGAGGTGATCCATGGGTAGCTCTAAGTGCTACGTGGTGAGTTAGATTTACTTTAAGTAATCAAGATAAATATGAAATATATAATAATAATATTTGAATATATTATTAACTTCTGATTTGGTGAGAGATGAAAGTTGGTTGATAGGAATAAGTGATATGTAAGGAATTATTATATAAGAAATAATATTATTGGAATAATAAGTTGATTTAATAATAAAGGTGATAAGCGAAATTCTTGATAAGCTATGGATGATGAGTTGATATGATATAAGAGGAGAAGAAATTAGTGAACTTGATCAAATAATGATTTGAGAATAAGTATGATAACTAATTTGAATGTATGAATATATGTGTGTTTTTATATTATTGTGCATATGCATATTTCATATCATTGTTCATATACATATACATGAAATGAAAAACTGTGACAACCGGTATATGCTGGTGATAAATGAAAACCGTGACAGCCAGTATATGCTGGTGAGAAATGAAAAACCGTGATAGTTGGTATATACTTGTGAGAAATGAAAACCGTGACAACCGATATATGCTGGTGAGAAATAAAAACTGTGATAGCCGGTATATGCTGGTGATAAATGAAAATCATGACAGTCGGTATATGCTGGTGATAAAAGAACTGGGAAGGCAGCTGGTCTAAGATAAAAACATGTCGACATGTGGGAAGACGTTCCCAATTAATAATTAATGCATTGCATCTGTTTTAAATATTGATTTTATTACTGAAATATTAAAGTGTTGTTCTTGATCGTAAAATTACTGATAAATGAATGAGTCTCACAAAGAGACAGATACAGTGGGAAAGAAATATGAAAGTATGATATGATAAAAACTATCTGAGTGATAGACTATATACTGTGAAGCTCATAATGAGGTAATTATGAGATATAATTGATGGTCTCAAGGTGAATAAATATATATGAAGAAGAGATTGATAGAGAATGGGGGTTATGATATGAGTAGTGATAATAGAATGTTATTATCAAATTATATGAAATATAAATGATTGAATATTAAAATACTATTTATATAAATTGAATTCTTCTAGTAAATTTAATTCACTGAGCTTGTGAAGCTCATCCCTTAATGTTAAATGATTTCAGGGAGCAAGCAGAACAGATAGTTGGTGAGCTGAGATTCAGACGAAGTGATTATCTGTAAGCCACATTGTCATCATCCTCAGAGTAATGAGAAAACAAAAAGAAAATTATTTGTAAATATTCAAGCATATTATGTTGTATAAAATGTTTAAGTTGAGATTTGAATTATGCATCTCCCTTATTAAGGGTTAAGGATCGATATAAACAATTACATATGGTATTTTTATTGTTGCATATATATGTCGTGCTGAGATTTTCAAAATATGACAACACCATCTTGGGGATGGCCAGACTGCATAAGAATTTAAAGAAGTGGAAGATTTAAATAAACTATATTTTAATGTAGAGTCTGAGGATGATACGTGGACGTGCTAGAGTTAGAGGTAGAGTTTTGAATTAGAGGGGACGTGGTAGACCCCTAATATTTAGAAGAGCTTAAGTAGAGGGGGAGGTTGAGTCTGTGGTTCCTGCAAGGAAACAGGTTGCTAATGCAGCTGGTCCTAGCAGAGCTGGTAGAGAATCTGATATTAGGAGGGATAAATTAAGAGAAGCTCTTGATCGTGCTATAGAGAGGATGAATGCAGCAGAAGAAAGGTCTGATAAAAGAAAGACAATAAACTACTTGATATTTTTGAAACCTTGCGGAAAGTGAAATTAATATTCCATTACTAGATGTTACCCGCTTATGCTAAGTTCCTAAAAGATTGTTGCACTCATAAAAGGAAATTTCAAGAACATGACACTATAGCATTAACTGAAGAAGTAAGTGTTGTACTACTAAGAAAACTTCCACCCAAACTGAAAAATCCGGGTAGTTTTACTATTCTCTATAGAATAGGTGATCAGCTATTTGACAAAGCATTACTAGACTTAGGAGCGGGGGTAAACTTACTACCTTACACGGTATTCGAGACCCTAGCTTTGGGGGAGTTACAACCAATGTCTATTACCTTACAATTGGCAGATAGGAGTATTAAAAGACCTAGGGGTATTCTCGAGGATGTCCTAGTAAAAGTTGGAGAGTTCATCTTACCTGCTGATTTCATCGTATTAGACATGGAAGAGTGCCCTATGCCAATGCCCTTACCTATCATTTTAGGGAGACCCTTCATGAGAACTACTGACACTAAGATTTGTGTGAAAAATGGTATAGTGAGTATGAAAATCAATGGTGAGAAAATAGAGTTTAAAATATTTGATGCAATGAAACTTCCTCAAGATGACTTGGAATGCTTTAATGTATGTATGATAAAAAACTTTGTTGAGCAAGCTTTTCAGGTCCAAAACATTGATCCATTGGAGACCACTCTCACCCACAGCTTCACAGAGGTGGATATGGAGAAAGAATATGAAGATATTACTGATAACATCATCATAGCTGTGCACCTCCTTGAGACTTCTCCAAAATATTCCAGTAAGTATCCTCCTCCATTTGAATCTCTCATACCCACTAATACTACTCTTCTTCCATCCATTGTCTAGGCACCAACATTGGAACTAAAGCAGCTACCCGAACATTTGACATATGCCTATTTGGGAGAAAAGAAGACTTTACCTATGATTGTAGCTGCTAACTTGAGTAGTGAAGAAGAAGAGAAGTTGTTAAGAGTTCTTAGAGAACATCATCTACCCTATATCAGATAGCAAATGGGTGAGCCCGGTCCAAGTTGTTCCTAAAAAGAGTGGGATCACAGTAATGAAAAATGAAAATGAGGAGCTCATACCTACAAGAAAAACAACGGGTTGGAGAGTATGTATCGATTACTGGAACCTAAACAAGGAAACCAGAAAAGATCATTTCCCCTTACCATTCATCGATAAAATGTTGGAGAGATTAGCCGGTCACAGTTACTATTGTTTCTTGGATGGGTACAGCCGATACAATTAAATTGTCATAGCACCTGAGGATCAAGAAAAGACTACCTTCACATGTCCTTTCGGTACATTTGCTTATAGAAGAATGCCATTTGGTTTATGCAACGCACCAGCCACTTTTCAAAGATGTATGATGAGCATTTTTTCGATATGGTAGAGAAATATATTGAGGTGTTCATGGACGATTTTAGTGTTTTTGGATCTAATTTCAATGAGTGCCTAAATCATTTAGAAAATGTCCTAAAGAGATGTGAAGAGAGTAATTTAGTGCTAAATTGGGAGAAATGCCACTCTATGGTTCAACAAGGTATTGTGTTGGGTCATTCCATCTCAAACAGAGGTATTGAGGTCGACAAAGCTAAAATATATATTATTTCAAAGTTACCTCCCCCTCTCACAGTCAAAGGCATTAGAAGTTTCCTTGGACATGCTGGTTTCTATAGAAGATTCATCAAGGACTTCCCCAAAATCTCGAGACCTCTTTGTACGTTGTTAGCCAAGGATACCAAGTTTGAATGGATTAATGATTGTATGCAAGCTTTCAACACATTAAAGAATGTTCTCACATCTGCCCCGATAATGATGGCACCGGATTGGAATCTCCCTTTTGAATTAATGTGTGATGCCAGTGATTTTGCTTTGGGAGCTGTCTTAGGTCAAAGGATTAATAAGGTACCTCATGCTATTTATTATGATTCTAGAACGTTAAATGATGCCCAGCTTAACTATTCTACTAGAAGTTTAGATCATATCTTATTGGTTCTAAAGTTATTGTATTCACTGACCATGCTGCTTTGAGATATTTGTTTTCTAAGAAAGATGCAAAGCCTAGGCTAATCAGATGGGTACTCCTACTACAAGAATTCGATTTAGAGATCAAAGACAAGAAAGGTAATGAGAATGTAGTTGCGGATCATTTGTCAAGACTTCCCTATGAGAGTGATGATAAAGAGTTGCCATTGAATGAGAACTTCCTCGATGAACAACTATTCACACTAGAGGTAAAACTTCCATGGTACGCTGATATAGTAAATTATCTAACTACTAAAGTTTTTCCTCCAGGCATGACCACTCAAGAAAAGAAACGGCTGATATCTCTGTCAAGACATTACTATTGGGATGATCCTTATCTTTTCAAAGCTAGCCCCGATCAAATCATCAGACGATGTATCCCAGAAGAGGAGCACTTGAGCTTATTGCAACACTGCCACCAGTTTGCTTATGGAGGATATTTTGGGGCAAAACGAACAGCTCTTAAGGTACTTCAATCTGGTTTTTATTGGCCTAATTTGTTTAAAGATGTTTTCTCCTTTTGCAGCTCATGTGATAGATGCCAGTTGACAGGTAACATCTCTTCCCGAAATCAAATGCCCTTACAAAATATTCATGTAGTAGAACTTTTTGATGTATGGGGCATTGATTTCATGGGACCATTTCCTAACTCATTTAGTTATTTATATATTCTTGTGGGCGTGGATTATATGTCTAAATGGGTCGAGGCTGTCCCCTTAAGGACTAATGATCACAAAGTGGTTATCAAGTTTTTGCAGGCTAACATTTTTACTAGGTTTGGAACTCCAAGAGCAATCATCAGTGATGGAAGCAGTCACTTTCATCATCGTTCTTTTGTCGAACTACTCCGGAAGTATGGGATCACTCATAAAGTTGGCACTGCATATCATCCTCAAACCAGTGGCCAAGTGGAGATTAGTAACTGAGAGATCAAGGGAATATTAGAAAAGACTGTGAAGCCTAACCGGAAGGATTAGTCTCTACGCCTAAATGATGCTCTATGGGTATATAGGACAGCCTATAAGACCCCAATAGGCATGTCTCCCTACCGTGTAGTTTTTGGAAAAGCATGCCATCTACCAGTGGAATTAGAACATCGAGCATATTAGGCCATAAAGCAGTTCAACTTCGACATGAAGCAAGCGGGTGAGAAAAGGAAACTTCATCTAAATGAGCTTGAAGAATTGAGATATGATGCCTATGAGAATGCAAAGTTGTACAAGGAACGGACAAAAGCTTATCATGACAAACAACTAGTACGGAAGGAATTTCATGTAGGACAAAAGGTGCTGCTATATGACTCACGATTGAGACTGTTCCCAGGCAAGCTCAAATCCAGATGGTACGGTCCGTACATGGTCACCAAGGTCTTCCCTCATGGTGCATTAGAAGTCTGTGGCCCAAGCGCGAATCAGCCCTTTACAATAAATGGACACAGAGCCAAACCTTACCTCGACATTCAATTTCCTCCAAGAGATGAAGACTTGGCACTTGAAGAGGTTCAGTATACAGCTGACACACAAGCATTAGAGCCACAAGAGGTGGGCTCTAAGTGCCCCCTTCCAACCAACTAGCACAGAAACACGAGAGTGCTTGAGCAAAAATTCATTTCGATTATTCATACCGCTCAAGCATCTCTACAGAGGTTAGTGGTACTGAGGCCACTAACAAATGGTAAGGCTGTACTGTTCCAAAATTATCATTTTCAGCTGAGGTAAGTTGTTATTTTTGCCCAGACACACTATTTGCGATCGAGAGCATGTGTGTGATCGAGCGTATCCTTACATATGCTTGAGCACACAAATGCGATCGAGCGCACTCGTGGCAGAAGGTTAGTTATAAGTCTGAAAATTCACTCCCACGCACTCACATTTTCCCCCTGTTGACTCGCACTCACAATCTCTCTCTCACTCGCCCTTTCCCATCTACCCACATCTCTCTCCCTTGCACTCATCCACCACTCTCCATCACCACCTAAACCTATCCCCATCACCACCATCCTCCACCATCACCACCGTGTACCCCCTCCCTATTCCACATTCCTCCCATACACGAGGTACCAATTTCATGCACACACACACATTTTTCATGCTTTATTTACACTTTCAAGAAATATAAATTATCATATGTGTGATGGTATACTTATTTTCTTTGCCGGAGGTTAGGAATGAATTCAAATCTTACAAACCATAGCTTGGTTTTTTGGTGCACACCACCTGTTCGAGAAAAAGTCTGACCGTGTACGATTGAGCGCACGACATTTGCGATCGAGCACATAGCCAGTGTGTGATCGAGCGCACCTCATTAAGATCGATTGTAAATCAGGCAGAAACTAAATAAAAACATGTCTAAACCGTCTGTTTCCACTTCTGGTGCATCCAACAGTCGTGCCTCGTCATCCCAGCCCAGCATAAAGCAAAGAGAGCTTTTATTCGAGACCACCTTCACCATCGATGACGTATTCCGGCATATGGACGCCACTCAATGGGCCGTCCAAGCATTCCGACATCGAGGGTTGAAGAGGCAGTTTAAGCCGGTCTGTTCCACTGCTTACTCCCAGCTCGTAGTCCAGTTCTACACGAGCCTATCATTTGACTGCAGCAGACCAAGAGTTCTCACTTCTTCAGTTCAAGGCACACCCATCGAGGTGACTAGTGCCAATATAGTCGCTGCTCTTCATTGCACCGACGAGTCCCCTCCTGAGGACACAGATATCGAGGAGCAGCCAGAGTCCTTTGGCTTGGCTGAGATCTCACAGACATGTGCGCTGGCCAGTATGCCGATAGGCATAACAATGCGGTCAGTCGGTCCAAGCTACCTCCACGACTGTGGCTTGTCGACACGATCCTGCAGTGTAATGTGTGTCTATTGGGGCACAAGACACAGCGACGAGACCAGTTTCTCCAGTCCTTATATGCCTTCCATAAAGGCCACTGGTACTCCATCCCGGCTGTCATTTGGAGCCAATTGCACAAGTTTTGGGATCACGTACATGGCCGTCAGACCACCACGGCTAAAGCTTAGGGCCTCCCTTTCCCGTTCCTACTCTCCTCCATCCTCAAGAAGAAGGGGATTAAGGGGACCTACAGCGACGAGCCAGTGCGAGAGCATCCCTTCTTCGGGAAGGTTCAGTGGACACAGCATTTCGCATATGCCATGAGGACCCCCAGTACCTACTCCAGCAGCTGAGTGAGTTGAGGAGGATCGTATGGACACCGAGACCTCGGTATTTAGCCTAGTACGAGAGGATGACCATTCGGACATGGGACCCACTGAGTCCCAGCACTTCCTAGCTAAGCTATCCTCCTTCCGAGGTGAGGTCGCTGCCGCTACCACACTTGTCCATCAGTGCATCGATAGTCTGGAGGCCCGATTTACACGACAGGAGGCTATGCTACAGGTTATCCTTGATCACCTACCTTCGGCACCCGATCCCTCTTCGACTGCACCACCTGATGACCAGTAGTGAGAGGGTACCACGTCTGGCTGAAGACATTAAACTTAGCGCTCATGGGAGGCACCCCAAAGCATATCCTTTTTTATAGTTTATGTTATTATTAGTATTTCATAGTTTACTTTTATTTTATTGTTTATTACTTGTTTTCCAATTTATATTTGCTTTTCTTTCTTTTTCAAGGACAATGTCAGTCATCCAGTTGAAGTTTGGGGGCGTGCTCCAAGCCATGCCAGCCATATAGCTCTCCATCTCCCAGGTCAGATCCTTCCATGCTACTCACACATTGGGGACTGTGCATTTTAAGTTTGGGGGTATGGGGACACATTCACACACTCACTATGACCCACAGTTTTTTTTTTGTTGCTATTTTCATAGATAAATGCATGTTCATTCTGTTCAATAAACTTTTTTTTTTTAGATCTAAACAAAACTTTATGATTTGACTTCATCAGTGAGCTTAACACTTTGAACATATAGGCCAATAATCAAGTTTTGAACCTAGATCAATGTCTTTTAGGCATTTAAAGATTCATAAGTTTAACTTAAACCATCATGAGCACATTAGCACATAATTGTGTGGGGTATGACATGGTATTTGGATTGATATGTTTCTTTTGCTTGACTGTGAACTAGATGACCTATTAGATTGATATTTTGGCATATGAAAATAGAAAAGATTGATTAGTGCTGAAAAATAAAAAAATAAAAATGCTCCTAATGATCAATAAAAACAAATCTTCCGCTGAGTAACTGGCCCTCTTACCTCAGTAAGCATTGAGTGTCACGTCAAAAGGTGGAAAATTCTAAGTGATCATTAAAAAGAACTTTCTGCTGAGTAACTGACCCTCTTGCCTCAGTAAGCATTGAGTGTCACGTCAAAAGGTGGAAATTCTAAGTGGTAGCATTAAAACCAGTTAGTTTCGTAGCCTTGTTGACTCGAGCTAGTAAGTCTTTAGGGGTGTCTTTACACCTAATGCCCTAAAACCATCTGGTTTGGGAGTCATTGGCTAAACGCTCAGTACACGAGTCAACAAAAAAGCTTAAGGGAACTAACTTGGCAAAAATCTCACAAATAAAAGTCTATGCCATATTTGTTGACTCTAATAGGAAGTTTGGTGAATCTTGAGTCATCAAAACACTACACGTTTGAATTTCTTGGAAACCCAATCTTTTGTGTGCTAGTCACCACACACTAAAGTCAAACTTGTGATGTCTTAAACCACCTCATGAAAATGATTTATGTTCAAAACTCTTATACATTGCAAAAATATGTTCATACTTGTTAAGCTTGCTCATGAATACGCATCATAGTTTTGTGTAAAATCTAAACTTTTGATTGACACCATGAACATTGGATTTATCTATGTTTTTCGTTTTAGTTTTTAATTTAGTATTGCTAAGGGACTAGCAATATGTAAGTTTGGGGGTGTGATAGGTGCTTAAATATTCATATTTAAGCCCCCTTATTTACATTTGTTAGGTCCTTAATTACGTTAATTTTATCTCTTTTACTCCATTTGTGTGTTTTACATGTTTTTATAGGGTCTTGGAGAAAAAGAAGCAGTTTTGGCACTTAAAGGAAGAAGCCTGAAATCCCTGGAGCAGTCTCTGGACAAACTGCAATTGATCGCAATATGCAATGCGATCGAGCACACGTTACGATCGTGCACGCACAAGAGGGATCGTGAGCAGCACTGCGATCGAGCGCAAGACACATGCGAGCGAGCGCACATGTACCGGCGTGAACAGTAAACTGCAGAACCCTATTTTGGAAATAAAAGAGTTTTGTTTTTAGGAAAGTTTTAGGAACTCATGGGCCTCTTAGGACTTCTCAAAGACCTATAAATACACTTGTAAAGCACACACAAAGATCATCACCTCTTAAAGAGAACACTTCTCTTATATTTTTCTTGGAGTTGTAATCGTGGGAGAGAATTGACGCCTCTTCTCTCTGGTTTATTCTTCTCCTTATGTTTAGTTTATGTATGATGTTTAGTTTAGACAGCATGTGTAACTAACTTTCTTATAGGGCTCGATTGAAGCCCTAGTTATGTTTTCCCATATATATATTCAATGATTATCTTTGCCAATAGCCTTTATTATGTCGTTTAACATGATTAATGCCTGTGTTTATTTAAATTCCTCATATGTATGTGTATGGATAGGTTAGTTAGATCAATTTGGATGATCGAGTCCTGGGTCTAACATTAGTAACAAAAGATATCCACACCGGATTCTTGGATTAATCAACATAGGAAACCGGGAGTAGATACCATGCCCTAGGTCTCATGTGGTTGTCGATTTCCATAGTACTTATGCTTTCTTAAGGAACAACTCAAGCAGATACCATGCTGAATCCCTTAAGGAAGAAAAGAGTTAGAGTAGATACCATGCCTAACTCGTTGCTTAGGGAAATCAATAGCTTAAGGAGTAGATACCATGCCCTTAGGTTGGCGACCATTAGGTATACATGATAAGGCTAGTGCATTGACCTATTACAATTGGGAAAGTATGACTAGTGGTGGATATCAAAGCCCTATGTCTTTATTATTATCAAATCACCTTTCAACAGTTATTTATCTCTTTCTACTTTAGAGAAACTAATTCAAAAAGCAACTTTACCAATCCTTGTGGAGATGACTTTGCTTTCGCACACTATACTACACTGTTGACCTTGTGCACTTGCAAGTAAAACTAGTACGATTATCTACCTATTTATTTAGGAGGATAAACGCACAACACCAAGATAAGGGAAGCATCAAGTGGAGAAGGGCTGTTCGTTAGAGAAAGGCCAGCAACTTCAAATGGCAGTAGCATCCATGGCAACTACCGAGAGAAATCAAAGAGTAGAGGGCAGAGCTATGAGAGATTGCATTCCAAACCAAAGTTTGGAGGAAGGCGATGCTTCTACTAAAATAAGGAGGGTCATTTCAAGAAAGATTACAAGAAGAGATTATGGGATGAGAGAGGAGGAAGCCATACCAAGAATAGAGAGACTTTGGTTGCCAAAGGAGAGCAGTGAGATGATGTTCTTGTTGTGTGCTCAAATGTGAGCATGAGGTAAGGCAGCGAGAAATTGATCATGGATTTCGAGTGCACTTATCACATGTGCCCTCACAAGGATTGGTTCAAGAATTTCAAGGAAATTAATGATGGAATGGTTTTCTTGGGGAATGATACTTCTTACCAAGTGAGCGGGATAGGAGACATCCAGTTGACGATGTGTGATGGAGTCACAAGGTTGCTGTGGAATGTGAGGTATTTTTCGACGTTGAGGAGGAATTTGATCTCATTGGGGCAGCTGGATTCCATGGGGTACACATACAAAGCAGAGGGAGGAAAAATCAAGGTAACTAAGGGATCTTTGGTAATGATCAAAGCAGCAATAAAGGATAGTCTCTATGAGATGATCGGAGAGACAGAAATCAAGGATTAAGCAGCAAGCTTGATGGTTGAGATGGATAAGGTAGCCCTTTGGCACACTCGCTTGGGACATATGAGCGAAAAGGGCCTACAAGTTCTCAGCAATTATGGTCTACTTGGTGGTGACAAAGTAGAGAAACTCGATTTTTGTGATTGTTGTGTTCTTGGGAAGCAACACCGAGTCAGCTTCAACACCGGAGTGCATAAGTCTAAAGGCATTCTTGACTACATTCATTCGGACCTTTGGGGTCCAGCAAGAACACCAACACAAGGAGGTAATCTTTACTTTCTGTCTTTAATGGATGATTATTCAAGAAAGGTTTGAGTTTATTTGCTTAAAAATAAATCAGATGCTTTGAATAAATTTATGGTGTGGACAAAGTTGTTGGAGACTCAAACGAGTAGGGTAGTTAAGGCTTCACGAACCAATAATGGCTTAGAACTTTGTAATAAGGATTTTGATAAATTTTGTGAGTTAAATGGCATTCTCAGACATAGAACGGTTGTAAAAACACCTCAGCAAAATGGAGTTGCTGAGAGGATGAATAGGACCCTTATGGAAAAGGTTAGGTGCATGTTAATTGGGTCTGGTTTACCAAAATGTTTTTGGGGGGAAGCTGTGTCTACTGCTGCATATTTGGTTAATAGATCACCCTTTATAGCTTTAGAGTTAGAGACTCCCGAAGAGATATGGAGTGGGAAACCTCCTGAGTTGAACAACCTTAGGACTTTTGGATGTGCTACATTTGCACATCAAAAGGATGATAAACTTAGCCCAAGGTCTAGAAAATGTGTATTTCTAGGGTATGGTGATGCAGTTAAGGGATATAGGTTGTGGTCCTTAGAGAAAAAAGGATTGAAACTCATAATAAGTAGGGATGTTATTTTTAATGAATTGTTATTTCCCTATTTGGAGAAAACTAACCCTGCAAGGGCTAGTGAGCAAACCAGTCCGAAATTTGTGAAGCATAGCATCAAGGAGAATTCAGTTCAAGTAGAGCAAGGATGGCAAGAGGGTTTGAACCAGGTAAAGCCCATTAATGAAGGCCAAGCTCAGGACACTCATGAGGAGGCTGAACTAGAAGGGGATGATGCAGCAAGTCAGAATGACTATCAGCTCACAAGGGATCAGGAAAGAAGACTGGTCAGACCACATTTGAGATATGGGTTTGCGGATGCTATTGTAGCAGCTCCTTATTCAGAAAGAGGGATAAGTGAACTAGAGACTTACATTAATGCCATGGGATGTAAGGATTTGTCAAGATGAAAGTTAGCTATGGAGGAAGAAATTGATTGTTTGAGGAAGAACAACTCCTGGGAATTGGTGCACATTCCAGGAAAACAGAGAGTTGTGGACATTCAAAGAAGGGAACCTTCTAGGGGATAAAGTTCGGAACAAAGCTAGGCTAGTGGCGAAGGGGTTCACGCAGAGAGACGGCATAGATTTCACAGAAACCTTCTCACCTTGACACAAGGTGGAGGAAGTGGTGATGATCCTCATCTATGTCGATGATATGTTGTTGGTTGATAACAGCAGGGAGAGGATAGAAAGGTTTACATCTCAACTCAGTAAGGAGTTCGAGAGGAAAGATCTTTACCTTACACAAAAGATCCTTGGGATGAGAAGAATTTGGGAAAGGGAGAGAAACGGGCTGAAGGTTTCTCAATCTTCCGACATAGAAAAGGTGTTGTACAAGTTTTCTATGGAAGCCTAATGATCGGGTGTTCTTATACGATTCTAGACTCCATAAGCATCCAGGAAAACTTCGGTTGAGGTGGACCGATCCTTTTATAGTGAAAAATGTTTTTGCAAATGGGGCGGTAGAAATTGAGGATACTAGAGATGGTCGGATCTTTAAAGTAAATGGCCAACGCCTTAAAATCTTAATTGATAGGCAAGATCCGGAAGTGGAAGACATTTCGCTTATGGATCCAGTTTATTCACCTTGACCACACCATAAAGGTATGTTTTTATTTATTTTCCCTTTGTTTTGTTTGTTTTGTTTTAATTAAATTTCTTTCAATTTTAGTTTTTAGTTTTTTTTATTTACTTTAATCTAATTTTTAGCTTAGAGGTTAATTTTTCATTTTATTTGGCTAAATTTATTTTTTTATGTGGAACAAACAAGTGTTTTTGTAGAAATAGGTCCAGGTACAGTGCGTGTTGGACCCCAGCGCTCTCGCCTAGCATTGCCCAGCACCTTCCCATGCTCTCGCGCCACGCCCCACAGAAACACGCCAATTACGCCCAGCCTCGTCAAGCCGTGGCGCGAGCAAGCCCAAGCCGCGGCTCAACCCGTGATCTGGCCACTTTTTAACCCCAATTCTGCACTTTCCTCTCCATTTCAACTTTGAGAAACACAGCACACTCCTCTCTTTTTCCAAACCCTCAATTACCCACTCACTTTTGCTCAAAATTTCTTGATTCTAACATCATTTCTTGAAGGATTTAGCATTACTATTGCAGATTTTGTTAGAGATTTCTCCAAAAAGCTTGGTTCTAAGAGGATTGTAGGTTCTTCAAGAAGATTTTAAGTTGGTGGGTACTCTTCCTTCTCTCCAACTTTGGGCATCAAATCAAAATTTCAGCAAGAAGAACAGCATGCAGCTCAAATGGTGGTGCACAATTTTTTAGCTTCTGTGCACTTTTGCTTACAAATGGAGTTTCCTTTAATTTTTCTTTCACATTGAGGTCAATGCAATTTTTAAGTTGGGGGTGGAGGAAACGTATTTCTTTTTTTTTTTTTGAACTGCTAAGTATTACTTTCCTTTTTTGTTTTTGTTTGTTTTTAGCATGCTTTATGTTAAGCCTTGTAGTTAATTCACACGTCAATGATATGAGCTTAATTGAGATAGCATACAACATTTAGAAGAAGTTAAATCTTGCTTCGATTTGAGAATAATTTAAGTTTCAATCTTCATTTGGTTTGAGACTCTGGTTTGAGGTAAGATTGCATGATTAGTCTAAAACATTTAGAGAAGTTTTATGTGCGATTGTTTTGTGAATATTTTTGCGGTCTCGACAAGCTCTAGAACCTATTTGATAATCACTTGAGGTGAATTCCTAGAATGCACATTACTTAGGATATGATATAGGCAATTTTTGGACCGTTTGAGCCTTTCAAACATACCATTGGTATATTTATCGCTAGTCACCTGTTTGAGCCTTTTTCTTGAAAAAGAATTTGAGTCTTGTTTCTTTCAATAACCCATTTACTTACCTTTATGAGCCTAAAAATATTCTATCCTTACCATTCTTCTAAGAGAACTTAGTTATACACATTTTTTGAGAAGCACTTGAGAGGAGTAAGGATGGAAATATGAAAATATATTACTACCATAACCCAAGTACATTAAAGGAGATAAGTTGGGGGTTGTGGAAAAGAAAAGAAAAAAAATGAAAAAGAAGGTGAATGGTCTTATGCCAAAATAAAATAAAAAAGTGAATTATGGCAAAGAAAGAAGAAAAGAAAAAAAAAAGTGGTGATTTATTGAGAAAAATGCTCGAAAAATGGTTGAAAGAGTTGGGTGTTGAAGTAAGGTTATCCAGTGCTTAAAGCAGGTTGTGTTTAAAACTAAGAGATTAAGTTCTTTTATGTGTCAAATCCTTCCCGTTCTTTCTTAACCTTTACCTTAGCCTAACGTTCCAAGCTTACTAAAGACCTATTGATCCAAGGTGGTGTGATTTTTCTACAATAGTGGAGAGTGATTTGAAAAGTGAGCCTATGGAGCTTGTTTTTGTGATTGATGTCACGCAAATTAATATATTTCAGAGGCTAAGACTTGTATTCAAGATTGTTGTGCATAAAATCATCCTGGTGTTTGGATTAATGGATTGTGGTAAGATGGATGTTAAGAGTCGATAATGATTTTAAGATTGATGTTTGGATTACTTTTGGACTTTGGTGATATTTAATGATTCTATGTGTTATGTGTTATGTGCGATTTTTGAGACAAAAAGTTGAATTACTCTTGGATTAACACTAATATTGCTTTACTTTGTTTGATTCCTACCAAAGAATTCATTTCATATTGTCTTATTTTCACTTAAATTTCTAGGGACTAGCAATAAGCTAGTTGGGGGTTATGATGAGAGTCATAAAATGCATCTTAATAGTGCTTATTTGTTAGCATTTTAGGATTGACCAAGGTTTAAATTGCACTTTTATACCTTAACAACTCTAAAGTGATATTCTTGGAGTGTTGATCTATTTCGATGCATTTTCAGGTACTTTGAGTCCAAAAGAGGAGGAAAGCCATCATAGTTTAAAGCATGATGCTTCGATGCACATCAAAGTGAAGGCATGGTTGCGGAAGGACAAAAATGAAGAGAAACCAAGTCTTTGGTGTGTGCGCTGTGGCCTGAAAAGTCTAAGCCTCAGCCTCCAGAACTATGCCCAGAACTTTACAAAATCCAGAAGAAGACCTTCAGTGTGCGCCTAGGCCCGGACCAGTCCAAGCCGCGGCCTGCAGAAAGTGAAGGAAGTCTCCAAAAGCTGAGCCACAGCTTGGATTAATATGAGCCGCAGCACGAGCTCGATGCTTTGTTTCCGAGTTACCACTTAATTAGGGTTTTAATGATAGTTTAAACCCGAAAACACCCTTAGACCTTTTGTATTATAAATAGATCACTTAGGGTTTGATAAAAGAATTATCAAGGCTGGAAAACTCAAGAAAGCTGCCACACTCTCCTCCATCAAAGTTTTCAAGCATGAACCCATTGGCCAACTAATCTCCAAGCAAGGCAAAGGGATAAATCCTTAGGTGTAGTTGTTCTTATTTTCTATTATTGATTCAGTTGTAGTTTGGATTTATTGTCAAAACATTGTTATGATTTACTCTTTGATTTAATTAGAAGATTTTCACTTAATCCGGTGATTGTATCTTTCCCCTTGATATAAGTCTAGTCATGCTCTTCTTATGTCAAGATTGTTGGATGTGATTGAGTTTGGTAGATTTATCTTTTACGTTTGTCCATTACTGCGATATTTTCATTAAGATATATTGTCGTTTCTTGATAAATCTATAGGATAGGTCATGTGTGCTTAAATCGAAAGTAAAGAGTAATTCATATCAATTACATTAGGGTTTACATGTGCTTTGATTGAATATTTGCCGATTGCTTGTTTGGGATGTGAAACTAGCAATCGAAATAAAAATAACTGAATCAAGATTGAAATAAGGCAGCGAACCTAGGGAGGATTTTCGGAACCTTGTTGTTTCTCATTTATATTCTTCAATTTATTTACACAATTTTCTCACAATACTTTATTACCAAAATACAAATTCTCTCGTTTGATCTTTATCGTTCGTGTTAAGGTTTACACTTTCCCTTGTAGTTCGCTTTTCCTCGTGGGATCGACACCTCAACTATACACAATAATCGCGTATTAGTTTGAGCATAATCAGATGGAGACACTTAAATATCTTGTTAGAGGAGGACAATTATCATATGCATCCTGCTAGATGGGAATACAAGATGATATCACATTTATATATATTAATTTTGTGTATACTTGCTCTTTGGAAACCAGCCCAAGAAATGAGATGATTTGATTACTCAAGAGATTTGAGATGATAAAAAGAAATATTTGTTGATTTTCTGTATTGATTTATAATGAATTGTTTCAAAATGATAAATAATGATTTGTGTTTGGATTAAATTCAAAGTTTATGTTTTAAATGTTTCCTAAATGTGTTTCTATCTTTTATATATCAAATGTGGCATTCTTGATGTACGAGAATTAAATTTTTGTAGTTTAAACTCAAATTGGCTTTAAAAGCTGATTGGTCGTTTCCTTGTTGGAATAACCAAGTTTCGAGGAGTAGTAGACATCATATTTCCTATCAAGAGGATCTTCTTATTTAGGTGGTATCTTTGGCATCCTCTTCTTATGCTATTGGTTGTTGTAATTATTTTCTGGTGATGTTGTAAGAATTATTTAAATTTGATTTGATTTGTAATATTTATCTCAACCATAAATAATGAGAAGAGGAAACTTGAGGTTTTTGATTGAGATAAAAATAGAGGATAAAAATGAGAAAATGTATTTATAATAAAAATAAAATAATTAAATTGATTGCACATCCTGGACTCATAAGGACAGTCTTATGGGTTTGGGTCGTGACAACTTTGCTGGTAAATAATCCTAGTGGATAGGAAAACATATGTTAATAACTTCAACTCTAGCTATTTCTTTCTTGTCATAATCATATATTGTACAGTTGGTGCCTTCAAAATGAAGTGCATTCCCATTGTTCATCATTTGCATGACACTTAACAAATTCTGGTCAAGATCAAGAACATACAAGACATCTTTGATAAGCTTGGTACCCTTTTTAGTTTCAACAACAAAGGTGTCTTTTTCTTTTGATTCCATAATATCACTATTCCCAATTCTTATAGGAAACTTGACTGAGGTATCCAAATTAGTGAAAATATGTGAATGTTTGGTCATGTTATTTGTAGCCAAACATCACTTAAAGATGTTGAAGCTTGATAAGGCACAAACATATAATCATCTTTTTAAAACATTTATATATTGTTTTTGCTTGAACCAACAATTCTTTTCGATGTGACCAAACCTCTTATAAAAATGGCATTGTGGCCCTCTTTCCACTTACAATCTTTCTCCAAGTGAGTGATTCCTTTACACACTCCACAAGGAGGGAATTTATTTCTTGTGTCTTTTTCCTTGGATATGTTTACTTCTTTATTGTCTTTGATGTGTTTAACATTATGACCACTCTTCCATTCCTTTTTTTTTTTTTTTTGTTTAGCTTTGGAGTGAAAGAGGGACCAAAAGGCCTAAGCTTATGTTTAGATTTGAAAGCCCCTTCTATGACACTTTTGTTCAAAGGCTTGAAGAGAGCCAATCTAGTTAGTGACAAAGAACTGACCAGGGTCTTTGGATTCCTCAATTAAACACACAATGCTCTCAAATTTATTAGTCAAGCTAATTAAAATTTTCTATACTACTTTATGATCTACCAAACTTTCACCATATATCTTCATTTGACTAATAATTCAAACAACCTAGTAGAGTAATCTTTCATAGATTCTCCTTTCTTCATTTTCAAATTCTCAAATGTCTTCTCAATGCTTGAAATTTAACTATGCATATCATGATAGTACCTTGTAAATCCTTCTATAGAATCTTTTAAGCTTCCTTTGAACTAGTACCAGTAATAATTCTAAAAAATATTGTATCAGTGATTGTAGTTTGAATGAGTTGAAGAGCATTGATGTCCTTCAAGAATAACTATTTTTCCTTATTAGCAATGTCCTTCGAGATACTTCGCTTGAAATTGAATATAGTGTAGAAGGAGAAAAACCACTATACTGAGTAACTAGAGCTGCTTTCAAAACTCCATGGACCACCACATCCTAGTAATCTCTTGACATCAGTATGATTTTCATCTTGATGATCTAATAAGCATAATTTTCACTATTGAAGACCAAAATTACTTGTTGATTTGATTGATCCAAGCCATAGATGAAATGACAATAAGAGTTTTATCAATAATTTGAAGGAAATTGATCTAGAAAACGCAGCAAAAATTTAAAATTTTCATCGATTTTCATAAATCCTAATCACATTATGATTCACATGGAACATATGTTTAACTACAAGCACATTTAAGGATAGAATCACTACCTTTAATTCGTAGTGTTCTTCATCTCTTTTGATTTTGTTGCTGTTGAATTCTCCTGCATTCTTGAATTCACAACAATCGCAAAAGTATGAGATCTCTAAAGTTGATCCACATAGGGAAATTCTCTAATTAGGATTTTTCTCTAAATTTTGTTTTCTCTTTTGGAAAGAAAAAGAACAAAAAATTGCTAGGAAAAACCTGTGTGTAGATTATATGCTATAAAAATTATGCACATCAATAAACTATCTATAGTGTTAGGGTTATTCACAATTAACCATTAATTACAAACTAAACTCTTGTAATTGTTTTCTAATTACACATTGCCCCTTTTTATGGGTGACCCCTTAAGTTCAAACCAATCTGCTTGTAGGCCATAACTTTTATCTAATAAAAATTGGAACCCTTTCCAATTAATTAGAAATCTTTTTAATTTATTTTGAATCAAAACCTTATTGATTCTCTCTTTTGTAAGACTTAATTAATTGTCCATTAAATTAATTGTTAAGGCTTCTACAATCATAAGTGGCACATTCAAGCATATCATGACTATCTAGACAATGTTAATTTGGTTGTGAAACATTGAACCTTTCTGTTATTAGTTACCGTGCAATTCACTCCATCTATTATGCAATGTCTCAATTAAGCTAATTAAAGTGTACAAGTATTGTCAAACCCTTAGCATTAATTATATATGTCTAGATCTTAAGGCTATAATTATAATGCTGAAATTAGAAACCCCTTTCTAATTTTCACCCTACCTTGGCCAAGGAATTTCTCGAATTATATCTTATTAGATCACATAGGACATTCCTTATTTTTACTAAATAATGACAGATCCCTTATTGTATACTCACATATCTCCATATAAAACCCATTATACTAAATTACTACTAGTTAATGATCCATGAATAGAAAACTATTAAACAACATCAAAATATAATAAATTTCATACAAGATAACCATGGTGCCTCATTTCTAAGCATCATATACACAACTATAACGTAAGAACCACCTTTTGACAGGTAAGTAAAACTCTATGTAGGTATTCTTAAGTTGAGTCATATTCAGTGAAGTTATTATCTAATGATTACTAGCTGGACAATTAGAGAAGAGGTTCAAAACTCAACAGTTCCATTACATCGATATAACTTTGGGTTATCTATTAAGAATTTTCGATTGACTTTGAATTGATGCTATAAGGATGTGATTGTGGAGAGTTGACTATTTCAAAATTTCAAATTTCTCCTCACTTTCAAATGCAGATCTTTGAGACCCTCTCTCTAGAATCTTCTCTCTTCTTTTTCTTTTTCTTCTTCCTTCTATGCCATCAACAATGAAGAAAAAAATTTGACAACATTATTTCTTCTTCTTCTTTGTAACTTTTTTTTTCTTTCTAATTCTAAACAACCAAAAACTAAAGAAAAATGATCTAACAAACTAAAAAATTTTCTCAACATTTTCTAGCGAACCAAACAATCATTTCATTCTTTATTTTTTTTTATTTTAAATCAAATAAAAACATCAAAAATTTCTATTCTCATTTGATTCCTAAAAATTCCTTACCAAATTTGAGTGGAATCTTAATAATCCAGAAGGGAAAGAAATTTTTCTTAGGAACCAAACACTCATTTCCTTTCAGAATTTTTTATGAAAATGAAAGAAAAGTTACAAACTATCTAGATCTGCGACAAAGAGGCAGCTTGCAGCGACCCAAACAACGATGAAAGAGAGGCAAAAAATGCGAACCAGATCTACATAGACAAAGAAAGAGGGGAAGGAGAAAGAGAAATGGGAAAGAGAAGAAGAAAGGGAAGGAAAAAGGGAAGAAGAATGAGGAGAAAAATAAGAATAAAGAAGAAGAAAGACATGGTCTACGAAGAAGAAGACGTGCAAGAAAGGGTAAAATGGGTCTGAGAAAACAAATTAATCCCATAAAGTACGATTATTTCTATCCCATGGGGATGGGACAAATTTTTGGGATTATGACTAGTTTTGTCCCACCTTAGTCCCAAGTGAACAATAAATCCCTCAATCCAAATATGGAATTAACTATTCATTTGGGACTAATTTAATCTTATTTCACTTTTATCCCCTGAACGAAACATCTCCTTACAGGTTTACACAAGATCGCACACTTGTATTAATCACCTGCTATTAGCAAATTGTAAGGGAGTATCTTATCTTTGTGTTGGTGATATAGATGAAATTTGCTTCATAGAGCCTTTAAAGAGAATTTTCATTGTTATGAGTAAGGGTAATAATTTAATTTTTTAATACTATATTTTCTTTATATATCATTACTAATCTAAGGTTTAGTAGCCAATTGCATCCGATAGTCATTATCTCTCTCTCTCTATAACTCATCATCTCTCTCCCATTCTTTATCAACCCTAAATCTCAACATGGTAAATTAAGAGTGTAGGGTTAACAGTAAGGATATTGATTTAATTTCAAAATATTGTGTTATCTATATATATATAAATACTAACCTCTAGCTCTCTTTATAACTCATCCACTCTCTCTCCCATTCTCTCTCAACCCTAAATCTAAACATTCATTATAAAATATAGGGCCAAGCTCCTCTCCATTGAACCATTCCCCTAGTTCCCTTCGATGCACTTTTAAACAAATGACACATAGCAAGTTTTTTTGAATAGCTAAGATCTTTATTTTACTTGAACAAGTTGAACTGATAATTAACGAAAAACATCTCTAGATCTCTACTCTATCCCTCTTTATCTACTCTGGTGCACCACTAGTCTAAGATCTATCTCTCTTTCTCTTCACATGCTTTGCTAATCAAAATCATATATTTGGTATAGTCATAAAAGAACATAATGATTCCTTCAAATTAAGATCCACCTCTTTATAATGTAAGTAAATGCATGTGATGTATGTATGTTATGCATGTGATATATGTATATTATACATGTAATTAGATTATATGATTGTTATATGTATTTCATGCATGTTTAAATTATGAGATCTAAACATAAATACCTAAATCCCTCACTCTTAGATATTTAATATTAAGTTGTACATAGAAATCAATAGGAATGATTGTTCGTAGCCTTCCACCATTATAGACAATATGTGAAGTTTTTTATATGTGTAAATTTGTTGCGCTACACATAAGGTTTACATCTATTGGAAAATTTTATTGACTATTAAACATATGATGTATACGAGGTAAACGATTGATGTAGCTTTGTTGCGCTACACGTAAGCGCTATATCACTAGTTTACACTTGTAATGAATGGTGGGTTTAATTTAACTAAAATTGATATGATTATATTTCAAAGGAGAAATTATGATTGGAAATTTCATGAGATGAAAATGATAAAAGTTATGTACGCATCAAGTACATTATAGTTTGTTGCGCTACATGTATGGACAAGTGATAAGAAAATGGCCTAGTTTCTTGATAAGTCGCTTCCAACAACTTTTGTTGAGAATGTTCCAGAAGAAGAGGTCATTACTTATGAGAAGTCGCCAGAGGATGACATGTTGACTAGGCACTACATACTAACATCTATTTCTAAAGAGCTTTAATAGCTATATGACAAGATGGAAATTGCTTATTTTGTATTGATTCATCAACAAGAATTGTATGGTGAGCGTAACCTCTTTAAGGCGAGGATGCCTGAAGGATCATTAGTCCATGAGCATGGAATAAAGATGATTAACTATATCGAGCAAATAAATTGGCTCATTTTAGTATGGATACGAAAATAATTAGTGATTTAATTCTTTAATCTCTTATAGACTCATTATTGTAATATGCTATGAATTATAATATGAACAAGTTTAAAGCTACGCTTTTAGAACTTGCTATATGTTGAAGACTATAAAAGCTACAATAAAGAAAGGTTAAAACACCTAATATGCTTATTGATGGAGCTTCTTCCTAAAAAAGAAAGATTTGAAGAAGAAAAAGAATAAACCACTGAAAGCAAAAGGATGTGTCAACAAGGCTATTTCATCAAAAGTAAAGAAGGATAAGGGACAGTGCTCTTGCTATGGTAAAGATGGGCATTGGAGGAGAAATTGAAAGAGTCACCTTACAAGACAACCTTTGGAAGGCTGAAATTAACTTATTAGTTAATACTGCTTCTACTTAGGTGTTGGATACCAAGTATGATTCTCACATTTTTAATAGTTTTTAAGTGCTGAGAAAAAACAAGAAACTAAGTAAGGAGAAGTCAACCTTTGCATTGGAAATAGAGCAAGCGTTGCTACATTATCCATAGGGACTTATTACTTAGTTTTACCATCTTGAAGTAGGCAGTAAAATATTTCATATGGAATAACAAAGGAAATTAGATAATGATCTAAATCATTCCTATATATGGCACTTAAAACTAAGTCATATCAATGAGGATAGTGCAAACAAGTTGGTAAAAGATGGAATCTTGGATCTATCAGATTGTGAATCTTATCCAAGCTATGAAACCCATCTCATAGAAAGATGACCAGATCTCCATGTAGTTGACGTGGAGAAAGAGCCACAAATGTATTAGGGTTAATACACTCTGATGTGTGTGACCCTAATAGTTAATGTTAAAGGAGGTTACTTCAGCTTCAATACCTTTATCGATGATCATTCAAGGATAGGTACGTGTACTTAGTGAAGTACGAATCTAAATCGTTTGAAAAGTTCAAAGAATTAAGAAGATAAGTTGAAAAGCAATATGGGAAAAATATTAAAGCTCTTTGATCTGATCGAAAAGGCAAATACTTGTTTAATGATTTTTTTTATTATCTTAATGAGAATAAGATTTTTTCTTAGTAAACCCCTCTTGGAATCACACCCTATGGGATAAGGAATGATCTGTTATAAGTTACACTAATATTCCTATATCATTTGGGGGATATGTTGTCCTAACTACCACATATTTATTGAATAAAGTTACCTCAAAAGCAATATATGAAATTCCATATAAGTTATGGAAAGGGAGAAAATCTAATTTTAAACAAGTTAAGATTTGGGGTTGTCCCACTTATGTAAAGAAATTACATACAGACAATTTAGGAACCAGGTCTGAAAAATGTAGGTTATGGAATATCCTAAAGAAAATTTAGGATATTATTTCTATTAAGGAACATAAGATGTTTGTTTTAAAGCATGCTACCTTTCTAGAAAAAGAGTTTATGCTAGAAATGAGAAGTAAAAGAAAGATAGATCTTGATGAAGTGTCACAAGAAGCACAACCCGATACTATTCAAGTTGAAGAACCTAAATCTATAGATTTTCCTAATACACTACCAGTTCATAGATCTAGCAGAATACCCAACGTTCCAAAGAGATATGGATTTCTCATAAGTGCTGACATAGAGGTACACCTTATAGATGATAAGGAACCTGCTAACTATGAAGAAGCAATGTTAGACATCGATTTTGAGAAGGGGCTAGAAGCCATGAAATCTGAAATGGATTCCATGTACTCCAACAAAGTGTGGACTTTAATCGATGCACCTGAAGGTATAATAACTATAGGTTGCAAATAGGTCTTTAAAAGAAATATTGATGCGGAAGAAAAGGTAGAGACCTATAAGACAAGGCTAGTAGCAAAGGGTTTAAAGCAAAGTTAAGGAGTTAACTTTGAAGAAACCTTCTCTTTAGTGGCCATGCTTAAATCCATTAGGATTTTACTTGTTACAGTTGCATAAAATAACTATGAGTTATGGAAAATGGATGTAGAGACAACATTCATAGAGGAGGATGTGTATATAACATAACCTGGGGGTTTTCATATCTAGTGGTAGTGAACACAAAGTATGTAAGCTTCAAAGATCCATTCATGGGTTAAAGCAAGCTTTTAAAAGTTAAAACATTTGTTTTGATTAGAAAATCAAATTGTTTGATTTTATCAAAGAATGAGGATGAACCATGTGTGCATAAGATGATCAATGGGGGCATTGTGATGTTCTTAGCTGTTTATATAGAAGACATACTACTCATTAAGAATGATGTAGGTATGTTACAATTAGGCAAGGTTTGACTGTCAATAACTTCTTCATGAAGGATTTTGGTGAAGCATCTTACAATTTGGGGAACAAGATCTATAGAGATATATCTATAAAGATGCCAGGCTTGTCCAAATCTACTAATATAGACAAAATGCTAAAAAGGTTTAGCATGGAAAATTCTAAATGGATCATAGAATTACTCCCCCGAATGACATGTCCCCAACGAAACCTAAACATATAAGTAGATTGGATCTATCATGTACTCTATGTTATATACAATACCTGGTGTTCAGTATGCTTTAAGTGTTACAAGCACATATCAGTCCAATCCAGGTAAAGATCATTGGATAGTTTCGAAGAACATTCTTAAGGTCTTAAAAAGAACTAAAGATTATTCCTTGTAAATGGGGAAGAGTAATAGAAACTTAAAGCCTTCACATGCTCTAGTTTTAGTCTAAAAAATATGACAGTAAGTCACTATATTGATAAGTACTCCCCTTAAACGGTGGAGTAGTGAGCTAGAAATGTTCCAAGCAAACGGCCACTGCGGATTCAATATAGACGCCGAATATGTTGTTGTATTTAAGGATAGTAGGAAAGCTATTTGGATAAAGAAGTTAATCACTGAGCTTGGAATGGTTTCTGACATTGTAAATTCAGTATCATGGTACTATGACAACAATAGCACCATTATGTAGGCGTAGGAACCAAGGTCTAACTAGAAATCCAAATAACTCTTATCATTATTCCATTTGATTAGAGGAATCACTCGAACAAGTTATGTAAAGATGAGAGAGTTTTATCAACAAATGATATTGCGGATTCACTAACTAAAGAAATGGGTATGAGATACATGGGCTATTGATAGTAGTGTACCTTACAAACCAATAAAATTTGATGTTATTAGCATGGTACTTGTAAATTGATCTTATTCGTTTATTGAAAATAAATGTTAATGAATGAAATTTATATTATTTATCATATTCATTACAAATCATTACATCTACATTACACGATAAAGCCTATAGAATAAGAGAAAAGGAAATAAGCACCATGATGAGATCATGCTAGTGAGATGTATTTGCTTAAGCTTTATTCTCAAATGTTCCTAATCATTGGTAACTGATAAGGACATTAGTTAATCCAGATAGATTAGTACGTACTATGTTTCCTTAAGTAGTTAAGGGTGATTGATCTCATGGTTACTAGTGTATGAAACACTAAACAAGTTATATAAGTGCTTATTAGAGAATAAGTACATTAAACTAACTTGACTAAGAAATTCCTAATTGAAATTTTACTGGTTTTTAATACTGTAAACTCGTTTTTGCAGCATGTTATCAATAACAACATCAATTTAATGAGATTGAAGCTATGCTTTTCAAACTTGTTAATATGTTGAAGACTATAAAGGTAACAATCATAAACTAAGATACCCATTATACATGTCGATGGGGATTCCTATTCTAATCCTAAGGGAAAGAATGCCTTAAAGAAGAAGAAAAAAATTGTTGAAAGCTAATTGAGGTGTCAACAAGTCAAGTTCCTTAAAATCCAAGAAGAATAAGGGATTGTGCTTCTGTTGTGGCAAAGATGGCCACTAGAACAGAAACTGATAGGATCTCCTTGTAAGACAAGCCTTTGGAAAGCATATCTAAGCTGTTATTCGATGATATCAACTTATATGTTAATAATAATTCTACCTAAATATTAGATACCAAGTATGGTTACCATATTTCCAATAGTTTACATGCGCCAAGAAGCAGCAGGAAACAAAGTAAAAGAGAAGTCAACTTTGGCCTTGAAAATGCAATAAGTGTTGCTACATTAGCAGTAGGAATTTATTACTTAGCTTTACAATCTAGAAGCACACGGTCAAATATTTCATATTTAACAACCAAGGAAAAGATGATGATCTAAATCATTCCTACATATGGCACTTATGACTAGGTCATATTAATGAGGATAGTGTAAACAAGTTGGTAAATGATGGATACTTGGATCTATCATATTTTAAATCTTATCCATTATGTGAAGCATGTTTCTTAGGGAAAATGACTAGATCTCCATTTAGTTGACATTGAGAAAGAGCTAAAGATGTAATAGGGTTTATAGATACCGATGTGTGTGAACCTCTAATAGTTAATGCTAAAGGAGTCGACTCCAACTTCATTACCTTTACTGTTGATAATTCTAGGTATGGGTATGTGTTTATAGTGAAGTACAAATTTGAATCAATTGAAAAGTTTACAAAATTCATAAGTGAAGTTGACAAGAAAACTAGAAATGGTATTAGAGTTCTTCAATCCAATCAAGGAGTTTAATACCTGTTTGATAATTTTCTTGATTATCAAAAAGTGAATGGGTTTCTCTCCTAGTGGGCTCTTTTTGGAATCATGCCCTATTGCATATGGTACAATCCATGATGAGTTACACTAATCTTCTTATATATATGTTTAGGGATATGCCATCCTAATCGACGTATAACTATTGAATAATGCTCCCTTGAAGATAGTACCTAATACACCATATGAGATATGGAAAATGGAGAAAACCTAGTCTTAAACATGTTAAGATTTGGGGTCGCTCCTTTAGACTCTCAATTTTGTACCCTTTTGTAATCAAAAATTGATTTCTCCTTGAACCTAAATGAAAAGAAGAAAGATGAGTGTTTGAGTATGTGATCAAGGTATAATCTTCACTCAGTTTTATGTTTGCTATGATTAAGAGGTAATGTAATTGGAAATCAAGAGAAGAATAAAAGTTCAAAAAATCCCAAGGTCAAAATCTTTTGTTTTAGGTATATGTCTTTAAAGCTTAAGACCTTATTAGTTTTATATTAATATAAATTTTGATTATCTTTCCGATGATATATTATGGGAAAATTTTGGATAAGAGATGAGTGAGATATTAATTTTTTTACCGAGAGAGCTTTAGCACTAACTAGTTTATGTAATTTGGGCCTCACTTAAAATCAGTACTCAATTTGTGTATGAGACTAATTTGGATAGAAATTAAACTCTTTAGTATTTCGATAAAGTATAAGTTAGCCTCGTAAGTCATTTGAAAGAGTGAGAATGGCCCGTTTGAAGTCAAGGTTCAGAATCCGGAAATTTTCCTATTCAAAGTGGGAATTCAATTTTGGAAATTTGCTCTTTAGAGGTTCCTTCGCCTCGAAATCAGCCAGACCTAATTCTAAACCCTAGAAGGACCCTTAGTACGTTATAAATAAATACTTATAACACTCATAAGAAGATCTTTGGCTAATAACATAACTTATTTTCCGATTTTGAGAGAATTAGTGAGAGAAAGTTCCCTAAACTTAAGCTTTAGTGAGAGAAACACAAAAACCATAAGCCAAACCATAATATTTTCTCCTTAGAGTCCAAATTTTGTAGTCTAAAGAATAAAATCAATCCAAAACAATAAATCTTTGATTACAGAAAATGAAGAACGAAGCGAAAATCGTTCCAGAATCGCATAGTACTCAAGAACAAGTGTATTCTTTGGAGGAGAAAATAGGCCTCCCCATCCCTTTATTTGGAGAAAGAGAGGAGTTTTGTGATCCTTATTGTCTATGTTTAATCTCTTTAGATAGGTCTCAAAACGTGCATGTGATCTTTGCAAGCATCATAATGCGCTTTGAAGGTAGAAATCACTCTCTTTTCTTACAAAGTTTGTAACTTTTCTTGTCCTTCATATAATTCATCCTTTTAAATTGATTTCTTATTTGATTGAGTGTTTTAATTGTTTGAGATTGATATTATTCTAATTTATATTATAATTTTCATGTTTAGACACCTTAGGAATAAAAAAACCCGAAATTAGTCAAAGTTAGAGAAGTCTCTTACCTAGGCGCCATTTTTAGATAAATTTAAGCAAGAACACCACTTTAAAGAGGTGCTCGCACAAGGGGGAACCACTTTAAAGTGGCGCCAGCATAAAGGGGCACCACTTTAAAGTGGGGCCTGAGCCCATAAAACTTACAGATTCATCTTTTGTTCTTCTTTTGCTTCCCAGGCTTGATTCCCATGTTTGATTTATTCCAAAATTGTTTGTATGATTCATATGATGTCTCTAAACAACCTAGAAACAAGTTTTAGAATATTAAATTGCAAATTAACATACTTTAATGATCATGAACTGGAAACCCTAAAAAGGCATGCTTTGATGTTGATTTTAAGACTTAGAAAGTTAGAGTATGTTTGTGATTGTTTATGGATGTTATATGAAGATCCAAGCAAGTTCATGTTTCTGTCTTTTGCATGATGATAACATCAAGGTATAATTTTATGATGATATGTGTACTCATATGTCTCCAATCCACGATTATTATGAACTATATCCTTGCTAGTTAGATTTTCCATGATTGCGTGCATAAATTGATATAAAATAGTAGTTGTCAAATAGGATAATTTTTGTCTTGATTGATAATATGTATTATTTTGCATGATTCTGTGATTAGTTATCGCCTGGATGTTATAACATGTTTTATTTGATGATTTCATGCTCTATTACATGTTCTTGATCCAGTCATATGCTTGAATTGATGGATTAGTTGTTTTTTATTTGTTTTGATCATGGATGAATTTAATTGCTTGTTTTATAGTTCATGAATGGATTTATTTTATATACATTTTCTATGGAGAATGGAGTTAGTTTACTTTTCTATTTATAAATTGTCATAGATGGATTTATTTAATTTCTATAAATGATTTATTTATCGCTTTCTTTAATTATTGCAATTTTGAGAATGTAAGTCATGTTTAAGCACCTTTTAATTTACTCTAATTTCAATTTTTTTGGGGATGTAAGCCACGCTTAGGATATATTTATTTTTTCACTATTCCCCTTGTAATTGTCGCAACTTTTATTTTCTTGCTCTTTTATTTGTATATAACTGCTATAGATGGATGCATATCTTGTATTCTCATGATATTGTGTGTGACTCGTTTTTATCTCTCATATTATTTTTTCATGTGTGATCATTAACAAGAAACAATTAATCAAAATTAATAAAAAGGTATCTAGTAATGTGCAAGAATGGGCTAGACTCATCGAGGCCTAGGTGCACTTGGGATGCTCATTAGGGGCCAAGAAACTACAATGCCAAGTGGAAACTCCTTGATGTGATTATCCCTTAATGGCCTCGTGTCATTGGTACTCCCATCATAATTTTGGATAATCCATTTGTGTTAGCACGCATCATGTTCACTTATGATCTGAATGAATACAAAGGATTAATAACATAAAAACTTTAACTAGATTTGTTAGATTGTGTTAAGAGTCTTGAGTCCCATGTATACATTAATTAATTTAAACAAGATGAGTGTCACTGATCCTAGGTTTAATATACTCATAGGTTAATGATAGCATCTAAGACCAAAGGTCAACCTCGAGTGACTTGGAGTAGACCCTAAGGCGAGAGATTAAAGAGAATCACTCTAACTATTACATAGAAGCAACAAGATAAGTTGTAAGTTGTAACGAGACTTAAGGAAATGATTGCTAAGTTGGCAAATAACCAAGATAAATTTATGGAGAGGATAACTATGGTTGAGGAATCAGTCGTTGTAGTGAAGAAGAGAACTGAGCTTAACGAAAAAAAATATGTGAATGAGGGTAAAACTCTTGATGATGAGGAGGATTATTATAGTGATGATGAAAAGGTTGAGGTAGTTGAATCCAAGAAGGGTACTAGAGCTACACCTAAGGAAGAGTCCAAGAACATGAAGAAGTTTGGTGAGAACATGAAGAAGTTTGGTGATTAGTTTGGGAAGATGAAGTCCATCTTGTAAAAGGTTCAAGGAGCTGATGATTACCTACTTGATATGGAAGGTCTCACTCTTGCACTCGATGAACAATTGCCTAACAAGTTCAAGATGCTATATTTAGAAAAGTTTGATAGTACTAGAAATCCGAAGAGTAACTTAAAGCAATATATTGATACTATGTAATTGATTGATGTATGTAAGAGTTTGTATCCTCAGTTGTTCAAGAGAACCCTCACTAGCTTTGCTCTCCAATGGTTCCTTATCCTTGAATCCTTTAAAGTTCACACCCTTGAGGACATTTCCACCAAATTCATCAAATAATATTCCTAAAATATCAAACTTAATCTTACCATTCATGACCTTCAAACCACAAAGCAAAAACATAATGAAACCTTTTTTCAAATTCATCACTTGTTGGGGAGACAAGGTAGCTAAGATAACTAACTACCCTTCTAAACTAGACCAACTCCGTATTGTCCTAAAGAACCTTCAACTGACATATTTCCAAATCCACTTTTCTATACCATTCAAAACTTTCCAACAACTTTATTACTTTTGAATTCAAGTTGAAGATGCTATGATTAGTGATGTGTTCGTTGTATGCCCTATAAGCCAATGGTATTTGATGCCTAGGGATAATATTTGTAAAACAATCTTAATCAAATTGTTATTATAATTAATGGTAATTTTTTTTATCGTGAATATATTTTTAATTATGTTGTCAGGATTAAGTCCATAGAGTAAGAGCAATAAAGATAAGTTTATGATGAGATCATAATTTTGAGACCTAGTATTCTTGAAAGTTTTTCTCTTAAATGTTCCTAATCGTAGGATACTAATCGGAAGTTAGTAATCTAGTTAGACTGGTACATACTATATTTTCCCAATTGGAAGGGTAACTAACCTCATTGTCACTTGTGTGGTAGACACTAAAACAAGTATGTGAGTGCTCATTGGAGAATGAGTTCACTAAGCATGACTTGACTTAGGAACAAGTAATGGAGTTTCTATTGCAAGTCAATAGGTGGTTCTTATGTTATAGTTGTGCATGTGATCTTTAAATCAGAGACACCATAATTATCTTGTATGCGACTTGTTATCCTTTGATACTATTTAATATGGTTATATTCATGGATCATTAATTAGTAGTAATTGGTTGTAATAAGTTTCATGTGGGGGTAAGTAAGTGTACAATAAGGAATTTATCACTCCTAGGTAAAATGGGAGAATGTCCTATGTGATCTACTAAGATATAATTCGAGAAGTTCCTTGGCCAAAGGAGGGTGAGTATTAAAAATGGGTTTTAATTTCACCATTAGATTATATTATTAAGATCTAGACACATAGTATTAATGCTAAAGGTTTGACAATAATTCCATACCCTAATTAGCTTAATCGAGACATTGCATGATGGATTGATTGAATTGCATGGTAACTGACAACATAAAGGTTAAAGGTTTCACAACTAAATTCACATTGTCTGGCTAGTCATGATATGTTGTTAGATGTCACTCATGACTGTGGAAACCCTAAAAATTAATTTAATGGATAATTAATTAATTCTTACAAAAGGGAGAATCAAAAGGAGTTTTGATTCAAAATAAATTAGAAGGAGTTTTGATTAATTTAAAAGGGTTCTAATTGAAATTACGAAAAAATTATGACCTACAACAAAATTAGTTTGAAGTTAAGCGTCACACAAAAAATGGAAAATGTGTAATTAAGAAACGATTGCAAGGGTTTAGTTTGCACTTATTTATTAGTTTCACCTAACCCTAACACTATAAATAGTTTATCAATGTGCAAAAATTTTCTACCACAAAATCTACACACAAGTTTCTCCCAGGGTTTTAGTTTTTATTTTTCCAAAGGAGAGAGCTAATTTTGAGAGAAATCATAATTTTGTATTTGTCTTATGTAGATCAACTTTGGAGACCACACACTTTTGTGCTAGCTGTGAATTCAAAAACACAAGGAAATTTGGATTTAAGTCTGAAGGAGAATTCGGCTACAAAAGCTCCAAGTAGTAAAACATACCAAATCAAAGGTAACGATTCTATCCTTGAATGTTCTTGATGATAAAGATATTTGATAGGAACACTTTGTGTTACGTTTTTAATGCCTTTCCTACCCTATTTGGCTTTGTAATTCTCTTAACTTTGTTATTTTGAGCTTAGTTTCTTTTCTTAGTATTTAGAAAGCTTGTAAACGTGGGAATGGTAAAATAAAGTGCTAAAATGAGTTTTTCTAGTTACTTTAGGAAATCTAAGTGGATTAAGAAAATAGTCTTATCATTCTAAGAAACTTTTCTAATTATGGAAACTTTCCTTATCTATTATTTTCTGATTTCTTTGTAGGGTTCCACCTTGGAATTATTTGGATGATGTGTCAAAACACAAGAGAATATTGGAGTTCATTAGTGACATGGGTATGTCCAACCTAACATTGGCTTGCCCAACAAAAAATCACATAATCTCTTGTCAACTAAGCAAGGTGATAGGTCCAAGCCCAAAGTGGAGGAAGATTTAGATGCAACAGCCTACTGGATTTTGGCCTATCATAATAGGCCCAAACAATATCATTTTTGAGGCTTTCTTAGGTCTAAATTGAAGTTCAAGACGTCTTCTTTCCAGCCCAACAAGTTTCAGCTCATTTGGAGATGTGTGGAAGAAGATATGACCGTTTGAATTCTACTAGTTGGGTCCTCCTGAAATTTCGGGATTGTATTCCTTTTTCTTACTTTTGGCCATTCCTTGATTCTTTGCGTGTTTTAGGGATTGTTTCCTTGCATGTTTCATGGCTTGTTTTTAGCATTGTTTTCTTGCTTTTCCTAAGCTTAGAGGGTTGTTCTAAGCTCTGTAAATAGGGTGTTTATAAGCTGAAAGAGATCATCTTTTCTCTTGGAACCATCTCTACTCAAAATTCAAGAAGCAAAAGGCTGAAACACTCCATCATTCCATCTCCAATTGTGAGCATATTAGGACTTTTCCAAAATGTGTTCTCCTTCATCTATCATCATAGCCGTGAGGTTCATCACCATTAACATCTCAAGCTTCCTTGAGTGTGTTCAAGAAGTGTACCCCTTACGGCTATTCTTTTTAATTGTTTCAGCCTTGGATTCTTATGTTAGAGATTATTATTAATTCAATGAGTTGGTTAATTTTCAGATTTATTCTTTAATGTTTTTGAATTATTCATGATATGTAGACATATTAATTCATTACATATGTTGAATTTTAAGTTCTGTTATATTGAAAACTTTGATATTGCAAATCATTGAAGCCATAATCGCACTTTCGATCACCTAATTGATCTGGAGTACGATTTAAAGTGGTAAAAGCTATGAACAATAGCTAATGTTCTGGAAATTGCATGTTCTTTATCCATGTTGATCTTAATGATTTGTTTAAGTAATTGTAAGGATGCGCTGAGTATTAACTTGATTGCTTAAACAAAATAACTAGCTGATGGACTTTTCCTAAGCTTAGTGATTATCTAAGAAGGAATTTATAAAGTGCATGATCTCTTTAGGCTTGCACTTTGATTCAATTCTGATATGTGATTGAGGCACGAATTCGTTGTCTACATTGAAACAATTTGATTAGTCATTTAACAAACTTGATTTTCTGAATTGTGAGAGAAAATGATCAATTGTAAATAATTGTTCTTTAATTTCCTTAGTAAAGTTAGTAAAAAGAAAAATCAGATCATGAAAACCCCTTAATTTTGTGTAATGTTAATAGATGTAGATTTATATTTGTTTATAAACTGCTAATTAAACCAATCAAATCATTTTTTTTTATTATTTTTATGACTCTTTAGTATAGAGTACCCGCAATCCCCGGCCAATAACGATACCCTACTAATCACTTTACTACAATCTTCTGCAGGGTTTGTTGATGACCGAAATAAACGGTCTATCAAATGGCACCGTTGCCGGGGATTGCAAAATCTCTATATTTTAGTGTCATTTAACTTGTTAATATTCTTCTTAGCATATAATATAACTTGTGTTTTACTTGATTGCAATTTTAGCATGTGACTTCCTTAAAACCATTTGTAACATTTGTAAGGGAAGCTCATTATTATTTGTATTTCAAACTTTAACTTATATATTGATTCCTTTGCTTTTGTTATTTAGGTCCATGAATGTCAGCAGTTAGTAGAAAGACTCAATAACTTAGAAAACGTTTGGCTTTACTAAAAGAAGTTGCACTTTCTACAAATCAACCCCCACCTCACCAAGAAGGGAGGCTAGAGTCGGAGGAGTCGGATAATTTTTCACATCACTTGTCAGACGAGGAAGAAGAGATACCTGACTTAGAAGATGCAAGTAAGGAAGACGAAGTACCAATGGCTGAAACTATTAGGCAAATGTCTTCTTCAACTGATGGGGGAGCTGCACCAACTTGTATTACTTATCCAGAACCAGCAGTTGGCAAGATAGCTGAGTTCGAACTGAAGAGTGGGTTCTTGCACCATTTGCCCAAATTCCATGGGCTTACTAACGAAGATCCTCACAAACATCTCAAGGAGTTCCAGTTTGTGTGTTCAAGTATGTGCCCACAAAATGCGGATCTCAACGTTCTGAAGCTGAAGTCATTCCCTTTTTCACTTGAAGATAAGGCAAAGACTTGGTTGTTTGATCTACCCTCGGGTTATATCAACACATGGGAGAAGCTGATGACTGAGTTTCTGACTAAGTACTTCCCTGCTTCAAGGATTACTATCTTGAGGAAGCAGATAACTGGAATTAAGCAAAGGAAGGATGAGGCGTTTTATGCCTACTACGAGAGATTCAAGAGCTTAATTGCATCATGTCCTTCACATAGGATGACAGAAGGGAATCTTCTCACTTACTTTTATGAGGGACTTCTCCCCCTCGAACGTCAATTGTTAGATGCTGCTGCCGGAGTTTCTTTTGTCGATAAGACACCTGATGTTGCTAAGGAGTTACTCGCCCAATGTGCTCTTAATTATCAACAATACGAGGGAGTGTTAAACTCCACTCATGGGGTGAATGAGGTATCTTCTAGCTCTGCTCTTGAGGAAAAAGTTAATAAAATGTCTACTCTTCTGTCTCAGGTACTGAACGTGAATGGAGCACAAGTATAACAAGTTGCTAAAATTTGTGGTGTGTGTTGTACTCAAGGGCATCCAACTGACCAATGTCCCCAACTGATCAACAATGGAGGATTGGAGTCTCTTAACGCTGTTGGGTTTCAAGGTAATCAAGGTGGACAAAGGTACAACCCTTTTTCTAACACATATAACCCTGGGCTTAGAGATCACCCCAATTTTCGTTGGGCCAACAATGATAATGTTCAGAACCCTCAAGGTCAAGGGCAAGTGTTTCCACGCCCTCAAGGTTTGTTTATGAGGCCTCGGGTACCTCAAAACTTTGTCCCTAATCCTATTATACCTACAAATTCTGTTGCTTCTAATTATGATGAAATTTTAAAGTCCCTTGCTCAAGGGCAACAGAATTTAACTACTGCTACTCAAGCTCTTGTTACAGGTCAACAGGCTCACACTAAGGATATTGCAGAGCTGAAGAAGCAATTGGGACAAGTGGTGGACTTCATGGGGAAGATAACGGAGAGTGGAAAATTGTCTAGCAACACTGTTCCCAACCCAATTATCGAGCAAGCAAAGTTGTTACCACAAGGAGTGGCAAGACCCTTGTGGATGTTCTTAAAACTCAGAAGAAAGCCAAAGTGACCCACCATGAGGAAGAGGACGTTGTGAGCACCAAGAAGGAAATATAGAAAGATCCCACCACCACAATGGCGGAAATGATTGGTCTTCCATCATCTGAGAATGCTTTAAAACCTCAAGGTAATGAACAAAACCCTAAACACTCTTTTGATTCTAATCCTTTTGCTCGTGTACCTTTTCCTAGTAGGTTTGCCAAAACCAAGAAGGATGAATCTGATCAGGCCATCTTGGAGATTTTTAAGAAGGTACAAGTCAACATGCCTTTGATTAAGTGCTTGAAGCAAGTGCCAAGATATGCCAAGTTTCTGAAGGAGCTTTGCACTACAAGGAGGCAGACTCGTGAGAAGGAGGTGGTGAAGTTGAATGAGACAGTCGCTGCTGTCATCCAAAGGAAATTGCCATCAAAGCTTAAGGATCCAGGGAGTTTTTCTGTTCCTTGTGTGATTGGTACCAACAAATTTGATAATGTCATGCTAGACTTAGGAGCTTCAATTAATGTGATGCCTTATAGTGTTTATGCTTCTTTAGAGCTAGGTGCACTTAAAAGTGATAATGTTGTTATCCAATTGGCTGATCGATCTAATAAGTATCCTAAAGGATACGTTGAAGATGTTCTTGTGCAAGTAAATCAACTCATTTTTCCTGCAGACTTCTATATCATTGATATGGAAGATTCGCCCCTAAATTCTACTCCGTTGCTTTTAGGGCGCCCATTCATGAGGACCGCAAGAACAAAGATCGATGTTTATGAGGGAACTCTAACCATGGAATTTGATAATGAAGTTATACACTTCAACATCTTTGAAGCCATGAGGTATCCATTGACTGACATTAAACCCTGTTTTTCTATTGATGATATTAACTCACTTGTGCAGAGATTTTTGGAAGCAATGGAAGAGGATGAGTTGAAAGTAACACTCTCTCAAGGAGTTGGTTATACTGAGAATGGAGAATCCATTTCTAGGGCTGAGTTAGAAAAGGCTGAAGAGCCCATTGTGATCAAAACCGTAGCCTCCCTTGAGGCCCGACCCATATTACCAAGGTCTATTCCTCCGTTGTCCCTTCCTATTTCCACTAACAAAATGTTACCTTCAGTGATACAGGCCCCTACACTTGAGCTTAAGGCTTTGCCAGATCACTTGAAGTATGTCTTTTTGGGGGACAAGGAGACGCTGCCTGTTATTATATCCTCGAAGTTGGAGGAGGACCAAGAAAAGAAGCTTGTGGACGTTCTGAAGAAGTACAAGACCGCCATTGGTCGGACTTTGGCAGATATCAAGGGAATTAGCCCAACAATGTGCATCCATAGGATCCTGTTGGAGGATGGTGCCAAACCCACCAGAGATGCGCAGAGACGCCTACATCCACCTATGATGAAGGTTATGCAAGTTGAGGTAATTAAGTTACTTGATTGTGGCGTTATTTACCCTATTTCAGATAGCAAGTGGGTGTCTCCTGTTCAAGTTGTGCCAAAGAAGTCAGGAGTTACTGTGGTAAAGAATGAGGAGAATGAGCTTGTACCTCAAAGAGTGGTAACTGGTTATCGAGTTTGCATAGACTATAGGAAGCTCAATGCTTCAACAAGAAAGGACCATTTCCCTCTACCCTTCATCGATCAGATGCTCGAGAGGTTAGCTGGTTATCCTTTTTATTGTTTTTTGGATGGATATAGTGGGTACAACCAGATCTGTATAGCGCAAGAGGACCAAGAGAAGACCACCTTCACTTGCCCTTTTGGCACTTATGCCTACAGACGTATGCCATTCGGATTGTGCAATGCACCAGGTACGTTTCAACGTTGTATGCTCTCCATTTTCTCTGAATACATCGAGAATATCATTGAGGTCTTTATGGATGATTTTAGTGTCTTTGGTAGAGATTTTGATGCATGCTTAGGAAATTTGGAACTTATTCTGAAACGTTGTGTTGAAACAAACTTGGTTCTAAATTGGGAAAAATGTCACTTCATGGTGACTCAAGGGATTGTTTTAGGACATATCATATCTGCTAGGGGGATTGAGGTTGATAAATCTAAGGTAGATCTTGTGCGTTACTTACCCTCTCCCACTTGTGTGAGAGAGGTTCGTTCATTTCTTGGTCATGCAGGATTTTATAGGAGGTTTATCAAGGATTTCTCCAATGTATCAAGGCCCTTGTGCCGTTTACTTCAGAAGGACACTCTCTTTGAGTTTGATGAGGAGTGCAAGAAAGCTTTTGAGAATCTGAAGGAGTTATTGACTACTGCTCCCATCATGTCTCCACCTAATTGGTCCTTACCTTTTGAATTGATGTGTGACGCCTCAGATTACGCCGTTGGGGCTGTTTTGGGACAAAGAATGGACAAGAAGCCCTATGCCATCTACTATGCCTCTAGGACACTCAATGATGCTCAACTAAACTATTCCACAACTGAAAAAGAGCTCCTTGTTGTTGTTTTTGCCTTAGATAAATTTCGCTCTTATTTACTTCAAACTAAAGTTGTTGTTTATACTGATCATGCAGCTTTGAAGTATCTGATGACAAAGAAGGAGGCCAAACCGAGACTGATTAGATGGGTGCTTTTGCTTCAAGAATTTGATTTGGAGATCAAGGACAAGAAGGGGAGTGAAAACTTAGTAGCTGACCATTTGAGCAGACTTGTTCATGAGGAGGACGCCCTACCCTTGCAAGAATCATTCCCAGATGAGCAGCTCTTTGGGATTGAGGTAAGTGAGCCTTGGTATGCTGATATTGTGAATTATTTAGTTACTAGGCAATTTCCTGACACTTTACCTCGTTCTAATAAAGAAAAACTTAAGCATATGGCTAGGCATTACATATGGGATAAACCTTATTTGTGGAAGCATTGTAGTGATCAAATCATTAGGAGGTGTGTCCCTGAATCTGAGCATAAATCGATACTTGCCTTTTATCATTCTGAGTCTTGTGGTGGACACTTTGGTGCTCGTAGGACAGCCCGTAAGGTATTAGATTGTGGTTTTTTCTGGCCTTCTATTTTTAAGGATGCATACTTGTATTGCATGACTTGTGACAGGTGCCAGAGGACAGGTAATTTAGGCTCTAGGGATCAGATGCCCATGGCCCATATTATAACTGTTGAGATTTTCGATGTTTGGGGCATTGATTTTATGGGGCCGTTTCCTTCATCTAACGGGTTTCTTTACATTCTTTTGGCTGTTGATTATGTGTATAAGTGGGTGGAGCCTAAAGCCACCAGAACTAATGACTCTAAAGTTGTTGTAGATTTCTTGAGATCTAACATATTTGCTAGGTTTGGAATGCCTCGTGTGATTATTAGTGATGGTGGATTACACTTCTGCAACCGTACAATTGAGGCCCTACTCAAGAAGTACAAAGTGACTCATAAGGTGGCAACACCTTATCATCCTCAGACGAGTGGACAAGCAGAGGTCTCAAATCGTGAGATTAAGGGGATTTTGGAGAAGACTGTGGGCCCTACACACAAGGATTGGAGCAAAAGACTTGATGATGCACTTTGGGCTTATAGGACAGCTTACAAGACGCCAATTGGGATGTCTCCATTTAGACTTGTCTATGGTAAAGCGTGTCACTTACCAGTTGAGCTTGAGCATAGGGCATGGTGGGCTGTTAAGTCTTTCAACATGGACATTGATAAGGCTGGTTTACATAGAAAACTCCAACTGAATGAACTTGAGGAAATCAGAAACGAGGCATATGATAGTGCATGGATCTACAAGGAGAAAACTAGAGCTTTTCATGATAAGATGATCCGTGGCAAGGCCTTTGTTGTGGGCAAAAAAGTTCTTCTCTTCCATTCTAGACTTAAACTTTTTCCTGGTAAGTTACGTTCTAGATGGGTGGGTCCATTCATTGTCACTAATATTTTTCCTCATGGTGCTATGCAGATAAAAAGTGACAAAACTGGAAATGAATTCAATGTGAATGGTCATCGCTTGAAACCTTACTATGAGGCTTTTGAGGAGCACACTATGGAGGATGTACCCCTCCTAGAGGTGCCACTCACAAAGGACTAAAAACGAGGTACAAAGTCTAGGCTGAAAGACTGTAAACATTAAAGCGCTGCTTGGGAGGCAACCCAATTCAACCGAAGTTGTGGAGGAGTCATTAACACAGATTTGCATTCTCTTTCTCTCTTCCATTTACGTTGGTTGATCTTTATATGTTATTTGTTTTGTGTGATTTTCGTTAATACCTTACCCATGTTTATATTCTATATTACATGCTTATTCTGATATACATTGAGGACAATGTACGATTTAAGTGTGGGAGAGGGATTTACATCTTTTTGAGTCATATCATTGCTTTTTAGGTTTTAGGACCTCTTCCAACTCAATGATGAAACTGATTCTTAATGGTTTTTAAAGAGTTTGAGCATACTTTTAAAGATAAAACAAGAAATGGAGTTAATTTGCTTATATTGTAGTCATACTTGGAAATTGAAATTTTGATGCACATTAGCCTTGATTTGAGCAATCTGTTGCCTTAGAGTGAAGCATGGAGACATATTGAATGATACTTGCATAATCCCACAATATTTGTGAGTTTTTCGAGCCTTAAAATTGATTCATTATGCATATCAATTCAAATTCTCTTCTGAGTGCATCTTGTGAATATAATGTTTTCTAGAACTTGCTTTTAAACCACTTGAGACGATCGTACATGTTCAGATTTGGAGAAGACGGAGGCAAATTAGGATTTTACCACCATGACTAAATAGCCTTTAACTTGATCATGATTTGACCCCTAGATAGCATTTTGAGCCTGAATTAGCTTATTTTCTTCATTAACCCACATTCATTTACCCTTACGAACTTAAACACTTTACCTACCCTTTTTCCTTGGAACTAGGGAACTTGGATCTTGTTTATATTGATTTGTAATGTGGAGATGGTGGAAAGCATAAGTGTGGGGGAATTTCATGTGGTTCTAAGGTGGTTGTTTCGGAAAAAAATAAAAAAAAATAAAAGGTGTAGTAGGGAAAAAAAAAAAAAACTGTTGTGATTCAAAGAATACAAGTTCTGAAGAATTGGGAGTATTATGAGTCTTTAAAGCAAGTTGAAAGCCAAAGTGATTAAATCCACCCTATTGTGATGGAAACGTGGTACTTAATAATGATGATCTATTTATGACGTTATTGAATGCTTTCTAGTTCTAAGGAAATTTTGTGACATCCTTTCTCTTCTTTCTTATGAAACCTTGACCCTTTAGCCCCATTACAACCCTTTCAAAGACCTCCTGATCCTTTGATGTTCTGTTTTTGATGTGGAGAGTGGGTGCACAAGCAAGCCTATGGTTTAAACTGTTTTCACAAGTGATTGAGTAATTAGTATAGCTAGCACCACATTTAAATGAGTGAAAACCAGAGTGATGCATTGTGAGAAGTAAAATTTGATACTATTTGTGCATTAACTCGAGGGTGGCATATTACACTTACTCTTGGCTGATTATTCACACACACACACTCAAAGTACGAATGTTATATAATCTTAATAACTCCGTAGCTTGTTTATTTGAGGTAAACTTGTGCTCTCCGTACTTTATTATGCCATATTGCCTAAGGGATCTCTGAGACGTAAGTTGGAAGGATTAGAGTCATTTGATTTGTGTTATGTCATTGTGGTGTCATTTAGATTATGTTGTTTCTCTTGAGATTCTACTAGGTTACATACTATTGTTTTGCTAAGGGACTAGCCAAAGCTAAGTGTGGGGGAATTTGATAGGAACACTTTGTGTTACGTTTTTAATGCCTTTCCTACCCTATTTGGCTTTGTAATTCTCTTAACTTTGTTATTTTGAGCTTAGTTTATTTTCTTAGTATTTAGAAAGCTTGTGAACGTGGGAATGGTAAAATAAAGTGCTAAAATGAGTTTTCCTAGTTACTTTAGGAAATCTAAGTGGATTAAGAAAATAGTCTTATCATTCTAAGAAACTTTTCTAATTATGGAAACTTTCCTCATCTATTATTTTCTGATTTCTTTGTAGGGTTCCACCTTGGAATTATTTGGATGATGTGTCAAAACACAAGAGAATATTGGAGTTCATTAGTGACATGGGTATGTCCAACCTAACATGGGCTTGCCCAACAAAAAATCACATAATCTCTTGTCAACTAAGCAAGGTGATAGGTCCAAGCCCAAAGTGGAGGAAGATTCAGATACAACAGCCTACTGGATTTTGGCCCATCATAACAGGCCCAAACAATATCATTTTTGAGACTTTCTTAGATCCAAATTGAAGTTGAAGACGTCTTCTTTCCAGCCCAACAAGTTTCAGCTCATTTGGAGATGTGTGGAAGAAGATATGACCGTTTGAATTCTACTAGTTGGGTCCTCCTGAAATTTCGGGATTGTATTCCTTTTTCTTACTTTTGGCCATTCCTTGATTCTTTGCATGTTTTAGGGATTGTTTCCTTGCATGTTTCATGGCTTGTTTTTAGCATTGTTTTCTTGCTTTTCCTAAGCTTAGAGGGTTATTCTAAGCTCTATAAATAGGGTGTTTGTAAGCTGAAAGAGATCATCTTTTCTCTTGGAACCATCTCTACTCAAAATTCAAGAAGTAAAAGGCTGAAACACTCCACCATTCAATCTCCAATTGTGAGCACATTAGGACTTTTCCAAAATGTGTTCTCCTTCATCTATCATCATAGCCGTGAGGTTCATCACCATTAACATCTCAAGCTTCCTTGAGTGTGTTCAAGAAGTGTACCCCTTACGGCTATTCTTTTTAATTGTTTCAGCCTTGGATTCTTATGTTAGAGATTATTATTAATTCAATGAGTTGGTTAATTTTCGTATTTATTCTTTAATGTTTTTGAATTGTTCATGATATGTAGACATATTAATTCATTACATATGTTGAATTTTCAGTTCTGTTATATTGAAAACTTTGATATTGCAAATCATTGAAGCCATAATCGTACTTTCGATCATCTAATTGATCTGGAGTACGATTTAAAGTGGTAAAAGCTATGAACAATAGCCAATGTTCTGGAAATTGCATGTTCTTTATCTATGGACTTTTTCATAGGAATAAGGAACATGTTATTGAATCATAATTGCTTTTGATCTTAATGATTTGTTTAAGTAATTGTAAGGATGCGCTGAGTATTAACTTGATTGCTTAAACAAAATAACTAGCTGATGGACTTTTCCTAAGCTTAGTGATTATCTAAGAAGGAATTTATAAAGTGCATGATCTCTTTAGGCTTGCACTTTGATTCAATTCTGATATGTGATTGAGGCACGAATTCGTTGTCTACATTGAAACAATTTGATTAGTCATTTAACAAACTTGATTTTCTGAATTGTGAGAGAAAATGATCAATTGTAAATAATTGTTCTTTAATTTCCTTAGTAAAGTTAGTAAAAAGAAAAATCAGATCGTGAAAACCCCTTAATCTTGTGTAATGTTAATAGATGTAGATTTATATTTGTTTATAAACTGCTAATTAAACCAATCAAATCATTTTTTTTTATTATTTTTATGACTCTTTAGTATAGAGTACCCGCAATCCCCGGCCAATAACGATACCCTACTAATCACTTTACTACAATCTTCTGCAGGGTTTGTTGATGACCGAAATAAACGGTCTATCAATATTCTTTGTAAATCATAAGGTGATATGGGTTTATAGGAATCGATAAAAAAATTAATATTTTTGTTGTGTTTTCAAGATCAATTTCCTTCAAGTGGTATCACAGTTATCATATGATTTATGTAGAACATGGTAGTTTATTGTTATGGCTGCAAAAGATCAAAATTCTAAAGATTTCAAATTGTTGGGAAACCACCTTGGATGATGCCCAGGAGGTGATCTTCCAAACACCCAAGTCAGAGTGACTTGTATAAGAAAAAGAAACAGCTACCAATCAAAGAAAGAAAGAAAAGAACACAAGAAATTTGTTGACGAGGTTCGGCAATATGCCTACGTTTTCGTGAGCTCCTCCGAGCTCTTTGTACTATCTTATCAATGGAGTTCTTTACAATTAAAAACACTCTTCCAAGAACAAACAAGTTCTTGAAGAACTCACAAGTTCTTGAAGAACAAAAGAAGAAGAAGAAGAAGAAGAAGAAGAAGAAGAAGAAAGTGATAAGAACTAACCTTGGAATTTTCCCAAGAAAATTCCCCTTACAAGCCCTTGAATCCCTTTCTATTCTACTCTCTCTCCTTCTAAACAACCAGCCTCTCTATAGAATCTCTCTTGAGTTTAGTGTCTTTGCACTCTACAATTGATCTCACTTTTAATCACAAGTTATGTTATGCTGAGATTGAATCTAGGTGACCCTTTTATATAGTGCACCAACTTCTTGACCAATCTTAAGTGTCATTCTCCACCCTTAGATCTTGATGACCAATCAACCATGGCCCTTGATCAATCCTTAGTGATCCTGTGTGTTTTGAACATGTCTCACAAACCACTAAAGAAGTTGAAACATGTGTGCATTAGTGTGCCTAACGCCGGGGCCCAGAACAGGGCAGGCCACGACCTAGGGCAAAGCACACTTCCTCAAGCTTCTGGGCGCCGCGGCCTGGGGGAGGCTGAGCCGGGACGCACACCTCCTCCAAGCCTCTTTCTTGCTGGGTGCCACAGCTTAGGAAGGTTGTGCCATAGTGCACACTGGTGCATTGATGCTTATTTTTCCTCATTCCTTTCAACCGTTTAATGCTAAGACAAATACCAACAATCTTTACCTTTGTCTAAGCGATTAAACCCGAACCCATGTGCAGAGAACTCAGTATCCAAACTCATCTTGAGTCATCATATCAACCGACTCCAATCCTAAGTAGTCTAAGGCAATGATTGAACTTGCTTAGAGGTAGAACTTTAGTACCTAAATCCGCGGGGTTTTCTTCTGTGGCTACCTTGTCCACATGGATGCATCATTTCATAACATTTTCCCGAATGAAATGGTACCGAACATCCATGTGCTTTGTCCTCTCATGGAACACCAAATTCTTGCTCAAATGCAATGCACTTTAGCTATCCGAATACACAACAACCTACTCCTCTAGTACCTTTAACTTTTCTAGCAACCCTTTGCACCACATAGCCTCCTTGATGGCTTCCATAGCCGCTATGTATTCAGCCTCGATTGTTGAGAGTGCTACAACCGGCTGCAACTGAGCCTTCCAACTTACACAACATTTGTTTAAGTTAAAGAATTAGGAAGTAATTGATCCCCTTTTATCCTGGTCTGCTCCATAGTCCGAATCAGCATAACCCTCATGGCAGATGGACTTACCCCTCTTTTCATAAACCAGCCCCACATCTAGGCTTCCCTTCAAGTGCCTCAGCAGCCACTTCATCCCAAGCCAATGCTTCTTTCCGAGATTACTTATGAACCTACTAAGGACACTTATTGCATGAGCAATATCAAGTCTAGTGCTTACCATGGTGAACATTATAGAACCAACCGCACTAGGGTAGGGGACCTTTTTCATTTCCTTCTTCTCCTCATTTGGTCTTGGACATTGATCGCTGGAGAACTTGAAATGACCAGTAAGGAGAACCTTCATTGGTTTGCTATCTTCTATAGAGAATTTAGATATCATTTTCTCTATGTAGGAAGTTTGAGATATCTTCAATCTGTTTCTCTCCCTTTCCCGGATGATACACATCCCAAGGATCTTCTGTGCATGGCCAAGATCCTTCATCTCAAACTCCTCACTGAGTTGAGCCTTAAATTTTCTTATCCTTTCCATGTTGCTCCCAACCAACAACATATCATCAACATTGATCAGGATGATCACCACTTCCTCCACCTTGTGCCCCTTGTAATACAAGCACGAATAATTGTAGCTCCTCATGAAACCCAGGCTGGTTACAAAGGAATCGAACCTCTTATTCTATTGTCGAGGTGATTGCTTCAGGCCATATAGAGATTTCTTCAGTTGGCACACCAAATCTCCCTGCCTTCTTTCCTCATAGCCTTTGAGTTGCCTCATGTAAATGGTCTCATCAAACTCTTCATGTAAGAACACTGTCTTCACATCCATTTTCTCGATTTTCCAATCAAATTGGACCACCATTGCCAATACTATCCGTATCGTCTTATACTTCACAACTAGTGAGAATATTTTGGTGAAATCTATGCCTTCATTTTGTGTGAACCCCTTCGCCAATAGCCTAGCTTTATACCGAACTTCATCCCCTGGAGTGTTCCCTTCTTTGATCTTGTAGATCCATCTACAATCCGCAACCCTCTATTTTTCTAGTTTGGGCACTAATACCCAAGAGTTGTTCTTCCTCAAAAAATCCGTTTCTTCCTCCATAGCTAGCTGCTACTTTGACGAATCCTTACATTCCATGGCATCCATGTAAGTTTTTGGTTCAACCATCCCTCATTCTATCCAAGGAGCTGCTACATTAGCATCCGCAAACCCATATCTTAAAGGCGGTCTAATCACCCTCCTTTCCCGGTCCCTTGTGAGCTGGTAGTCATTCTGACTTACTGCATCATCCCCTTCCAGTTCAGCCTTCTCTTGAGTTTTTTGAGCTTGGCCTTCATCAATGGGCTCTACCTGGTCCAAACCCTCTAGCCTTCCTTGCTCTACCTGTACCGAATTCTCCTTGATGCGATGCTCCACAAATTTCGGACTGGTTTGCTCACTAGCCCTTACAGGGTTAGTTTTCTCTAAGTAGGGAAATAACAATTTATTAAAAATAACATCCCTATTTATTATGAGTTTCATTCCTTCTGGTTCTAAGGACCACAACCTATACGCCTTAACCCCATCACCATACCCTAGAAACACACATTTTCTAGACCTTGGGTTAAGTTTATCATCCTTTTGATGCGCATATGCAGTACATCCAAAAGTCCTAAGGTTGTTCAACTCAGGGGGTTTTCCACTCCACATCTCCATGGGAGTCTTGAGCTCTAAAGCTCTAGAGAGTCATTTATTAACCAAGTATGCAGTTGTAGACACAGCTTCTCTCCAAAAATATTTTGGTAAACCGGACCCAATTAACATGTACCTAACCTTTTCCATAAAGGTTATATTCATCATCTCAGCAATTCCATTTTGCTGAGGGGTTTTCACAACCGTTTTGTGTCTTAGAATACCATTTAATTAATATAATTTATTAAAATCCTTATTTAAAAATTCTAAGCCGTTATCGGTTCTTAACACCTTAACTACCTTGCCCATTTGAGTCTCCAACAACTTTCTCCACACCACAAATTTATTCAAAGCATCTGATTTATTTTAAAGCAAATAAACCCAAACCATTCTTGAATAATCATCAATTAAAGACAGAAAGTAACTATTACCTCTCTGTGTTGGTGTCCTTGTTGGTCCCCAAAGATCTGAATGGATGTAGTCAAGAATCCCTTTAGACTTGTGCACTCCAGTGTTGAAGCTGACCCGATGTTGCTTCCCAAGAATGTAACTCTTACAGAAATCCAGTTTCTCTACTTTTTCACCACTAAGTAGACCATCCTTGCTGAGAACTTGCAGCCCCTTTTCGCTCATATATCCTAAGCAATTGTGCTAAAGTGCTACCTTATCCATCTCAGCCATCATGCTTGCTACTTGATCCTTGATTTCTGTCTCACCGATCATCTCATAAAGTCCATTTTTGATTGTTGCTTTGATCGATACCTTACATTTCGCAGCAGCCTTGTGACTCCATCAAACATCCTCAACTGGATGTCTCCTATCCCCCTCACTTGGCAAGAATTGTCATTCCCTAAGAAAACCCTTCCATCATTGATCTCCTTGAAATTCTTGAACCATTCCTTGTGAGGGCACATGTGATAAGTGCACCCGAAATCCAGAATCCATTTTTTGCTGCCTTGCCTCCTGCTCACATTTGAGCACACAACAAGAACATCATCTTACTGTTCTCCTTTGGCAACCGAAGCATCTCCATTGTTGGTATGATTTCTCCCTCTCTCATCCCACAACATCTTCTTGCAATCTTTCTTGAAGTGACCCTCTTTGTTGCAGTAGAAGCACTGCTTTCCTCCAAACCTTGGTTTAGAATGTGCTCTCCCATGGCTCTACCCTCTACCTCTTGATTTCTCCTGGTAGTTGCTATGAATGCTACTGCTATTCCGAGTTGCTGGCCTTCCTCTTACGAACAGCCCTTCCCCACTTGATGCCTCCCTACTCTTGGCTTTGAAATCATGCGCCCTTATAGCATTGACCACAATTTCTTTGGTTAGTGTATCTTTTCCATATTCAATTGCATTAACTAAACTATCAAAACAATCAGGAAGAGATTTAATAACATAACAGCAAATTTTTCATCCGGGAATTTAATACTACAAGTAGCCAAATCTTGAACTAGTTTATTAAAGACATCAAGATTATCTTGCAACATTTTATTAGGATCCATTTTAAAAGCAAAGATTCTTTTAAGAAGATAAATCTTGTTAGAGAGAGTTTTGGTAAGAAACAACTCGTCTAGTTTCTTCCATATGGCAGCAGGATCTTCCGAGTCTCCGCACTCCCTTGTGACACTATCCGACATGTGAAAGAAAATGGTGCTACATGCCATTTTCTTCATCTTAATCCACTGGTCCTCTATGATACTTGCTGGAAAAGTATCATCTTCTCAAATAGCCAAGTCCACCTTCTGCTGCATAAGAACAGCCTTGATCTTCCGCTTCCACAGGGAAAAATCTCCCTTTCCATCAAACTTCTCAACAACAAAATTTGAACCCATCTTGCGGAGATGATCCCAGATTTGTGTAGCAACCACAAATGCTTTCCAACTTCTTCTAAACCTCAAGAACACGATCGAAGATTGATCTCAACACTATTCTTGAATCAGCTTCAAGAACACGATCCAATCTTGATCTTTACTCTGTTCTTGAATCACCCAAGAAGTTTATTCTTTGATTCTTAGAGTCTTGCTTTGATACCTTCTGTTCTTGCTCCGATACCCAGCTATGCAAGCTCTGATACCACTATTGGGAAACCACCTTGGATGATGCTCAGGAGGTGATCTTCCAAACACCCAAGTCTAGAGTGACTTGTATAAGAAAAAGAAACAACAACCAATCAAAGCAAGAAAGAAAAGAACACAAGAAATTTGTTGACGAGGTTCGGCAATATGCCTACATCCCCGTGAGCTCCTCCGAGCTCTCTGCACTATCTTATCGATGGAGTTCTTTACAATCAGTAACACCCTTCCAAGAACTCACAGGTTCTTGAAGAACAAAGGAAGAAGAAGAAAAAGAAGAAGAAAGTGATAAGAACTAACCTTGGAATTTTCCTAAGAAAATTCCCCTTACAAGCCCTTGAATCCCTTTCTATTCTACACTCTCTCTTTCTAAATGACAAGCCTCTCTACAGAATCTCTCTTGAGTTTAGTGTCTTTGCACTCTTACAATTGATCTCACTTTTAATCACAAGTTATGTTATGTTGAGATTGAATCTAGGTGACCCTTTATATAGTGCACCAACTTCTTGACCAATCTTGATTGTTATTCTCCACCCTAAGATATTGATGACCAATCAACCATGGCCCTTGATCAATCCTTAGTGATCCTATGCATTTTGAACATGTCTCACGAACCACTTAAGAAGCTGAAACATGTGTGCATCAATGTGCCTGGCACCGCGGCCCAGAACAGGGCAGACCGCGACCCAGGGCAAAGCACACTTTCTCAAGCTTCTGGGAGCTGCAGCCTGGGGGAGGCTGAGCCACGGTGCACACCTCCTCCAAGCCTCCTATTTGCTGGGCGCCGTGGCCTGGGAAGGCTGTGCCATGGTGCACACTGGTGCATTGATGCTGATTTTTCCTCCTTCCTTGCAACCGTTTAATGCTAAGACAAATACCAACACAAATTGATAATCTATAAGTTAGATTGAGGTTTATGAAACCATAGGTAAAAAAAAAAAGAAGAGAAATTTAAGAATGTGTTCTTGAATTGATTTTCGTTATGTGATGATAATAAAGTTGTTGTGGAAATTTTTTTAAACATATTAAATCAACAAAGATTGATTGCCAGGAAAAAAAAAATTGATGATGAAAATATGACTATGCATCAAAAAAATTTATTTTGGGGATGGAAATCATGAAAATCACATTAAAAACCTGTAGCAAGACATGTTATCTATTGCAGCTTCAAACTAGTATAATTTACATATTTTAAATTAGATTGCAGAATTTTTAGAGGACTTAGGAAGATATAGATTTTTATTTTATAAACCACTGCTCTTACTTAAAAATTCCAAGTATTTTTATGCTATGATTAAAAAATCAATCATTGCTTAAATCAGGAAAAAAAATTTCAAAATTACAAGTTTTTGCTCGTTCTTGAGATTCCAAATTCATTTGGAAATTAGAAATATAAATTTTATTGAACTAAATAAATGAGTTTTGATTGTCAAAAATTATATTTTGGTAAATTAAGAATTATTCTTAATTTTGGATTAATTTTTTAAGAAATTGGAGTTTGATTTTGAATTGAAACTCCATAATCATTATTGTATTAGAATTATGAATTCTATTAAATAAGACATCTAAATTTTATTTGAAATAGGATTAATAAAAATCTATGGAAACCTAATTTGATGAGGATGAGAAATTTTATAATTAAATCCATAACTGGAGTAAATTACATTTAAATTATATATACAATATGATTGTATGTATTTTGAAGGATAGCAGATTATAGACTTAGGACCAAATAATTGAGCTACGTGATTGGTCATTATTCTATGTGATTGAATGTATGGTTATAATTTTATAGGTTGTAATATTTATTCTCTATTTTTAGGATATATAATTTTTAATGGGGTTTATATACCTCACATTGCTTTTATCTCTGGTTGTAAAATTCTATCTCACTCTTATTGTAACTCCCTTTGATTTTGAACCAAGGTTTCTTTTGATAGGAGTAGATAGGAATTTTCATGTAAATCTGGAGGATGATTGAGTGCGCAAGGAAGCAATGGAGACTTCAATGAAGATTACAAGGCCTATTATGTGGGAATTGGTCAAAATATTATAGAACCTTAAATCAAGACCGATGATACTTAATGGCTCAAGTGAATCATGCACAAAAGTCTATAATAATCTAGAGTCATATTTTATTTGATATTATATGATGTATGATACGTATGTGATGCATGTTTAAATTAAATAATGAGACTAAAGACTAATTAAACTTCCTCATGAAAGTAATTGCTATTAAGTTATAATGAAGAGAAATTGTGAATGTCTTATCATGGCCTTCTACCATTTTAGAGATATGCAAGATCTATTATTCTAAGTAAGTTTTGCCATAGACATGTGGAACTTTCATTATTGTAGATTCATGATGCCTTATTAAATATATGATATAACGAGGTAGGAAACTAGTGGATCCAAGAAACTATCACGTGAGGGCTCATTGGTTCAATCACCTACACTTATGAAAATGGTCTTGGTTATTACATGAGATGTAATGGATAAGTGTTATCTACATATTAAAGGTTTATTATATAGCTAAGAAACTATTATGTGAGGCTATTTTAAACGAGTAATAGAATCCTAATCCCCACTAGGAGACCTTCTAATAGGGTTACTCAAATTTCATACCGAGGGATTATGAAATTTGAAAAGAATAGTGTGAGGTACTAGTATGAGTAAAGATCAAATCTATTGGTAGATAATAAAATTGAATAGATGCTAATTTTTGCAATTGTTGACTTGTAGATCAAAATGACCAACCTCAACCCAAAATCTAGAATTCTTGATACTAACAGACTGATTGGACCTAATTTTCTATATTGGCTTAAGGACTTGAGAATCGTTCTCAATTTTGAAAAAATTGGCTATGTTCTTGATCAAATGCTTCTAGCAAGTATTTATGAGAATGCATTAGAAGAAGAGGTTGCTACTTTTAAGAAGTGGCAGGAGGATGACATGAAGGCTAGGTGCTACATGCTAGCTTCAATATATATTGAGCTTCAAAAGCAACATGAGAAGATACAAAGTGCTTATGCAATGTTGCTTCACTTGCAAAAGTTGTACGGTGAGCATAGTCGCACTGTGAGCTTTCAAATCTCAAAGAACCTCTTTAGATATAGGATGCTTGAAGGATCATCAACCTATGAGCATGGATTGAAAATGATTAACTATATCGAGTAGTTAGACGACATCAGTGTTAGTGTCGATGTACAATTATGTAATTACTTGATCATATAGTCCCTTCAAGAATCATTCTCGCGTTTTGTTATAAACTATAACAAGAATAAGATAAAAGCTATGCTTTCAGAGCTTGTTAATATGTTAAAGACTACAAAGGTAACGATTAAAAAGGTAACACACCCATTATGCTTATTGATGGGGCTTCCTTTGCTAAGCCTAAAGGCGAGAGTGCCTGAAAGAGGAAGAAGAAACCTTTGAATGCAAAGGGAGGTTTCAAAAAGGGAAATTCTTTAAAAGCAAAAAAAGATAATGAACATTGCTTCAATTGTGCTAAGAGTGGATACTGGAAGAGAATCACAAGGATCACCTTGTAAGATTAAAAGTACAAACATTTTGAAGGAATGCTAGAGTTATTACTTATTTAATTTAACTTTTTAGTTAAAGAAGCTTCTACTTAGGTATTATATGCCAAGCATGGTTCTCACATTTGCAAAAAGTTGTAAGTGCTGAGAAGAAGTAGGAAGCAAAGTAAGAGAGAAGGGAAGCAAAGTAAGAGAGAAGTCATGCTTCACCTTCAAAATGTAACAAGTGTTGTTACGTTTATCGAAAAGACTTTTTACTTAGCTTCACCATCTAGAACTATATGGTAAAATATTTGATATTGATCAAGAAGGTAATAAAAGGAAAAGAGATGAAATTAATCCTTCTTATGTTTGGAATCTCAAACTTAGTTATATCAATGAGAGTAGGGTTACCAAGTTGGCCAAAGATTAATATTTTGATTCATTGACTTTCGAGTCATACCCAACATGCAAGTCTTGTCTCATGGAAAAGATAACTAAAACTCCATTTAGTGGACATGGAGAAAGAGTTGTTACCATATTAGGACTGATCCACACGGATGTTTGTAGGATATTAAGCTCAATTGCTAGTCGTGGTTATTCTGACTTCATTACAATCACCAATGACCATTCAAGGTTAGGTTATGTGTAGTTTATGAAGTACAAATCTGAATCCTTTTAAATGTTCAAGGAATTTAGATATGAAGGTGAAAAACAAATTGGCAAAAGTATCAAATTTCTTTGATCTAATCGAGGAGGTGAATATTTGAAGAATGACTTTTTAGATCATCTCAAAGAGAATGTGATTCTCTCTCACAGAAGACTCCTCATGAAACATCTCAATTGAATAGTTTGTCCGAAAGAAAAAATTGTACTATATTGGATATGGTACGATCGATGATAAGTTACATTGATCTTCCAATTTCATTTTGTGGCTGGAAACTGTCTTATATCTATTAAATAGAGTTCTTTCTAAGTATGTACCTAAGACACCATATGAGATGTAAAATGTTAAGAAACCTAGTCTTAAGCATGTTAAGATCAGGGGTTGTCTTGTATATGTTAAGAGATTAGTTGAATGCAAGTTAGAAGGTCTGATAACTGTAGATTTGTGGGATATCCAAAAGAATGTTTGGGATATTACTTTTATCTTCCTAATGAAAAAAAAAAGGTGTTTGTCTCTAAATTTACTACATTTTTGATAAAAAGTTTGCACTAGAATGGAGCAGTAGGTGTAAAATAGAACTTGAAGAGGTGTCTCAAGAACCAAAATTAATAATGATCAACCTAAGGAGCCTATTGTAATAGAGTCTTCTATCACACAACCTACTCGTAGGTTAGGTAGGATACCTAGAGTGCTAGAGAGATATAGGTATCCCATTGAAGGTGACATAAAGGTACACCTTATTGGGAATGAGGATCCTTCGAACTACAAGAAAGTGATGTTAGACATCAATTTAGAAAATAGCTTGAATCCATGAAATCTGAAATAAAATCCATGAAATTTGAAATAGAATTCATATGTTCTAACCAAGTTTGGACACCTATTGACCTTCTTGATGGTATTGTACGTATTGGTTGCAAATAGGCCTACAAAATAAAATATAGGTGCCGATGAAAGGTAAAGACCTTTAAGGTAAGAATGGTTGCAAAAGACTATAAGCAAAGACAAAGAATTGACTTTGATGAAACTTTTTATCTTGTAGCCATGCTTAAGTCCATTAGGATCCTACTTGCAATAGTTGCACACTAAAATTATAAGATATGGAAAATGGATGTTAAAACCTCCTTCAATGGCAACATTGAGGAAGATGTATGTATAAAGCAACAAGAAGTTTTTTCATCCAGTGGTAGTGACCACAAAGTGTGCAAGCTATAAAGATCTATTTATGGATTAAAGCAAGCTTCTCAAAGATGGAACATTTGATTTGATGAGGCAATCAAAACATTTATTTTTAAAAAAAATATATAGATGAAATGTGTCCGTATAAGAAGATGAGTGGGAGTGTAATTAATTTTTTTTGTTGATATTTTACGTTGATGACACACTACTCATTGGGAATGACGTAGGTATGTTAGAATCAATCAAAGTTTGGCTTTCAATAAACTTATCCATGAAAGATTTGGGAGAAGCATCTTATATTTTTAGAATAAAAGTCTATAGAGATAGATCTAGTTTGGCTTATCCTAATCTATATATATAGATAAAATTTTGAATAGGTTCAACATAGAAAACTCTAAAAGAGGATTGTTATCTTTTGAGCATGGAATACATCTCTCTAATAAAATGTCCCCAAAGACACTTGAAGAGAGAGAGAGAGAGAACATGAGTTAGATCTCTTATACTTCGACAATAGGAAGTCTCTTGTATGTTATGTTATGTACTAGATTTGATATCAGTCATGCTATAACTGTTACTAGCAGATATTAGTCTAATACGGGTGGAACACTAGGTTTCTATGAAGGACATTCTTAGGTAATTAAGAAATAGTAAGGATTTATTCATCACATATAGAGGAAGTGACTTAAAATTAGAAAGATATACTAATTAAGAATTTTAGGCTAATGTGGATGATACAAAGTCCACTTCTGGATTTGTTTTCATGTTGATTGGTGGAGCATTGAGCTAAAAGAGTTATAAGCAATTTAAAATTGCAGATTCCACCACATAGGTTGAATGTATTGTTGTGTTTAAGGCCGTAAATGAGATGTTTTGGATGAAAAGTTCATGACCAAGATTGGTGTTGTTCCTAACATTGAGTTCACAGTACTTTGTACTATGATAGCAATTGAGTAATACTCAGGCCAAGGAACCATTGTCTGATCAGAAATCCAGGGTAATTTAGTAGCTCATCCACTTGATTAGTGTAATTACTAGAATGGCGGATGTGAGCATAAAGAAAGGTTGCATTAGAAGAGAATACAACATATCAACTAACTAAGGAATTAACACAACAACACTTTGATCGTCCTCTTAAGAAGATGCGTATAAGATACATGAGTGATTAGCTTTAGTGCATGTGGGAGATTATTAGTAGTATACCCTACAGGCCAATGACATTTGATGTCTAAGGATATTATTTATAAGATAATCTTATTCAAATTTTTATTGCTATTAATGACAAGATTATTTATCATGAATATTTTTTTAATTACATCTCCATGATTAAGTCGATAAAGTAAGAGCAATGAAGATAAGATTATGATGATATCATAAATTTGAGACTTTATCTTCTCGAAAGCATTTCACTTAAATGTTCTTAGTCATAGGATACTAATTGGACATTAATAATCAGGTTAAACTAGTACATACTATGTTTGCTCAATTAGAAGCGTGGTTGATCTTAATGTCACTTGTGTGGTAGACACTAAAACAACTATTTGGGTTCTCATTGGAGAATGAGTTCACTGACTATGGCTCGACTTAAGAACACTTAATGGAGTTTTTCTTTCCTGCCAATAGGTAGTTCTTATGTTATAGTTGTGCATGTGATCCTTAGACCTGAGGCACCACAATTATCTTGTATATGACTTGTTACACTTTGATGCTATTTAATATGGTTCTATTCATGGATCATTAATTAGTAGTAATTGGGTATAATGGGTTTCACATGGAGGTATGTGAGTATACAATAAGGGATCTATCACTTCTAAGTAAAATGGGAGAATGTCTTATGTGATCTACTAAGATATAATTTATGTAGTTTCTTTGCTAAAGCAATGTGAGAATTAAAAAATACTTTCTAATTTCATCATTAAAATTATATTGTTGAGATCTAGAAACATAAGATTAATGCTTAGGGTTGATAGTAATTTCATGCCCTAATTAACTTAATTAGGATATTGTATGACGGAATAATTGAATTGCACGATAACTGATAATAGAAAGGTTCAAGGTTTCACGACCAAATTTGCATTGTCAGTGTAGTCATTATATGCTGCTAGGTGTCACTCATGATTATAGACGCCCTAAAAATTAATTTAATGGACAATTTATTAATTCTTACAAAAGGGAGAACAAAAAATAGTTTTGATTCAAAATAAATTAGAAAGTTTTCCAATTGCAATTAGTTAAAAGTTATGGCCTATAATCAGATTACTTTGAACCTAAGAGGCCATACAAAAACGGGACAATGTGTAATTAGGAAGTAATTGTTTGGGTTTAGTTGAAAATTATTAATGGTTAGTTTTTCCTAACCCTAACACTATAAATAGTTTTCTAGTGTGAATAAATTTTCTATCAAAAAAATCTACACAAGTTTCTATAGGGTTTTAGTTTTTCTTCTTCCCAAAAGAGAGAAAGCTAATTGAGAGAGAAATCCTAATTTAGGATTTTTCCTGTGTGGATCAACCTTTGAGACCACATACTTTTGTGGTTGTTGTGAATTCAAGAACGCAAAGAAGTTTGGATTTGGGTGTGGTTGAGAATTTGGTTGCATCAAATTCAAGGAGTCAAGAACACAGCGAATCAAAGGTAACGATTATATCCTTAAATATTCTTGATGATAAAAATTTTCTATGTAAGCTATAAGGTGATCGAATTGTATAGGAATCGATTAAAAAAAAATTGTTGCGTTTTCAAGATCGATTTCCTTCATTATGAGGGTGCAACACAAGATACCTTTGCATTTGAATACCAATCCCGTCAAGCAAAATTTGAGGAGAACGAAGTAGATTGGGCAGTCAAAATTAAGGAAGTGATCCTAAAGCAACTATAGGCTGGTTTCCTAGTGGCTTCTATGTACCTTCAATGGATACCAAATGTGGTAGCAGTTCCTAAGAAGTATGGCAAGATCAGGGATTGTGTGGACTATAAGGACTAAAATAGAGATAGCCCCAAGATGATTTCACTTTGCCACATATAGATACCTAGACAACACAACCGGCAACGCTTTGTTGTCATTTCTGGATGGCTACTATAGGCATAACCAAATCTTTATAGCTCTAGAAATAAAGAAAAAAACCACCTTCACCACTCAATATGGCACACTTTGCTATAGGTTCATGCCCTTTGGACTCAAGAATGTGTGGGCAACCTATCAAATATGCCACTACCCATCGACATGACATGATATACAAGGAGGTAGAAGTTTATGTGGATGACATGATTATGAAGTTTGAAAGTAGAAAATGACATTGAGATGCTCTCCAGAAGTTCTTTGAGCAGATTTAAAAGTACAAGTTTTGGTTGAATTGGAAGAAATGCGCATTCAGAGTCACCACTAGTAATCTGTTAGGCTTCACGGTAAGTGAAAGAGGAATTGAAATAGATTCAAAGAAGGTGTCTGCTATACTTGAAATTCAACGTAAAAGAAAAAGGAAGAGGTTAGGGGATTTTTAGGTAGGATCTAGTATGTCAACAGGTTCATTGCTAAGCTTACTCACTCCTACGAGCCTATCGTTAAGCCATTCAAAAGAGACCAGCCAGTGGAGTGGAATGAGCAATGTCAGAAGGCCATTGATAGTATCAAGGATTACCTCAACAACCCTCCATTTTTGGTTTCTACTAAACAGAAGACCCCATTTCTATTTTACTTGTTAGTCACAAGAACTTCAATGAGAGCCATGTTAGCACAAGAAGGTAAGGACAACGAAGAAAGGGCTATTTACTATCTCAGTGAAAAGCTCGTGGCTTATGTCTTAAATTACTCTTGGATAGAAAAAACCTTCTTTGCTCTAGTTTGGGCCCCCAAAAAGCTTCAACACTATTTCCAAACTTTCTCAGTATTACCTACTAATGTGGTGTTGTTTGGTGATGATTGTGGACAAAACTATTTATAAGATCTACCAGACAAGGTTGGAAGTGTCCAAAATATCATCTTGATGAGAATTTCTATGATAACATTCTGCAATCACTAAGATTAAAAGTCAATTCAACAATACTATTGAAATCATTTACGCATGTTAGCCTCATATAATAATTAATTGATCTTATAAGTGTTTAGTCATCTTTAATTTATGAAACCCTAGGTCAAGTGAATTCAAGAAAGAGTTCTTGAATTATTTTTTGTCATATAATGACAATAAGATTGTTGTAGATTGTTTTCAAGTGAATTAAATCATTAGAAATTGATTGTAAAAAAAATTGGTTGATGAAAATATGATTTTGAATCAAAAGAAAATCGTTTTGGGAAGTAAATTTATGCAGAGAAGGTGAAAAATATGTAGAAATCAAGAGATAGTCTATTGCCATGGGTTGATAGTTGACTGTTGCCTCGATGAAATGATGGAAAAATCGGGCAAAAACTTTGGGTAATCGATTGTCAACTTGTGATAGTCGACTATGCCATCTGGACCTGATTAAATTTTTGGAAAGAAACTTTGGATAATCGATTGTCCTTACGGATAGTGGATTGGACACCATAAAAAAAATGAATTTTTGGTTTTTTCAAAATTTTGATTTCTTTCGATTTTCTATAAATTAAATATATTTTTAATTAAATTTAATTGAATAAATTTTAATTATCAAAATGTCTGAATTAAATTGATTTGTTTAATCTTAATTTATGGATAAAATTTTGAAGAACTTGGATTTTGATTAGGAACCAAAACTCCAAAATCTTTCTTACTTCAGAATTATGAATTCCAATCTTATTCTTATTTGGAATAGGATTGAGAAAAGTTTCTAGCAACCTAGAAAAGATTAGAAATGCAATCTAAGAATAAAATCATAACTAGATTATAATTAATTTTATTTGATTTTGCAGTTTGATTGTATGGGTGGATGACTATTGGATGTAGACCTTTTCAATTGATTATTCAATTTTAAATGGGGTTTGCATACCTCGCATTCTCTTCTTTCTCGCAATGTAGATTTTTATCGCCCTCCAATGTAACTCCCCTTGACTTATGATCAAGATTTCATATTTATTTGATATGAATGATAACTTAGAGTTAGATAAGATTTTATTGAGATGAATAAAGGAGTGTACAAGGAAGCATGGTGGACCATTTGAAGATTGAAGACCCATGAATGTATGGGACATATTTATGCAATAATTACCTAGGATTTGACCAAGTAATTTACTTAATTGGCTCAAGTAAATCACACTTAGAAAGTCCATAATCATTTACTTAGGAATATATGCATGTGATGTATGCATGTATGTTAGGTATATTGTTAGATTATATTGTTTTGATATGTGTTTGATGCTTAATTGTATGAGAAGACTTAAACATAAAGACCTAACCACCTCATGCACAAGTAATTAATATTAAGTTGTAAACAAAAATCATTAGGAATGATTGTTTATAGCTTTCCACCATTATAGTAACTAAGAGAAGTTCTCAGTAGTGTAAATTTGTTGCGATTACATAAGGTTTACACTCTTATGCAATTTATGTTGTCTAATAAAACCTGTGATACACAAGAGGTAAAGAAATGATATAAATTTGTTGCGCTTACGTAAGAGTTATATCAGTAATTTATACTTGTGAGGAATGGTGGGTTTGACTTAACTAAAATGTATGTAATTTGTTGCGTTTACATAAGGTTGCATGCATATAGAGGTTAAATAATGATTGGGAATTACATGAGATGCAATTGATAAAAACTATCTCCCTATCAAGTATATTGTAGTTTGTTGCACTTATATAAGGCTATGATGTAGAAGTTATAGGATCATACCCACTACCAAACCTTCTAATGGGGTTCTTCACTTTACACATTAAGGGTTGTGGGAATAAAAAAGAATAGTAGGAGGCATCATTTAGCTTAAAGAACAAATCATTATGGTAGTTAATAAAATGAATAGGCGCTAATATTATCTATTTTTACATTACAGATCGCAATGGTAAATCTTAACCCATTATCTAGAATCTTAGACACAAAGAGGTTGAATGAGTTGAATTTTATTAATTGCCTAAGGAATTTGAGAATTGTTCTCAATTCTGAGAAAACAACCTATGCTCTTGATTAAGCACTTTCAGCAATCGTTATTGAAAATGCTCTAGAAGAGGAGGTCGCTACTTTTGAGATGTGAAAAGAGGATGATATGAAGCCAAGGTACTACATGCTAGCATCCACGTCTAACAAGATTCAGAAGCAACATGACGAATGGAAAGTGTATATGGGATATTGCTTCATCTACAAGAGTTGTATGGTGAGTATAGTCACAATGCAATGTTCTAGATCTCTAAAGATCTTTTTAGTGCTCGGATGCTCGAAGGATCATTAGTCCAAGAGCATGGAATAAAGATAATCAACGACATCGAGCAATTGGACAATATCAAATTTAGTATAGATGCATAATTGAGTAATAACTTGATTTTGCAACCCCTTCTAGATTCTTTTTCATATTTTGTTATGAACTACATCTTGAACAAGATAGAAACTACGGTTCTAGAGCTTGTCAATATGTTGAAGACTGCTGAAGGGATGATTAAGAAAGGCAAGGCACCCATTAAGGTTGTAGACTTCTTCTTCTAAACCTAAGGGAAAGAATGTCTCGAAGACAATAAGAAACCATTAAAAGAAAAGGGAGGTGCTGGCAAGGCAAGTTCATCAAAGGCTGAGAAAGATAAGAAACAATGTGTCCATTATGGCAAAGATGGGTACTAGAAGAGGAATTGCAATGAGTATCTTGCAACCTTGAAGGAGAAACCTTTGAAAAGTATGTCCAATTTGTTTGTTATTGATGTTAACTTAAGTGTTAACAATACTTCTTAATGGGTATTAGATACCGGTTGTGGCTTACATATCTACAATAATTTGTAGGCACTAAGAAGAAGTAGAAAGTTGAGCAAAGGTGGGGTGGACCTATACCTTGGAAATGGAGCAAAAGTTACAATATTAGACATAGGGACATATTTCTTTGAGTTGTTATTTGGAAAAAAATTAGAACTTAAGGATTGTTAATATGCCAACTTTAATCGGAAGCATTGTTTCAGTTTTTAAATTAGATAGGAAAGGCTATGCATTTTCTCTTAATAACAATTATTGTTTTATTCATTTTGGAAATAAATATTATGGTACTGGTACATTAAATAATGGTCTTTATATTCTTGAAGTAGATGGTAATATTTTCAATATCAAACAGAATAAAATGAAAAGAAATATTGATCTAAACCATTACTATATATGGCATTTAAGACTACGTTATGAAGCCTATCCAACTTATGAGGACTATATATGGCATTAGTATCTAAACCATTACTATATATTGATCTAAACCATTAATGAGGACAAGGTAAAAAGGTGGATAATTGGATCTATCAGATTTTGAATCCTATCCAACTTATGAAGCCTATCTCATGGGGAAGATGACTAGATCTCCATTTAACGGACATAGGGAAAGAGCCCCACATGTAATAGGGTTGATACACATGATGTGTGTCAACCCCTAACAGTCAATGCTAAAGGAGTTAACTTCTACTACATTACCTTTACAACAGATCTTTCTAAGTATAAGTATGTGTACTTGATGAAGTACAAGTCTAAATCATTTGAAAAGTTTAAAGCATTTAGTTATTAAGTTGAAAAGCAAACTAGAAAAAGTATTAAATCTGTTCGATCAGATCAAGGAGGTGAATACATGAATGATGATTCCTTGATCATCTCAAAGAGAATAGGATTCCCTTATAGTGGACTCCTCTTGGAACACCGCAGTTGAATGGTATCTAAAAGGAGAAATAATACTATATTAGATATGGCACGATCTATGATGAGTTATATTGATCTTCCTATAGCCTTTGGGGATATGTCATCCTTACCGCCGCATACATATTGAATAGAATTCTCTTAAAATTGTACCTAAAATTCCATATAAGATATAAAAATGAAGAAAATTCAGACTTAAGCATGTTAAGATTTGGAGTTGTCCTATCTAGGTAAAAAAGTTACATACAGACAAGTTGGGATCTAGGTTTGATAAATGTAAGTTTGTGGGATATCCCAAAGAAAGTATGGGATATTATTTTTATCATCCACATGAACTAAAGGTGCTTGTTTCTAAGTATATTACCTTCCGAGAAAAAGAGTTTATGCTAGAGCAGTGGGGATAGGATAGAACTTCATGAAGTGTCACGAGAACTGCAACCTATTATTGTTCAAATTGAGGAACCTGAATCAATAAATCCTCATACTACACAACCAATTGATTGATCTAGCAAATTACCCAAGACTCTAGAGACATGGAGTTATCATAGATGGTGATCTAAAGATACATTGGTGATAAAAAAACTTTTTAGTTATGAAGAAGCGATGTCAGAAATTGATTCAAAGAAGTGGCTAGAATCCATGAAATCCAAATGGATTTCATGTCCTCTAAAAACATATAGACCTTAGCCGATGCTCCTAAAGGTATAGTACCTATAGGTTGCAAATGGGTCTTTAAAAAAATGTTGGAGTAGATGGAACGGTGGAGACTTATAAAGCTATGTTAGTAGCTAAGAGTTTTAAGCAAAGGCCAGGAACTAACTTTGACGAAGCCTTCTCTCCAGTAGTCATGCTTAAATTCGCTAGGATTTTACTTACAATAGTTGTATACCATGACTATAAGATATGGAAGAAGGATGTAAAGGCTGCTTTTCTCAATGAAAACATAGATGGGGATGTGTACATGACACATCCTAAGAGTTTACATCTCGTCATAGTGACCACAAGCTAAGAAAGCTTCAAAAATCCATTTATGAATTAAAGCAAGCTTATAGAAATTAGAACATTCGTTTTGATGAGACAATCAAATCATTTGATTTTATCAGAAAGGAAGATGAACCATGTGTGTGTAAGAAGGTTAGTGGCAATGTTGCAACATTTTTGGTCCTATACATTGGCGACATACTACTAATTGGGAATGATGTAGGTATGATGCGACTAGTCAAGATTTGACTATCAAAGAACTTCTCCATGAAGGATTTGGGTGAAGTATCCTACATTTTTAGGATAAAGATCTATAGAGATAGATCTAGAAGGATGTTAGTTCTTGTCCTAATCCACACACTTAGAAAAAGTGCTAATGCAGTTTACCATGAAAAATTCCAAAAGAGGCTCTTACTAATGAGTCATGAAATTTCTCTCGCTAAAGACATGTCCCCAAAGACATCAGAAGAGAGATGACACATGATTAAGATACCATATGCTTGAAGAATAGGTTTTATCATGTATTTCATGATATGTACTATGCTTGACGTCGTGTACGCTCTAAGTGTTATAAGGAGATATCAATCCAATTCTGGTGAGGGTCACTGGATAGCGGTGAAAAACATTCTTAAGTTCTTGAGAAGAACTAAAGATTTGTTTCTCATATATGGAAGAACAGACTTAAAACTTGAAAGCTTCACATATTTTAGTTTTCAATTTGATAAAGATGATAGCAAATCAATATATGGTTATATGTTCACCTTAAATGGTGGAGCAGTGAGCTGAAAATGTTTAAAGCAAGAAACCATTGCGGATTTGACCACAAAGGCCAAATAGATTGCTGCATTAGAAGCTGTTTGGATGAAAAATTTCATCACAGAGCTTGGAGTGGTTCCAAAAATTGTCAATCCAGTAACTCTGTACTGTGATAACAATGGTGCTATTGCGTAAACGAAGAAACCAAGGTGTCATCAAAAGTCCAAGCATATTTTTCAACGATTCCATTTTATTAGAAAGATCATTGGAAGAGACAGTGTAAAGATAGAAAGAGTTTCATCGGTAGATAGCATAGTGGATCCACTGATTAAGGAAATTTTCCAGCAATAATTTGATCGAATTTTTGAGAACACGGGTGTAAGATACTTGAGAGATTGATAGTAATGTACCTACTCTACAAGCCAATCGCATTTGATGTCAAAATCATACTACTTGTAATTAATCTTATTCATTTATTGAAAATAAATATTAATTTATGGCATAATAATATTTATCGTGTTCATTACAAATTACATTGCATGTATTTACAGGATATAGCCTACAGAATAAAAAAGAAATGGAAATAATCACCATGATGAGATCATGCTAACGAGATGTATTTCCTTAAGCATTATTCTTAAATGTCCTTAATCATAAGATCACTAAGAATATTATTAGTAAATTCATATAGACTAGTACATATTATGTTTCTTCAAAAGTTAAGGGTGATTGATCTCATAGTCACTAGTGTATGAGACACTAAAACAGGTTGTGTAGGTGCTTGTTAGAAAACAGATACACCAAACTGACTTGACTTAAGCAATTCCTAATGGACATTTCAATGGTTGTCATTACGAGTTCTTATGTTACAGTTCTGGACTTAATCTTTAGACTTGTGGCACCATGGATATCTTTTGTATATGTCTTCATGCTTTAATGCTACTAAAATGTGGTTCTAATCATGAGCCATATAAAGGTAGTAATTGGTTACGACCACTTTTGAATGGAGATATGTGAGTGTAAAATAGATAAACCATCACTCTTAGTGAAATAGGGAGAATGCCCTACGTGATCTGATTACATCGTAGCTTGAAGATTCCTTGACCAAGGTGGGGTGAAAATTAGAAAAGAGTTTCTAATTTATTCAATTAAGTTATGGACCAAAGATCGAGATAAATGTGATTAAATAATTAAGGTTTGATAGTAATTTCATACCTAAGGTTTAATTAGGGGCATTGCATGATGAAAGGACTGAATTGCATGGTAACTAACAACGTAAAGGTTCACATTAAATTATATTGCCTGGGTTGTCATAACATACTCCTAAGTGCCAATCATGACTTATAGAAACCCTAAGGAACTAATTGTGATTAATTCTTATTAAACGGGAGAATTAAAAGAAATTTTAATTTGAATTAAATTAAAAATATTTTTAATTAATTTAATAGTTTCCAATTGTTACGTAAAAGTTACAACCTACTACCAATGTGATATTGAACCCAAAGGGTTGCCCACAATAGGGAAATTACAAGAATAAAGAAAACTAGAGGGCTAATACAGAGGTTTCTAGGAATTAAATTAAACCACGAGTTTAATTGTAAATCTAGAAATACTAAAGCTTTAGGAGAAAGACTCTATTTAAGGAGGTTCTATTTGATAGAAACTCTAATTAAATTTTGAGTTTTAAGATCGTATCTTAATCTCTCTGTCAAAAGGCATAAAATAAGTTGAAAAACAAAAGAGCTAGCAGTCCATATTTTCGGCTAACTCTAGTTCCCCCTTTTTGTAGTGTTCGACATCAAGAAGAAGGAGAACCCTGTTCTTGGTTGCTCATCTAGATACACTTAGAGGCCTAAAACTTGAACGACTAGCGAGCTTATCTCCAACAGTTCAAATGAAATCTCCATCGATTAAAGTATAAATCTCTAACCTTGTATTGAGATTATCTCATCTCGTTCCAATTAAGTCATAGAGAGTTTTCTTGTAATAAGTATATTAGTATGAACAATTTTTTATTTTTGCTGCATTTTTATAACAATCGATGTACACCAAGAGAGTTAAGTTGCTTGAAGATGTGCTCTTGCAAAAGTAATAAACCTAAAAGATACAGTGAAATTAAATTAAAGGAGTTTTTTTTTTGAAAAGAGGTCAAATGGATATCCACACTAAGAGCATCCCAAACCACTACTAGAATTGATCTGATCACCTACTTAAAAGGCCTTCAGAGCTTTTGAACTTTTCCTTAGAGTGCACAAATTTTAGTTTACACTTCAGCAACATCACTCCTTAACCCTTGAACCTACAAATTTATGTGATCAGTGTTGTTTTGCATTTCCAAATTCATCTTACTCAAGCTATGTTCTAGTCCATACATAATTGCCAAAATTTCAGCAAAAGATCAATGGGTAGCTTCGAATTTCCTCTTGAAAAGGAATAGGATGATAGTCTTGCATTAGCTCTAGTGGAGATGGAGTGGTAGCAAGTTCCTCAGCGGGTTTTCAGTTCCAAGACTTCTTATTAGGCAACGTTACGGCAAAGTATTTCCTTTCCCAAGTTCCATTAACCAAATGTACTAATTTCATCTAAGTGAGTGTGTATCATAAATTTGTATTTTCAAGAGATGGTATTCCCTTTACTTATCCAATGGTATATCAAAATACTTCAAATTTTTTTTTGTTTTTACCATTCCAAATGGTATCTAACCACTCGTTTTTTATGCTGCCTCAATTATTTTGCATAGAATAAGAAAGAGCATATTATATTCCTTCTTATTCACCAGACACCACAAGTATATGTCAAAAATGAGTTACCCATGTATAGCTTCCACTTCTAGGTGATATATAATAATAGATAATCATGTGAAGGATTTTGCTTTCTGCGAGCAGTAAATTTGCATTGTTAAACTCAACAAGAAGTCTAAAATCTGGATTACCTGTAAAATGCTGTAAATCATTTTTCGAAATAATAGATATCAAATCTTTTCACTTAATTAAAAAATGATCGATATTACTGAAAGTCTTTTCGATTGTGCCTGAGGTCAAATCGATTAGCCCCACATATGTGATAGTAATTTAATTTGAATCATAGCTCCAATTAACTTGGCTAAGGATAATTCAATTGGAAAACATTTCCGCCAAAATTTGTTAAAAACTCTTTAGTAGTTGCCAACCGACTAGGAAGAACTATTGCTTTTATACTTAAACTATGTTTCAGTAAAAAAATTATTTTCAAATTCATTTTAAACAAATCATTTTAAAAAGTGATTCTGAGCCATAGACTTATTCAAGATATTTGTAGAGACGAGATTTACATTATTCACTTTGACTTAAACTCTTCTTGATGTCTTCTCTATAGTCTTCTTCTTAGATCATATTCTTTCTTGATAATCATGACTTAATTTGAGACAATTCAACTTAAAAAATCACACTTAGCAAACTTATTAGATAAATATATGGTTGTTTTATCATCAAAATCAAGTTGGGGATGACACATCTAACTTAAGTGCATTCAAGATTGTTGAAGCATAAACATATTATGTTGAAATTAAAGAGTTGAATGATAAAGAGATTAAAACATTATCTACTTATAGTGGTTCGACAACATTAGGATCACACTCAAAACTTTTTGTTTTACGAGCTCAGAATGAACTCAGAGTTTGGACAAGTTAACTCCAAAATTGAGTGAGTATTTTTACTGGATCACACTCGAACCTTTGTTGAGCTTTACAGGGATCACTCAAAGACCCTCACACCCAAGTTTTAACGGGTTCACTCAAAACCACTTGAGAGTTTTCATGGTCTGACTTTGAACAGTTGGTGAGTTTGAAAACTCTTTTCTTAGAAGTAGGATATAAAAATCATTTATAGTAGGATGAGATATATATTAAGCTAGATTATCCTCTATGTAGGACTAATATTATAATTTGAAGTCTAGCACTTTGATTAGAGAGAGAAATTATGTATATGCTCATGCTTGACTCTCTTAGAGAAGAGGATTGAAAGAATTGATTTTGTGTTTTTGGGTAATATCTATCTTTTTTTTTTAATTTCTAATCAAAGCATATCCATAACCATGAGAATAAGATCTTTTTATGTTAGGAAAAGCCCCTAAAGTAGTTTAAGGCTTTTCATCTTATCTATAAGGTTTTTGAAAATATAACTAATGGTGTGTGTAGGGACAACATCTTTCATTACTCTGAAACGCTAAAGGGTTTGCATTGTCTCACTATTGTTAGCTTAGGCTTATGAGGGAATTTTTTGAGGGACATGTCATCTTAGCACAAAGCTATGACAACGGGTAATTGAAGCCGCCATTTGACCTTAAAGGGGGTCAAATGTCTTTTTATTGGTCTATGAAAGATTTGTGCTCTGATTAGGGTATGAAAGAGAAAATAATTGTAGTTTCTCTTGTCATCTAATTCAAAACCTAGCCTCATGTTCTTGAGAAAATAACTAGTTGTTAACCTAAACAATTTTTAACCACACATTAGCGCTCATTAATATTTGAAATAGTTTATATCAGTCAATGGACAAGCAACAATTATAATAAACATCACACAAGAAAACAAATCATGTGCACAACGTTTTCATCTCAAGGATTGGTGAGGTTTTCAATCTAATGCTATTTCAATCAAAAGATACAAAAAATTCATTAAACTCATGGAAACAACATGAAAGAAAGGTCTTAATTCATCCAAGAAGAAAAATATGTCAATCCAAAGAAGATTATGACTGAAAAACAACATAGTAACAATAAAAAGTCCAAATAGAAGTTAGAAAATATTGAACCTCAAGCCTCCTACTGATCAGTTACAATAAACAACTAATTAGTAATTTTGAAAAGCATATCAGTTCCATGGAGGAACTGAACAGTAGCTTCGCAGCTTCAATCTCAAAATGTTTTTTAGATTTCAAGAGAAAATATATTAGAACATGAATTTAATTTATTTATCAACCTAAATCTAATTGTATTTCGTATGACACGCACAAGAGAATTTTATCATGCGAATAATTAACAGCATTCAAAAAATACAAATAGAATCTTTAAACTATATGGCATATGAAAAAACATGAGAGGTGTAGAAATTTTGAACTACATAGCACATGAAAATAACAAATAAACATAAAAAAAAATCCAAAAATACATGGCGTATAAGATCTATGGAGGTTTAAACATTGGATGAAAAGACAATAAAGAAAAATAAGATCTTGGAAAATAAGATCACTAAATCAAGAAGATTTGCATAATCGAAATGAAATTGAGAAGATTTGTGGAATCAAGCAAGGATATTTAGAAGATTATATCACAAATTCTGGGGACTCTTGCGCATGGAATGATAGGTAGGTCCTAGGAAACGATCGGTGGCCAAGCTTGGGTTGACTTTTATTTTGGGCTTTTTGAACTCTTTTTGTGATTTTCATGGTCTGGTTAGCTCATGTAATCAATTATTTTCGAATATAAAATTCCAACTACTTCTTCATCCAATTTGAGCATCTTGAGACTATAGTCTTATCATTAGGCCCAACACGTGACCCGTTCTAATATTTCAAATGGAATTGGATGTCTACAACATGTCAGAAATCGATGCCTCTAAGATGTTGTGTTGACTTAAACTGAAGGATGAAAGGATACTCTGAGATAAGGCTATTCATGTCGATGTAACTTTGTTGTGAAACAACTAGAAACCACTGCTTTAGACATCGACTCTAGTGGTGAGTTATGTCAGCATTGTTTGAATAATATGCTTTATAATTTTGGTGGAGAAGTATGATGGTGTTAGTTGAACCACACTTGAGCAATACAAACTAAAACTTCTCTTACTAATTTACAGAAGTTCCCAACAGACTCTTTTAGACTCAACCTAATATGGTGAAACTTCTTATGATCTAAATTTGTATTTAGAATCTTCATCTCTACTTCACTTATTAAGTTTTTTGGTTTTCTCGAAAAGGATCATCTTCTTCTTTTTCTTAAAGCTTTTACTATGTGTTAGCTTTAGAGATGACAATCCTTCTTTGTCCATCTTCTTCTTCCTTATAAAGTTTTCATTTGATATTGCTTGCAGCTTTGCTTCCAAGGTAAGGACTCCTTATGAAGTTTTTTTCTTTGTCTTCTAACGTCATTTTTTTTAGACTTCCCTTGTAATTGCGGTTTGCGTTAAGGATAGTAAGAACAATTTCGTTTTTCCTTACGCCATTGTTGTTCATGTTGATCAATGGTTATATTAAACCTAAAATACTCAAGCAGATTGTTAGAACCATAGTAAATGTTTGCTATACTCAAAACACATTGGATAAATGACACAAGGTCAACAATCAAGAACAAAGAAAAGCTTCTCATGATTTAGATTTGATAAGTACAAGGAAAAAAATAAAGGTCTTATTCTTGATTTGATTGCTGCTTAATAATAAGGGTACTTTCAACCTTAAAATATGGAAATGGAAACAAAGAAAATTGGGGGGGGGGGGGGGGGGGGGATGGAATAAAAGGATGAGACTCGTATGGTTCTTCTATAAATTCTAGTCAAAGTATGTTAAATTAATTTTTTAAACAACAAGTAGCAGTAATTCCCCCTAATCTCGGGTAGGTTAATATAATTTACTTTTTTTTTCTTAAAATATAGGCTTCAAAGTTAGTGCTTGTATCTTATTACTAATTTTTATTTACAAAACTAAGATGAATTTTAGGGAGATTCTAAGGAACACCCAGTGCCACCTATTTTAGTTGCTCCAAAGCCAATCAATCAGATGTCATTTTCCCCCACCCACTACAGTATTTTTCCAAACACTATAATAATTTTTTAGGGTAGAATAGGAAGTTACTAATCAAGCTACATGATGTGGTGTGATATTACATGTTGATTGTTCCAAATGACAAAATCAGGTGACTATTTTTTGGTTCTTTATATTGGTACCAAAAATCTATAAAACAAACAAACGAACACGATAAGGTACTTGCACACATAGAGATAGAAGAAACCCCAAGAAGTCATCGAAGGACCGGAGGGGTTGTACCTTCAGGGAGGACTCTCAGACACCTAAGTTAATAATCTGAAGGCTTAGAGAAGTAGGGAGCAAGAAAGATGGAGAATTTGAGAGTGAATTGTGTGTACCTATGATAATGAGAGCCTACTTTATATAGAGTCTTAGTGCAAAGTCCAACTAGGAAAGTAATTAATGTTGAGTGTTATAAAAAGATTAGGGTTTTCAAGCACTAGAGTGTCCTGATAGGATTAGGGTTCCATAAGCTAGAATGTCTTGATAGAATTAGGGTTCCATGAGTTCAAATGTCTTTAATATCCCTGGACCTATGTAAATAGTTTATTTGCTGGGTTCTTGGCCCGTGGGCTCATCATGGAGTGTCACATGTCATAGATGGTAAGATGAGGAAAATTACCCCATATCGTATGCCCACAACTTTCTTAAGTGAACTTTGTTTATTTTAGAAAGTAGCTTTGTACATCTATTTGAAGGGCTGATTTCAATCTTTTTGCCGAGACAAAAGGGCCGAGGAAGTGAAAAGATCGGGCTCTTTCATCAAAATTTCCTTGAGAACTAGCTGAGGAGGTAAAGAGCTTGGGGCTCTCTTTTCGGACTATGCCTAAAGAATGGTCAATGACGTGAAGAGCTTAGGTCTCTCTCCTCGGACTTCACTTGAATGATGGACGAGGAGGTGGAGAACTTAGGGCTTTCTTTGCAGACTTTGCTTGAAAAACGACCGAAAAGGTGAAGAGACCCGGGCTCTCTCCTCGGACTTTGCTGAAAAAATGGTCGAGGAAATGAAGAGCTCTAAGCTCTCTTCTTGAACTTTTCTAGAAAAATGGCTGAGAAGGTGGAAAGCTCAGGGCTCTCTCCTCAGACTTTGCTTGAAAAATAGTTGAGGAGATGAAGTGCTTGGGACTTTGTCCTTAGAATTTTCTTGAAAAATGGTCGAGGAGGTGAAGAGCTCGGGGCTCTCTCCTCGGATTTTTCTTGAAAATCTGCCTAAGAAGTGTAAAGCTTAGGGCTCTCTCCTTAAAATTTTCTTGAAAAATGACCGAGGAAAAAAAGAGCTCAGCGTTGTCTTCTTAAACTTTGCTTGAAAAATGATTATAGAGTTGAAGAATTCGGGGCTGTCTTTTCGGACTTTTTCTGAAAAATGGTTTAAGGAGTGAAGAGCTTGGGAATCACTCCTAATGACCATGGAGTTAAATATCTCAGGGTTATCTCTTCAAACGTTCTAAAGAAGGGTCAAGGAGGTGAAGAGCTTAGGGCTCACTCCTCAAATTTTTCCTAAAAAATGGTGGAGGAGATGAAGAGCTCGGAGCTCTCTCCTTAGACTTCACTTGAAAGATGGACGAGGAGCCAAAGAGCTTAGGGATTTCTCCTAAGACTTTTCTTGACAAATGATTGAGAAGCTGAAGAGCTCAGGGCTTTCTCTTTGGACTTTGCTTGCAGACGCATTTTACTTGGTATTTTTTGTAAAGTTTTGAAGGTGATGTATCATTTGTAGGAGTAGTGGGCCGGCTTAGTCATGAACTAACAAGTTATGGAAGTAGTTGTGCCCTATTAGCCATGGGCTGGCTAGCTGTGGGACTAGATGACCTCATTCGTCATGAACAGATTAATTATGGGAGCAGTGGGGCCCTTTTGGTCATGGAATGGCCAACTATTGGAGTAATGGGCCTCTTTGGCTATGGGCTGACCAGTTATGGGCCCCCCTTAGCTATAGGTTGGTTGTTAGTGGGCCTTATGAGTTCTACCATAAGGGTAGGGTCTGGAATGTTCTAGGGGGAGAAGATGAAAAGTTTGAACACCTGTTGTGAGTTTTAAATTACTCGCAAGTGCACGAGTCGTTTGCAATATAGTGTTGTGCAAGTGCGAGGTCGAATCCACAGGGAATTGCGTTGTGAAAATATAATTTTATCTAAACTAACCTTATCTTAACCTAGTTTCGAATATTGAATTGTATTATGCAAAGAAATATAAACTTAATCTAAATTGTTTTAAAGCAAATGATAAACAGACTAAGGTTTCTGAATCCACCCCACCAAAGTAAAGCATATATTTTCATGTTCTATGTAAAAGTAATCAAAAAATTCCATGAATCCAACTTTAAACAAAAAACAATGAATATCTCAACTAAACCAAAAGCATCCAATGTATCTGCTTTTAACAAATCACAAAGGAAATCCAATTTAATCGAAAACAATTCGATGTATCCATCATATGTAACACAAGGAATATCCAATTTAACAATTAAAAGCACCCAATCATAAGATTTTACTTAAATAATTGAACAGAACATTTATACTAAAAAAAATCAGAATTATTATGGGAAAATTTGAAAATATAATGCTAAACAATGGAAATGATTCATCTTCAACCTTAGCTGAAGATTTTAGCCTCTCATAATTATGAAACTAAAGTTCACAATATAAGTACTAAACATTAAACTTTAAAACTAAATGAAAAGAAATAAATTACTATACATGGGAGAAATTCCACTCACTGTTGGGCGGTGCTTCCCCTTATGGTAGCAAAGCCTTTAGAGTCCACCAGAATGCTAGCAGACGTCCACTGGATTACACCAAATGGCCTAGGAATTGCACACCGAATGATGAAGTGAGATGGTGGTTTTATAGGGCGAGTCCCGGAGCACAATGGGTTGCCAATTCGATGAGGGATACTGCCCGAGTGCGCTCGATCACAGCATGTTGCGATCGATCGCATGTTGGTGCACTACAAAGCATTTTTAACCGATGTGGGATGTGCGAGTGTGCACTTGCGATCGATCGCAAGTCTGGTGCGATCGATCGCACTAGACATCTTCAGCTCGACCCTTGTCTACTAAAATGGTCATAAATTTCTCTAGAAAAATCATTTTTATGAGCCGTAAAATTCTTCAGAAAATAGACTTCCGGATCTTTCCAAGCATATATGGCTCATCTCCTGGTTCTTCCTGAATCAATATAGTAAAATCCACAAAAATGACTAATCTGTACAGGCAATTCTAGCAATTTTAGTGAACTTCTTTCCCAGTGCTTGTAAACCTGAAAAACAACGAAAACAACTCAAAGTAACAACTTCTTAAGCTAACAAATGTAAATTAAGTGGCCAAAATATGCAATATTTGGCACTCATAAAATACCCCCAAACTTACATTTTGCTAGTCCCTTAGCAAAACAAAATAAAAAACAAAATGAAATGAAAAACAAAGAACACAAAGATAAGTTCATTACTCATGGTATCCAAAAATTTAAGGAGCACTCAAAATCATGAAATTCATTCATGAGCAAGCTTAAAAAATCTAACCCATCTTCACAATGAATAAGAATTTAAAACCTAATTACTTATAAGAGGCATGCTAAGACATCACAAGCGTGAATCAGTGTAAAGTGAATTAGCATATACTGATGAGGTTTCCAAATAAGTTCAATGTACAATGTTTCCATATCTCAAGATTCACAGAATTTCTCATCAGAATGAACAATGATGGCATAGGTTTATTATATATTTTTTTCCTTTTTTTTTTATATAAGGCTCTGCTATGATTAGTTCCCTTAAGCTTTCTAATTGACCCACATAACGAGTGTTGAGTCAATGACTCCCAAACCAGATGGTTTTAGGGCATTAGGTGTAAAGACACCCCTAAGGACTTACTAACTCGAGTCAAGAAGGCTACGAAACTAAACTGTCCTTAATGCTACCAAGCAAAATTTCCACCTTTTGACATGAACACTCACTACTTGCTGAGGCAAGAGGTCCAGTTACTCAGCAAAAAGTTTTGCAATGATCACTATGAATAAAATTCTCACCTTTTGACGTGAACACTCACTGCTTACTGAGGCAAGAGGTCCAGTTACTCAGTGAAAAGTTTATTAATGATGATCATTATTTTTTTTTTATGCTTTTCTATGCCCAAGTGTTAATCCCACAAGTCATCCAGTTTCAGTTAAGTCAAGGAAACATACACATTGAAATCGCATGTCATACCTCACACAAATATGTGCTAATGTGTTCATGTTAGATTGGCTCAAACATGTGAATTCTCAAATGCCCAAAGTAAGTAACAAAGTTTTAAAACTCTATCATTAAATCATGGTTTCAAAATTTTAAGATCACCAATGAAATCACATCACAATATTTGGTTAGATCAACTAAAATTTCAAAATAACCTGAGCATGCATTTACCTTCTTATTTTTTTTTAATTGAAGAAAAACAACAACAAATTAGGACAAAGTGTGTGTAATGTGTCTCCCATACCCCCAAACTTAAACTACACATTGACCCCAATGTGTGAATAATATGGAAAGAGCTGACCTGGGATATGGAGAACTATCTGGACTTGGTATGGCTCATAGCATACCCCTAAACTTGAAATGAAGTATGTGTTGTCCCTGAAAAATAACGACTGGAAAACAAAAATACTGGAAACAAACATTAATCATAAATATGTCAAATAATAAGTAAACAAAAAGGATAAGCTGTGGGGTTCCTCCCATGAGTGCTAAGTTTAACGTCTTCAGCCAGACCCAACATTAGTAATCGTGCCCAGCTAAACGCTCCACCATCTGATCAATAAATGGGAGTGGAAAATGATCATTCCTTGTGGTAGCGTTCCACTTACGGTAGTCTAGACACACTCTCCATCTTGATTGCACAGGAGTTGGAACCAACTCGTCATCCTTATTCTTCACTACCGTCACTCCAGCCCACTTGGGCACGACATGAATCGGGCTCACCCACTTGCTAACAGAGATTGGATAATTGATCACTGCATCAAACAGCTTTATCACTTCAATCCTCACAACCTCTTGCATAGCTGTGTTGAGCCTTCTTTGTGTCTCCCTCGATGGCTTGACATTCTCTTCCACACGTAACTTGGGCATCACCATCAAGGGGCTGATTCCCTTGACATCGTCAATAGTTCAACCGATAACTTCTTTGTGCTCTTTTAAAATGTCCACTAATTTATCCTCTTGAGCCTCAACCAAATCTGAAGCTATAATCACAGGCAAAGGAACTGCTGGACCTAGGAACTTATACTGAAGATTGTTCGGTAAAGGCTTATGTTCCTTCTTGGGTGGTTCAAGTGCTGTGGTCTTCTCCGTCTCACTGCTCTTCTGAGGAGCAGACTCCAAAGTAGCATTTGCTTGCTCAAACAACTTATCCAAATCCAAATCCTCTTCAAACTGAGCAAAGCATGCCTCCAGGGGGTCCTTAATGCTTGATTCACCCACAGTCTCCTCTGTCTTACTGCTCTCCCGAGGAGCAAACTGCAAGATAGCATTTGCTTGCTCAAGTAGCTTATCCAAATCCAAATCTTCTCCAAACTGAGCAAAGCATGCCTCCACAATGTCCCCAGACTGCCCCCTTTTCTTAGGCGCTTATAGTCTCTCAGGGTAAGGTGCTTTAGGTACAAATGACTTAGGAGGGTTTTTAAAAGTAGGTGTGGCTGTAGATGGCTTAGCATCTCTTTTCTCCTTGTTGTCACTTCCTTGCCCTTGCTGCATAGCATGGTTCTTCTCCACTCAATTGTCCACTTGTCTCCCAGACCTTAATGGGAAAATCGATTGCACTTGTTCCTCCCTGTGCGTAGGATTCGATGAATTTCCAACCACAAACTGTCCTTTCGGGTTGGGCACGGGCTGACTGGGGAACTTTCCCTTCTCTCTTTAACCCAAGTGACTTGCAATTTGCCCTATTTGACTCTTTATCTTAGCAATCGCTTGGGTGTTTACTATTTACGCACTCCTTACTCTGCTTATGGGTTGGCCGATCATTTTCCTGAAATCATTGAAGGCGTCCTCCAATGACTGTGAAACCAACGCTGGCACTTTAGTGGGAGCTTGGTAAACGGGTGATGGTGCTGAATGGGCTGAGAGACCATAACTTGGAACTGGTGGAGGAAATCCGAGAGGGTATTGATTGTGAGCATGATGAGGGGCTCCTCCCTGATTTATCAGTTGGTTCTGCTTCCATGAAAAATTAGGGTGGTTCCACCACCCTGGATTGTACGTCTCGGAGTAAGATCCATTTGATTGCCACTGACAGTCATTGAAAGCATTCATTTGTTCCATGGGATACTCGACAAAAGCCAGCATAGATGGACAATTCTGTGCTAAATGCATAGGACTAGCACAGATGGAACAACTATCATCATTGAATGTATTGGCTGTATTGATGGACTGGCTGATCATCTTCATGAAATCCTTGAGGGCATCCTCTAAAGACTATGAAACCGTCGCTGGATTCATCTACATTTTTTTAATTTTTAGTTTTTTCTAATTTTTTATTTTAATTTTTTATGGGCAATTTCTAATAGAAACAAATAAACTAAAATAAAATTGCAATAAAAAAAATCAAACAAAAAAATGTTAACTAACTAGTAGAAAAATAAAATTAATTCTGACAAAAATTTCACAAACCAAACAACTCCCCGGCAACGGCGCCAAAAACTTGTTGTGAATTTTAAATTACTCACAAGCACACAAGTCGTTTGCAATATAGTTTTGTGCAAGTGCGAGGTCGAATCCACAGGGAATTGTGTTGTGAAAATATAATTTTATCTAAACTAACCTTATCTTAATCTAGTTCCGAATTTTGAATTGTATTGTGCAAAGAAATATAAAACTTAATCTAAATTGTTTTAAAGCAAATGATAAATAGACTAAGGTTTCTGAATCCACCCCACCAAAGTAAAGCATATATTTTCATGTTCTATGTAAAAGTAATCAAAAAATTCAATGAATCCAACTTTAAACAAAAAACAACGAATATCCCAACTAAACCAAAAGCATCCAATGTATCCGCTTTTAACAAATCACAAAGGAAATCCAATTTAATCGAAAACGATTCGATGTATCCAGCAGATGAAACACAAGGAATATCCAATTTAACAATTAAAATCACCCAATCATAAGATTTTACTCAAATAATTGAACAGAACATTTATACTAAAAAAATCAGAATTATTATGCACAAATCTGAAAATATAATGCTAAACAATGGAAAGGCTTCATCTTCAACCTTAGCTGAAGATTTTAGTCTCTCATAATTATGAAACTAAAGTTCACAATACAAGTGCTAAACATTAAACTTTAAAACTAAATGAAAAGAAATAAATTACTATACATGGGAGAAATTCCACTCGTTGTCCCCTCATGGTAACAAAGCCTTCAGGGTCCACTAGAATGCTAGGAGACGTCCACTGGATTACACCAAATGGCCCAGGAATTGCACACCAAATGATGAAGTGAGATGGTGGTTTTATAGGGCGAGTCCTATAGCACAATGGGTTGCAAATTCGATGTGGGATACTGCCCGAGTGTGCTCGATTGCAGCATGTTGTGATCGATTGCATGCTAGTGCACTACAAAGTATTTTAAACCGATGTGGGATGTGCGAGTGTGCACTTGCGATGTGCGATCGATCGCACTAGACATCTTCAGCTCGACCATTGTCTACTAAAATGGCCATAACTTTCTCTAGAAAAATCATTTTTATGAGCCGTAAAATTCCTCAGAAAATAGACTTCCGGATCTTTCCAAGCATATATGGCTCATCTCTTAGTTCTTCCTAAATCAATACAGTAAAATCCACAAAAATGACTAATTTGTACAGGCAATTCTGGCAATTTTAGTGAACTCCTTTCCCAGTGCTTGTAAACATGAAAAATAACGAAAATAACTCAAAGTAACAACTTCTTAAGCTAATAAATGTAAATTAAGTGTCCAAAATATGCAATATTTGGCACTCATCAACACCTATTGGTTTTTCTTTGTGATCATTGTCACCATCAAAATTTGAAAAGTTACGAAATGGACTCTTGATCTGAATTGATTAGGTTCGCCCAACATTCTATATAAGGATTTAGGATTTTAGAGGAAGAGTATGCCATTCTCAAAACTTCTTCAAAGTTTTGTTCCTCCAAGGCTCTTGGCCTTTTTGAATTCCTTGATCTTCAAAGTTAGTGCTTGTATCTTATCACATAATTTTATTTGCAAAGCTAAGATAAATTTTAAGGCAATTCTTAGAATCATCTTGTGCCACCTATTTTAGTTGCTCTAAATCCAATCAATTAGACACCATTTTTCCACACACTACAATGATTTTTTAGGGTAGAATAGTCAATTACTAATCAAGCTTCATGACGTGGTGTGATATTACTTATTGACTGTTTCCAATTATAAAATTAGATTACTATTTTTGGGTTCTTTATGTTAATGCCCAAAATCTACCAAATGAACGAATGAACACGATAAGATACCAGCACACAAAGAGAAAGAAGAAACCCAAAGGAGTCACTGGTGGACTGGAGGGGTTGTGCCTCTGAGGAGCCTCTCTAACACCTAAACTAGTAATCTGAAGGCTTAAAGAAGTAGAGAGCAGGAGAGCTAGAGAATTTGAGAGTGAATTATGTGTACATGTGATAATGAGAGTCCCTTTTATATAGAGACTTGGAGCAGAGTCCAACTAGGAAAGTAATTAATGCTGAGTGTTACAATAAAATTAAGGTCTCCATGGGCTGGAGTGTCCTGATAGGATTAGGGTTCCATATATTGGAATATCTTGATAGAATTAGGGTTTCACGATCTCGAATGTGTTTAATAGCCTTGGACACATGTAAGGAGCTTATTTTCTCGGTTTCTTAGTTCAAAGGCTCATCGTGGAGTGCCATATATCATAGATGATTGGAAGAGGAAAATTACCCAATATCATATTCCCACAACTTTCTTAACTGAACTTTGTTTATTTGAGAAAGTAGCTTTGTATGTCTCTTTGGAGGGTTAATTTTCAGTCCTTTTGCCCAGGCAAAAAGATCATGGAAGTGAAAAGCACAGAATTTTTTCATCAAAATTTCCTTGGGAATTGGCTGAGGAGGCAAAGAGCTCGAGGCTATCTATTTGGACTTTACCTAAAAACTGGGCGAGAAGGTGAAGAGCTTGGGTTCTCTCCTCAATTTTTTCATGAAAAATAGTTGAGGATGTGAAGAACTTAGGGCTCTCTCCATGGACATCACTTGAAAGATGGACGAGGAGGTGAAGAGCTAAGGGCTTTTACCTAAGACTTTGCTTGAAAAAAATCATAGAGGTTAAGAGCTCAGGGCTCTCTTCTCGCACTTTGCTTTAAAAATGAAGAGCTCTATGCTCTCTCATCGGACCTTTATAGAAAAATGGTCAAGAAGATGAAGAGCTCATGGCTCTCACCTCAGAATTTACTTGAAAAATGGTCGAGGAGGTGAAGAGATTGAGACTTTGTCCTTAGACTTTTCTTGAAAAATAGTCGAGAAGTTGGAGACCTCAGGGCTCTCATCTTAAATTTTTCTTGAAAAAAGGCCTAGGAGGAGAAGACTTCAAGGATCTCTCCTCAAACTTTTCTTTAAAAATGATCACGAAGTTGAAGAGCTTAGAGCTATCTCTTCGGACTTTGTCTAAAAATTGGTCGAGGAGGTGAAGAGCTTAGGGCTCACTCATCGATTTTTTCTTGAAAAATGGCCGATGAGGTAAAGAACTCAAGGCTTTATCCTCAGACCTCACTTGAAAGTTGAAAAAAGAGATGAAGGGCTCAAGGATTTCTCCTTAGACTTTTCTTGAAAAATGGTTGAGGAGGTTAAGAGCTCAGGGCTCTCTCCTCGGACTTTGACGAGGCATTTTACTTAGCATTTTTTGTAAAGTTTAGAAGGTGATATATCATCTGACGGAGTGGGCCTCCTTGGTTATGAGTTGACCAGTTATGGGAGTAGTGGTGCCCTCATGGCCATAGGCTGGCTAGCTATTGGAGTAGTGGACCTCCTTTATCATGAGCTCACCAGTTATGGGAGCAGTGGGCCTACTTTTGTCATGGGATAGCCAACTATGAGAGCAATGGGCCTCCTTGGCCACGGTTTGGCCCAAGTGGTTTGTTGGTGGGCCTTATGAGTCCTACCTGAAGTGTAGAGTCTGGAATATTCTATGGATAGAAGATGAAAAGTCTGAACACATGTTAGTGTTTCTTTGTGATCATTGTCACCCCTCAGTATTTAAAAAGTCATGATATGGACCCTTGATTTGAATTGATCTTGTTTGTCCAATGTTCTATATAAGGATTTAGGATTTTAGAGGAAGAGCATACCATTCTAAAAAATTCTTCAAAGTTTTGTTCCTCTAAAGCTCTTAGCCTTTTTGAGTTCCTCAATCTTCAAAGTTAATGCTTATATCTTGTTATTGAATTTTATTTACAATGCTAAGATAAATTTTAAAGCGATTCTAAGGAACACCCAGTGCCACCATTTTTTGTCGCTTCAAAGCCAAACAATCAGACATCAATTTTCACACTCACTATAGTATTTTTCCAATTGCTGCAATGATTTTTGTGGGTAGAATAGTCAGTTACTAATCAAGATTCATGACATGATGTGATATTACTTGTTGACTGTCCCGAATGACAAAATTAAGTGATTAGTTTTGGGTTCTTTATGTTGATAAAAAAAAATCTACCAAACGAACGAATGAACACGATGAGGTACCTACGCACACAGAGACAGAAGAATCCCTAAGGAATCATCGAAGGACCGGAGGGGTTGTGCCTCCAGGGGGTCTCTCAGAAACTTAAGTTTTTAATCTGAAGGCTTAAAGAAGTAGGGAGAAAGAGAGCAGGAGAATTTGATTGTGAATTGTGTGTACCTATGATAATGAGAGCCCCCTTTATGTAGAGTCTTAGAGCAAAGTTCAATTAGGAAAGAAAAGCTGAGTCTTATAATAAAATTAGGGTTTCTATGAGCTGGAATGTCTTGGTATAATTAGGATTTCATGAGTTGGAATGTCTTTAATACCCCTAAACATGTGTTAGGAGCTTCTCTGTTTGCGATCTCATCATGGAGTGCTACATGTTATAGTTTGGTTAGATGAGGAAAATTACCCCATATCATATGCGCACAACTTTCTTAAGTGAACTTTATTTATTTGAGAAAGTAGCTTTGTATGTCTCTTTGGAAGGTTGATTTTCTAACTTTTGCCTAGAAAAAAGGTTGGCCAGGTGAAAAGTTTGAGGCTCTTTCCTCAAAATTACCTTGAAAACTGGCTGAGGAGGTAAAAATCTCGAGGATCTCTCTTCGAACTTTGCTTGAAAATTGGTCGAGGACATGAAGAACTTCAGGCTATCTCCTTGGAATTTTCTTGAAAGATGGACAGGGAGGTGAAGAGCTCAGGACTTTCTCCTCAGACTTCAATTGAAAAATGATCAAGCAGATGAAGAGCTCTAGGTTATCTCCTTAGAATTTTCTAGAAAAATAGTCGAGGAGGTGAAGAGCTTAGGGCTCTCACCTCAGAATTTGCTTGAATAATGGCTAAGAAGGTTAAGAGCTCGAGACTCTTTCCTCGAACTTATTCTTGAAAAATTGTTGAGTTGAAGAGCTTGGAGCTCTCTCCTCGGATTTTTCTAGAAAAATGGCTAAGAAAGTGAAGAGTTCGGGGCTCTCTTCGTGGAATTTGCTTGAAAAATGGATAAGGTGGTGAAAATCTTGAAGTTGTCCCTCGATTTTTGGTTGAAAAATGATCAAGGAGGTGAAGAGCTCAGGGCTATTTCTTCAGACTTTTCCTAAAGAATGGTCAAGGAGGTGAAGAGCTTGGTGCTCTCTCCTTGAATTTTACCTGAAAAATAACTAAGAAAGTTAAGAGCTTGGGGCTCTCCCCTTAGATTTTTCTTGAAAAACAGCAGATGAGGTGAAGAGCTCAAAGCTCTCACCTTGGTCTTTGCTTGAATCTCACCTCTGACTTTGCTTGAATCTCTCCTTGGACTTTATTAAGGATTTTTACTTGGCTTTTTTTGTCAAGTTTTGACAGTGATGTATCATCCGTAGGTGTAGTGGACATCCTTGGTCATAAGCTAACTGGTTATGGTAGCAATGGTGCCCCTTTGGCTATAGACTGGCTAGCTCTGAGAGTAGTGGACCTCCTTGGTCATAAGCTGACCAGTTATGGGAGAAGTGGGAACACTTTAGTCATGGGATGGCCGACTATGGGAGTAGTAGGCCTTTTTGGCCATAGGCTAACTAGTTGTGGGAGTAATGGGCCCAGCTTGGCATTGGTGGGCCTTATAAGTCCTACTCAAAGTGTAGGGTCATGAATGTTCTAGGGAGAGAAGATGAAAATTCTAAACACCTGTTGGTTTTTCATTATGACCATTGTCACCTCTTAGTGTTTGAAAAGTCACGATATAGACCCTTGATCTGAATTGATATGGTCTGTCTAACCTTCTAGAGTAATCATTTTCCTCATCTTCGGAGGTCGAGGTGAGTAACACCTTGGCCAGCTCCGAAGAGATTAAGGAGATTGTTGAGGTTGAGGTTGCTCAACTCTCCCCTCAAGCTGAGGTTGGGCCAAGCCATTCAGTAAATTCGTTTATTCGTCTAGTTCTTAACTACTACAAGAGCATTAGCTCAGTTTATCCCTAATTCGGTTTGTCTGCTGGTAGGATTTATGTATGTTTGCAAGAAAGTTAGAGGGATGATGACTCTAGATGTTTTCAAGAATCTTTTGTTTACTAATCGCCATAGAGATGAAGGATGGGTCTGCTTTAGTAGAGGGCAAAGAATTCTAGTGTGAAGAAGAACCCATCTTCTGTTAATAAATGGAAGAATAAGTTCTTCATCATTCAGAGTGGCAAAGACTTCAAGATTCCCAAGGTGTGGGACTTTTCTCATTTGAAAAAGAGTAGTTGTCCAGTCCATAGTGCCGAGGAGGAGAGGTCAATAAAAAATATGTTGGGGGTAGCTATGTTCACCTCGGTGCTGGATAGTAATAATAACCTATCTCATTTTGGGCTTTGTCCCCACAATGGTAAAACTTAGTTATTTTCATTCAATGTACCTACTTTTGGTTTTTGCTAATGGTCTAACATTCATTCCTTTTTCTTGTAGCCATGCCTCCAAGTTTAACTAGAGTTCTAAAGGCAGCCCATACAGCCAAGAAGAAGAAAAAATCCCATGGGGATGATGATGGAGATCAGAGTGCAGGGACTTCAAAAATCCTTAGGTCTGGCGGTGCTAGTCCTTTTTTGGTCAAGGGCTCATTTACTAGGGTTTATGATAAGATGTCTCATTCTTCCTCAGCTTAAGCTATTTTGGGACTTGGGTTCCTTTTCTCTAGACCATCGAGGAATGATCCCTTCAAAGCCAACTGGTTTATAAAGATTGGGGATTTAGTCATGGGCTACTCGAGGGTGGCTAAGGAGAACTTAGTGTAGCGCATCCCTCCCAGGGATAAGGTGGAACTGGCTATTGAGGCTCTAGAGAGTTTGGCCTTCATCGTCGATGAGCTGGTTTTACTTCAGAAGGACACTCTCTTTGAGTTTGATGAAGAGTGCAAGAAAGCTTTTGAGAAGCTGAAGGAGTTATTGACTACTGCTCCCATCATGTCTCCACCTAATTAGTTCTTACCTTTTGAATTGATGTGTGACGCCTCAGATTACGCCGTTGGGGCTGTTTTGGGACAAAGAATGGACAAGAAGCCCTATGCCATCTACTATGCCTCTAGGACACTCAATGATGCTCAACTAAACTATTCCACAACTGAAAAAGAGCTCATTGCTGTTGTTTTTGCCTTAGATAAATTTCGCTCTTATTTACTTCAAACTAAAGTTGTTGTTTATACTGATCATGCAGCTTTGAAGTATCTGATGACAAAGAAGGAGGCCAAACCGAGACTGATTAGATGGGTGCTTTTGCTTCAAGAATTTGATTTGGAGATTAAGGACAAGAAGGGGAGTGAAAACTTGGTAGCTGACCATTTGAGCAGACTTGTTCATGAGGAGGACGCCCTACCCCTGCAAGAATCATTCCCAGATGAGCAGCTCTTTGGGATTGAGGTAAGTGAGCCTTGGTATGCTGATATTGTGAATTATTTAGTTACTAGGCAATTTCCTGACACTTTACCTCGTTCTAATAAAGAAAAACTTAAGCATATGGCTAGGCATTACATATGGGATGAACCTTATTTGTGGAAGCATTGTAGTGATCAAATCATTAGGAGGTGTGTCCCTGAATCTGAGCATAAATCGATACTTGCCTTTTGTCATTCTGAGTCTTGTGGTGGACACTTTGGTGCTCGTAGGACAGCCCGTAAGGTATTAGATTGTGGTTTTTTCTGGCCTTCTATTTTTAAGGATGCATACTTGTATTGCATGACTTGTGACAGGTGCCAGAGGACAGGTAATTTAGGCTCTAGGGATCAGATGCCTGTGGCCCATACTATAACTGTTGAGATTTTCGATGTTTGGGGCATTGATTTCATGGAGCCGTTTCCTTCATCTAACGGGTTTCTTTACATTCTTTTGGCTGTTGATTATGTGTCTAAGTGGGTGGAGGCTAAAGCCACCAGAACTAATGACTCTAAAGTTGTTGTAGATTTCTTGAGATCTAACATATTTGCTAGGTTTGGAATGCCTCGTCTGATTATTAGTGATGGTGGATTACACTTCTGCAACCGTACAATTGAGGCCCTGCTCAAGAAGTACAAAGTGACTCATAAGGTGGCAACACCTTATCATCCTCAGACGAGTGGACAAGCAGAGGTCTCAAATCGTGAGATTAAGGGGATTTTGGAGAAGACTGTGGGCCCTACACACAAGGATTGGAGCAAAAGACTTGATGATGCACTTTGGGCTTATAGGACAGCTTACAAGACGCCAATTGGGATGTCTCCATTCAGACTTGTCTATGGTAAAGCGTGTCACTTACCAGTTGAGCTTGAGCATAGGGCATGGTGGGCTGTTAAGTCTTTCAACATGGACATTGATGAGGCTGGTTTACATAGAAAACTCCAACTGAATGAACATGAGGAAATCAGAAACGAGGCATATGATAGTGCATGGATCTACAAGGAGAAAACTAGAGCTTTTCATGATAAGATGATCCTTGGCAAGGCCTTTGTTGTGGGCCAAAAAGTTCTTCTCTTCCATTCTAGACTTAACTGGAAATGACAAAACTTTTTCCTGGTAAGTTACGTTCTAGATGGGTGGGTCCATTCATTGTCACTAATATTTTTCCTCATGGTGCTATCCAGATAAAAAGTGACAAAACTGGAAATGAATTCAAGGTGAATGGTCATCGCTTGAAACCTTACTATGAGGCTTTTGAGGAGCATACTGTGGAGGATGTACCCCTCCTAGAGGTGCCACTCACAAAGTACTAAAAACGAGGTACAAAGTCTAGGCTGAAAGACTGTAAACATTAAAGCGCTGCTTGGGAGGCAACCCAATTCAACCGAAGCTGTGGAGTCATTAACACAGATTTGCATTCTCTTTCTCTCTTCCATTTACGTTGGTTGATCTTTATATGTTATTTGTTTTGTGTGATTTTCGTAAATACCTTACCCATGTTTATATTCTATATTACATGCTTATTCTGATATACATTGAGGACAATGTACGATTTAAGTGTGGGAGAGGGATTTACATCTTTTTGAGCCATATCATTGCTTTTTAGGTTTTAGGACCTCTTCCAACTCAATGATGAAACTGATTCTTAATGGTTTTTAAAGAGTTTGAGCATACTTTTAAAGATAAAACAAGAAATGGAGTTAATTTGCTTATATTGTAGTCATACTTGGAAATTGAAATTTTGATGCACATTAGCCTTGATTTGAGTAATATGTTGCCTTAGAGTGAAGCATGGAGACATATTGAATGATACTTGCATAATCCCACAATATTTGTGAGTTTTTCGAGCCTTATAATTGATTCATTATGCATATCAATTCAAATTCTCTTCTGAGTGCATCTTGTGAATATAATGTTTTCTAGAACTTGCTTTTAAACCACTTGAGACGATCGTACATGTTCAGATTTGGAGAAGACGGAGGCAAATTAGGATTTTACCACCATGACTAAATAGCCTTTAACCTGATCATGATTTGACCCCTAGATAGCATTTTGAGCCTGAATTAGCTTATTTTCTTCATTAACCCACATTCATTTACCCTTACGAACTTAAACACTTTACCTACCATTTTTCCTTGGAACTAGGGAGCTTAGATCTTGTTTATATTGATTTGTATTGTGGAGATGGTGGAAAAGCATAAGTGTGGGGGAATTTCATGTGGTTCTAAGGTGGTTGTTTCGAAAAGAAAAAAAAAACTGTTGTGATTCAAAGAATACAAGTTCTGAAGAATTGGGAGAATTATGAGTCTTTAAAGCAAGTTGAAAGCCAAAGTGATTAAATCCACCCTATTGTGATGGAAACGTGGTACTTAATAATGATGATCTATTTATGACGTTATTGAATGCTTTCTAGTTCTAAGGAAATTTTGTGACATCCTTTCTCTTCTTTCTTATGAAACCTTGACCCTTTAGCCCCATTACAACCCTTTCAAAGACCTCCTGATCCTTTGATGTTCTGCTTTTGATGTGGAGAGTGGGTGCACAAGCAAGCCTATGGTTTAAACTGTTTTCACAAGTGATTGAGTAATTAGTATAGCTAGCACCACATTTAAATGAGTGAAAACCAGAGTGATGCATTGTGAGAAGTAAAATTTGATACTATTTGTGCATTAACTCGAGGGTGGCATATTACACTTACTCTTGGCTGATTATTCACACACACACACACTCAAAGTACGAATTTTATATAATCTTAATAACTCCGTAGCTTGTTTATTAGAGGTAAACTTGTGCTCTCCGTACTTTATTATGCCATATTGCCTAAGGGATCTCTAAGACGTAAGTTGGAAGGATTAGAGTCATTTAATTTGTGTTATGTCATTGTGGTGTCATTTAGTTTATGTTGTTTCTCTTGAGATTCTACTAGGTTACATACTGTTGTTTTGCTAAGGGACTAGCCAAAGCTAAGTGTGGGGGAATTTGATAGGAACACTTTGTGTTACATTTTTAATGCCTTTCCTACCCTATTTGGCTTTGTAATTCTCTTAACTTTGTTATTTTGAGCTTATTTTCTTTTCTTAGTATTTAGAAAGCTTGTGAACGTGGGAATGGTAAAATAAGGTGCTAAAATGAGTTTTCCTAGTTACTTTAGGAAATCTAAGTGGATTAAGAAAATAGTCTTATCATTCTAAGAAACTTTTCTAATTATGAAAACTTTCCTTATCTATTATTTTCTGATTTCTTTGTAGGGTTCCACCTTGGAATTATTTGGATGATGTGTCAAAACACAAGAGAATATTGGAGTTCATTAGTGACATGGGTATGTCCAACCTAACATGGGCTTGCCCAACAAAAAATCACATAATCTCTTGTCAACTAAGCAAGGTGCAAGGTCCAAGCCCAAAGTGGAGGAAGATTCGGATGCATCAGCCTACTGGATTTTGGCCCATCATAACAGGCCCAAACAATATCATTTTTGAGACTTTCTTAGGTCCAAATTGAAGTTCAAGACGTCTTCTTTCCAGCCCAATAAGTTTCAGCTCATTTGGAGATGTGTGGAAGAAGATATGACAGTTTGAATTCTACTAGTTGGGTCCTCCTGAAATTTCGGGATTGTATTCCTTTTTCTTACTTTTGGCCATTCCTTGATTCTTTGCATGTTTTAGGGATTGTTTCCTTGCATGTTTTAGGGATTGTTTCCTTGCATGTTTCATGGCTTGTTTTTAGCATTGTTTTCTTGCTTTTCCTAAGCTTATAGGGTTGTTCTAGGCTCTATAAATAGGGTGTTTGTAAGCTGAAAGAGATCATCTTTTCTCTTGGAACCATCTCTACTCAAAATTCAAGAAGCAAAAGGCTGAAACACTCCACCGTTCCTTCTCCAATTGTGAGCACATTAGGACTTTTCCAAAATGTGTTCTCCTTCATCTATCATCATAGCCGTGAGGTTCATCACCATTAACATCTCAAGCTCTTGAGTGTGTTCAAGAAGTGTACCCCTTACGACTATTCTTTTTAATTGTTTCAGCCTTGGATTCTTATGTTAGAGATTATTATTAATTCAATGAGTTGGTTAATTTTCAGATTTATTCTTAATGTTTTTGAATTGTTCATGATATGTAGACATATTAATTCATTACATATGTTGAATTTTCAGTTCTGTTATATTGAAAACTTTGACATTACAAATCATTGAAGCCATGATCGCACTTTCGATCACCTAATTGATCTGGAGTACGATTTAAAGTGGTAAAAGCTATGAACAATAGCCAATGTTCTGGAAATTGCATGTTCTTTATCCATGGGCTTTTTCATAGGAATAAGGAACATGTTATTGAATCATAATTGCTTTTGATCTTAATGATTTGTTTAAGTAATTGTAAGGATGCGCTGAGTATTAACTTGATTGCTTAAACAAAATAACTAGCTGATGGACTTTTCCTAAGCTTAGTGATTTTCTAAGAAGGAATTTATAAAGTGCATGATCTCTTTAGGCTTACACTTTGATTCAATTCTGATATGTGATTGAGGCACGAATTCGTTGTCTACATTGAAACAATTTGATTAGTCATTTAACAAACTTGATTTTTTGAATTGTGAGAAAAAATGATCAATTGTAAATAATTGTTCTTTAATTTCCTTAGTAAAATTAGTAAAAAGAAAAATCAGATCATGAAAACCCCCTAATCTTGTGTAATGTTAATAGATGTAGATTTATATTTGTTTATAAACTGCTAATTAAACCAATCAAATCATTTTTTATTATTTTATGACTCTTTAGTATAGAGTACCCGTAATCCCCGGCCAATAACGATACCCTACTAATCATTTTACTACAATCTTCTGCAGGGTTTGTTGATGACCGAAATAAACGGTCTATCACTAACTTCTAACACTTTTCACATGAGTGACAATAGATATTTGCATCTTTAAACAAGGTGGGCCAATAAAATCCACACTACAGAATTTTTGCAGCGGTTTTTTTCATTGAAAAGTGGCCCCCACAAGCTTGGGAGTGACAAAATTACAAGACGCTTGCAATTTCTTCATTAGGGATGCAACACCTTAAAATTTGGTCAGGGCAGTAGTTGAAAAGACAAGGGTCATCCCAATAAAAATTACGTACCTCATTCAAGAACTTCCTCTTCTTGAGCGCTCCAATCCATTGGTATCTCACCGGTAGCGAAGTAATTCACGATATGAGCAAACCATGGTAGAGAAGGAATAGAGAGTAATTGCTCATCAGGAAAATCATCTTTGATTAGCATATCGTCAGAGGTGTCCTCAAATGTGAGCCTCGAGAGATGGTCAGCCACTACATTCTCTACTCTTTTCTTGTCTTTGATGGTGATGTCAAATTCTTGCAAAAGTAAGATCCACCGTATTAGTCGTGCCTTAGCATCCTTCATTGTAAGAAGGTACTTGAGGGCTGTATGATCTATGAAAATAAGAATAGGAGAACCAATTAAATAAGCACAAAACTTTTCCAAAGCAAATACTACAGCTAGCAATTCTTTTTCAGTGGTGGAGTAATTCATTTGAGCACTATTTATAGTTTTACTAGCATAGTAAATGATAAAAGGTTTCCCCTCCCTTCGCTGTCCAAGAACAGCACCTACAGCAAAGTCACTAGCATCACACATGATCTCAAAAGGTAAAGTCCAATCAGGTGACTGCATTATTGGTGCTGAAGTAAGCTTGCTAATCAGCATTTTAAAGGCCTCTTGACAAGATTATGTCCATTCAAATGGGGTATCTCTAACTAGGAGGGCACATAATGGTCTAGATATGTTGGAAAAATTTTGTATGAACCTCCTATAAAAACCAGCATGACCAAGAAAGGATCTCACATCCTTTATTGTCTTAGGTGTAGGCAACTTAGAAATTAATTCAATCTTAGATTGATCAATCTCTATCCCCTTAGAAGAAACAATATGCCCTAAGACAATACCCAAAGGTACCATGAAATAGCCTTTTTCCCAATTTAAGACTAATTCCTTCTCCTCATAACAAATTAATACTCTCTCTAAATTCATTAAGCATGCATCAAATGAAGATCCAAAAACAGTTATGTCATCCATAAAAACCTCCATGCAATTTTCAACCATGTCACTAAAAATGCTCATCATATAATGTTGAAAAGTAGTAGGTGCATTACACAATCCAAATGGCATTCTACGAAAAGCATAAGTACCAAAAGGACACATGAAAGTGGTTTTATCTTGGTCTTCTAATGCAATTTCAATTTGATAATAACCAGAATATCCATCCAAGAAACAATAAAAAGGATGATCAGCTACACGCTCAAGAATTTGATCAATAAAAGGGAGTGGGAAATGGTCTTTCCGGGTGGCAGTATTTAATTTTCTGTAATCAATGCACATTCACCACCCAGTCACAAGTTTTGTAGGGACTAACTCTATTAGGTCATTTTTCACCACAGTGACTGGACTTTTTAGGAACGACTTGTGTAGGACTTACCCATTTACTATCAGTTATGGGATATATAATTCCCGCATCTAATAGTTTCAACACTTCATTTTTCACCACTTCTTTCATAGTGGGGTTAAGCCTACGCTGAGGGTCTCTATGAGGGCTAGTTCTTTCATCCAATTTTATCTTATAAGAGCAGATCAGGGGACTAATACCCTTTAAATCAGCCATGCTCTAACCTAAGGCTGATTTATACGCATTTAAGGTCCGAATTAATTTCTCACCTTGAGACTCAGACAATTCAGATGAGATAATAACAGGAAATGTATCACCTGGACTGAGGAAAACATGCTTCAAACCCTTAGGTAGCGGCTTCAATTCAACTTTGGGTGCTTCCACACTTGAGGGGATTTGTTTCTCGCTTCTTTTAAGAAACTCCTTAAACTTCGGTTGCCATGCTCGAGTGCTATAATCTTGACATTTATAAAAAAATAGCACAAATATCAATTACATTAGATTTATCATTAATATAATCAAACTCAGAATTAACAAGAAAATACTCAAGAGAATCAAAATCATGAGCTATAGAAACTCCCCTATCGATGAGTGACTCAATCATGTATAACTGGGGGCTCTCGTCATCATCTTCTGGCTGTTTTACAACATTAAAGATGTTCACCTCGAGGGTCATGTTTCCAAAGGACAGCTTCATGAGTCCATTCCTGCAATTAATAAGAGCATTTGCAGTAGCAAGGAAAGGTATACCCAAAATTAAAGGAATTTTAGAGTTAGTGTCAACAGCAGAAGTAGTATCAAGGATTAGGAAATCAACAGGATAATAAAATTTATCAATTTGAATTAGAATATCCTCTACCACACCCCGGGGTACTTTGACTGAACGGTCAGCCAATTGCAATACCACAGTGGTTGGTTTGATTTTTCCCAAACCCAGCTGCAAATAAATAGAAAATGGCATCAGGTTTACACTAGCTCCTAAATCTAGCAATGCTTGTCCAACCTCATGATTTCCAATACTACATACAATGGTTGGATAGCTAGGATCCTTGTATTTGGGGGGGATTCTTTGCTCAATTAAAGCACTAACTTACTCTATTAGGAATGTTATTTTCTTTACATGGTGCTTCCTCTTAATTGTACATAAATCCTTGAGAACTTTTGCATAAGTAGGAACTTGTTTAATCACATGCAAAAGAGGAAGATTAAGTTTTACTTGCCTTAGGTTCTCTAGGATTTCATTGTTTAGGTCCAGATTTTTCTTGTTTGATTTTAAGGCTTGAGGAATGGTGCCTTAACAGGGCTTTTGGCAACCTCCGGGTCCTTGGGCAGCTCGACATCACTACTACCTTGATCCTTTTCCACATCCTCGGATTTGTTCGTTGTTGGGATGTGTAATGACTTACCACTTCTTGTCACAATGGCATTCACGTCTTTCAGATTTGCTTGTGCCATGTGTTGACCATGGGATGTGGACTGAGCTTGAGAAGGGAACTTACCTCGCTCATTCACACTCAAGGAGCCCATCAATTTGGTCACTTAGCTCCTTATTTCCTTGTTCTCTTCAACAACCTGTGTAATTAATGCTTCACATCTTTGGTTTGTCTTACCCTGTGCCTCAATAAAAGCATGCAAAGTGTCTTCTAAAGAACTCCTAGAGGACGAGGGTGCTTGATATGGTCTGGGGGCTTGTGCAAGCTGCTGATTTTCAGACTTCCAGTTAAAGTTGGGGTTATTGTGCCATCCCAGATTATAGGAATTAGAGAAGGGTGCAAAAGGATTCTTGTACATGCCTAAGGCATTACATTGTTCCTCATACATCCTTCTCATATCAGCAAATGTGGGACACTCTTGGGCGGGATGACCTACCCCGCCACACACAAAACATGGTTCCAAAGATTCGGCATGATTAACCACGTGTGTTGGCTTTGAGCCTTTAGTCTTTAATGCATCTAACTCTTTAGTGAGCATTTCAACCTTAGTCTTTAGGTTGTCTTCTTCCCTAAGATGGTAAAATCCACCACCACTTGGGTTTCCTACAGGTCGTGACCTATTTGTGCTTTCAGTAGCACTAAGTCAAGTCCAAGTGTGAGCTTTTTCAGTAAGCTCATTGAGGTATTCTATGGCCTCATCGGGATCTTTTTGTAAAAATTCACCATTACACTTCATCTCTACAAATTGGCACTCTCTATATGTAAGTCCCTCATAAAAATAGCTCACTAAATGCCAATTCTCTTACCCATGGTGAGGATACATACTCAATAACTCCTTAAATTTCTCCCAAGACTGATACAAAGTCTCATTGTCCTTTTGTGCAAAGGTCGAGATTTGCCTTTTTAAAGCATTGGTCTTATGTTGAGGGAATTATTTATTAAAGAAAACCTGGGTCATCTCATTCCATGACCCAATAGATCGTGGTCTCGGTGAGTATAGCCAACTCTTAGCTTTATCCTTCAAAGCAAAAGTTAAAAACTTGAGTCTCACGATGTCATCAGTTGCATCTTGACTATGAAAAGTTGCAACTACTTCCTCAAACTCCCTAATGTGTACATATGGGTTTTCATTTTCCAAGCCATGAAATGTAGGGAGTAATTGTATCATCTCTGTTTTAAAATCTTGATGGCGAGTATTGGCTAGAAACATGATGCATGATGGTGTGGCTGTTCGATTAGGATGCAAGTAATCCTTAAGTGTCCTAGCAACATTCTCATTGGGGTTATCAGCCATGATAACAAAATCTTCTAAAGTCTCGTTTGGAGGTACACTATGGTTTGATCTAGGTGAGGTTTCACCAACGAATGTGGAAGGAGAGGGTAACTCTAGTTTAGGTCCTTTAATGAATCTACCTCGCGAATCTCTCGGTCTAACCATACACCAAATGAGTTAAAGGGGAAATAAATAAGATAGAATAACAAAAGAAAACTAGAAAATCAAAACTTAGAGAAAGGAACAATATTATCGTCTTGTCTCAAAGTTGACAATCTTCCTTGTACTTAAGCGCGTTTCCCCGGCAACAGCGCCAAAATTTGATTATGCTCAAAATAATACGTGGTTATTGTGTATAGTTGAGGTGTCGATCCCATGAGGAAAAGCAAACTACAAGGAAAAGTGTAAACCCGAACACGAACGATAAAGATCAAGTGAGAGAATTTGTGTTTTGGTAATGAAGTATTGTGAGAAAATTGTGTAAATAAATTGAAGAATATAAATGAGAAACAACAAGGTTCTGAAAATCCTCCCTAAGCTCATTGCCTTATTCCAATCTTGATTCAATTGTTTTTATCTCGATTGCTAGTTTCACATCCCAAACAGGCAATCGGCAAATATTCAATCAAAGCACATGTAAACCCTAATGTAATTGATATGAATTACTTTTTACTTTCAATTTAAGCACACATGACCTATCCTATAGATTTATCAAGAAACGACAATATATCTTAATGACAATATCGCAGTAATGGACAAACCTAAAAGATAAATCTATCGGACTTAATCACATCCAACAATCTTGACATAAGAAGAGCATGACTAGACTTATATCAAGGGGAAATATACAATCACCGGATTAAGAGAAAATCTTCTAATTAAATCAAAGAGTAAATCATAACAATGTTTTGATAATAAATCCAAACTACAACTAAATCAATAATGGAAAATAAGAACAACTACACCTAGGAATTCATCCTTTTGCCTTGTTTGGAGATTAGTTGGCCATGGGGCTCATGCTTGAGCACTTTGATGGGGGAGAATGTGGCAGCCTTCTTGAGTTTTCCAGCCTTGATGATTCTCTTTATCAAACCTTAAGTGATCTATTTATAATACAAAAGGTCCAAAGGTGTTTTCGGGTTTAAACTATCATTAAAACTCTAATTAGGTGGTAACTTGGAGACAAAGCATCGAGCTCGCGCTGCGGCTCGCATTAATCCAGGCCGCGGATCAACCTTGGATTGCTTTTCTTTGAATTTCTGGAGGCCGCAGCCCAAATTGGTCCAGGCTGCGGCTCAGTCTGCTAGGCCGCGACTCAGCCTGGTTCGGGCCACAGTGTACACTGAAGACTTCTTTGCTCTTTTGGGCTTGGTTTTGGTGGCCGAGGCTTATACTTTTCAGGCCGCAATGCGCACACTAAAGACTTGGTTTCTTTTCATTTTGTCCTTCCGCAACCATGCCTTTACTCTGATGTGCATCAAAGCATCGTGCTTTAAGCTATGATGGCTTTCCACCTTTTTTGGACTCAAAGTACCTGAAAATGCATCGAAATAGATCAACAATCCAAGAATATCACTTTAGAGTTGTTTAAGGTATAAAAGTGCAATTCAAACCTAGATCAACCCTAAAATGCTAACAAATAAGTACTGTTAAGATGCATTTTATGACTCTCATCAGAGGCCCAAACATTTCAGGTAGGGGTAGTGAGTCTCATCTTATATAGTTGGCCTTTAATAATGGTGAACCGTGAGGAGCGAGAGATGATTTTCCTTGCTTCATTTTTCTGCTTAGGAAGTTTTTTATCTTGCAAGTATTAAAGGATTGGGTCCATTTAGGTTTGTTCTTCAGTAATTGGCATGATTGGTTACTCATCTATGTTAGATGCCATAAGTGGTTCCAGATACACAATCTAAATGAGGTCTGATTGTTTAGAGGAGGTGAGTCATGCTAAGGAATTTGCCTTAGAGTTTTGTGCTCGAGGCAATTGAGAATCTCTTGAAGGTTGCAGCTAGTTCTTAGGATTTTTTTTAGATTCTTGTTGATCTTTGCTCCTCTTACTTTATACTTTTTTTTTTTTAATCTGGTTGACCACTAGTTGAGAGTCGTTGTGGACCTCTAAGGCTTGGGTAACCAACGTCTTCGCTAATTTCATCCCTGCACGTAAGGCTTCATTCTCTGCCTCATTGTTATAAGCTTTGAATTCAAACCTCAAGGCATATTCAATTTTGAAGCCTTCGGGGCTAGTGAAGATGAGGCCAACTCCACTACCAGTACTGTTGGAGGACCTGTCGACGAAGAGTGTCCATTCGGGTGCTTGAACATTATCTTTAGGTTCTTGCCTCTCGAGGGGCTATTCAAGGAGTGTGCTTTCTACAATGAAGTCAGCTAAAGCTTGGGCTTTGACGGGTGTCTGAGGTTTGTAGAGAATGTAAAATTATCTCAATTATATGGACCATTTTACTAGTCTACCAGAGTTGTTTGGTTTGTGCAAGACTTGCCTCAGTGATTGGTCAGTTAGGACTGTGACGGGGCGAGCTTTAAAATAAAGTCGTAGTTTCCTGACTGTGATAATAATGACAAGCCAGTTTTCTAATTGCGAGATACCGAGTTTTTACTTCATAAAGAAACCTATTAATATATTAGATGGGTCTTTGGGCCCTATTTTTTTCTTGGATTAGTACGGATATAATGGCAGATCAACTTATGGAAATGTAAACGAACAACTCTTCTCCTCTAAGAGAAGTGGTGAGATGAGGTAATTTTTGAGTTCCTCAAAAGTTGTTTGACATTCTTCTATCCATGGAAAATCCTTCGCTTTATTCAATGCCTTGAAAAAGGGTAGAAATTTTTTGGCAGATTTGGACATGATGTTGATACAAGATGTATCAAGATCTTGATAGGTTCAAGATCCTAAACCCAGAATCTTGAGAGGAAGAATAGAAAAAATAAGAGGTTTAGAAAAGAAGATACTTAATTTATTATTTCTTGACTTATGTATATGAGTGTGTAAAGTATTTATACAACTTTAGATTACAAGAACTATTAGCTCAAGCTGACAGCTGGCTAACTGTTGTAACTACTTTCTATTATAGCTAACTGACTGCTAACTAACTTGCTCCTCGAAATTCTTTTGTATTTGCCTTTGCCTTATAGCTTATTTCATTATCTTTAAGTTACCCATACAATTACCTTAGTCTTAGAGACTTTATAAGAACTAATGAGCTAGTTATTGGTGTATCTTCCATACTGTTTACTTGTGCACCTTCCAAGCTTGTTACTATTTTGTTACGGCTATTGGAATTAAGTGTTTTGTCTTCATTTATGCTACAACTAAGCTTGTTGGATTCCATTCATTGTCTCTCTTATAGTTTCTATATCATTACTAGGCCCTCCTAAACTGATGTTTTCCTTAAGGTCAAACTAGTGAAATGCAGCCTTAAAAGTAGTAAATTCTTCCCAAGAAGTATAAACAGGATCGAGGCCTTCTATTGGAGGTAAAGTGTGGAGATTAGGTGAGTGAATGATTGAGGTTTCTGTTTGAGTGAAGGTTAGTGTTTGGATTTTGTTTCAAGTACAAGAGAACTCCTTAAGTGATCCTATTACTTGAATGAATCGGTTTGTACATAAAAAGGCTTCATATAGAGATCTATGCACATTGGTAGATATGGAAGTGCAATAGAGGTTCATACATGTGATCAAGATGCTGTTAACTAACTATTTTAACTACTCTAACAACTTCTAGTTACTGTCCTTGACTCCTTTGGCTGAGCTTCAACTCTTCTCTTGTATTCTTTCACCCTTTCCTTACTGTCCAGGTTGTCTAGCCTCTCTTGCTAGCTTTACTGGTCATCTCCTTAACCTCACTGGTAATGCAAAGTTCTTCTAACCTTATTGGCTACTTTTGACCTCACTAGTTAGGTCTTGCTGCTCCAAATATATCTAGTTCCTTTAGTTTACTCATGTCCCTTAGTTGTCTTCCAGTAACAATATTACCGCCATATATAGGCTCCTTGTCCTCAAGGTGAAGATGAGGCAAAGATTGGTCTGCAGATGCAGCATTATCCCATTAGGCTTCTTCTAATGGTAGTTGGTCATATTATACCAAATATTGTTTGATCCGTTGTCCCTTCTAGAGTATAGTTCTATCATTCAATATATTAATTGGGTGATAAATGGGTGAGGAACTAGAGCAGTCTTTAGATAGTGTTGATGGAGAATCAGAGGAGCCTTTAAAGGGCTTAAGTAGTGAAACATAGAATACATGATGAAGTTTACATCCTCCTGGAAGCTGTAGTTTGTAGGCAACCCAGCAAACCATTTTTAGAATTTTGAAGGGTCTATAGTACCTTTTGCTTAGCTTATGAGAGAGTTTAGCAGCTACTGAATGATTTCTGTAGAGCTACAGCTTGAGGAGGACTAAGTCACCAACTTGAAGTTACAAATCAATCTTATGTTTGTCCACCAATTTCTTCATTCTATTTGAGCCTTTATCAAGTGGGTTATGACTTGTTAAAGAATATATTCTCTAGAACTTACTGCATGATCTACAGCTTCAATATGTGAGGAGCCTCTGCAGTAAGTAGGTATAATAGGTGGGTTGTAATGGTATTCATAGGTTAAATATGTGGACCATTTGTGTGGCTAGTCAGCAATAAAGGATCTTAAAGTATTTATTGACAATTTATGTTTGCCCATCTGTTTAAGGGTGATAAGAAGTACTCATCCTTAATTTAGTTTCTTGTAGTCTGAAAAGTTCCCTCTAGAAGTGGTTGGTGAAAAGAAGGTCTTTGTCGCTAACAATAGACTTAGGAATACCGTAAAGTTTGTACACAATGTTCATGAAAACAATTGCTATTTTAACTGCAGTGAAGTTAAGAGTGAGGGGAGCAAAGTAGGAACATTTGTTGAGTCTGTTCACTACCACATATTTAGCTGTGAAGCCATGTAATGGTAGCAGCTGTGTAATGAAGTCCATGGAGATGTCCTCCCAAATCTGGTTTGGAATTGGTAGTGGTTCTAGCAATCCGTAAGGTTTGATGTTTAGAGGTTTCACTTGTTGGAAAATCGAACATTGTGACACAAACTTGATTACATCATTATTTATGTCTTTCTAATGGAACTAACAGATAGCCTCTTCAAAGTCCTTAATATTCCAGCATGTCCACCTATAGGTGTTGAATGGCATTCTTTGATAAATGTGTCATTTAGGTTGGAGGTGCTTCCCTAAAAGAGTTTCCTTTGATAATACATAATGCCTTCTTTTATCTTCCAATCTTTGTGTTGTTGTGGAGCTATGGTGCAAGCTTGTTGCAATGTTTGGATGTGAGAGTCTTCTTTGTGTTCCTTCCTAAGTTTATCTAAGAACTGAAAGAGTAACATTAAGAATGCTAATCAAGTGCTATTCTCCATGTCGCTAGGTAGTCTTGATAGGGCATTAGCTGTTGTGTTGTTTCTGCCAAGGTTGTACATTATTTTATATAAGTATCTTCACAATTTGATGAGGTAATGTTGCTACTCAAGGGTTTTAATTGCTTGGTCCATCAAGTACTTAAGGCTTCTATAGCCTGTCTTGATGAAGAACTTACCACCAAAGAGGTATTGTCCCCATTTTTTCACAGCTAAAGTGATGGCATAAAGTTCTCTGATATAAGTATATTGGTTTTGTATTCTTGGCCCTAACTTCTTGCTATAGAATGTAATAGGATAAGAACAGTACCAATGCCAGAACCACTAGTATTAGTCTCCAAGGTGAAGGGTTTTATGAAGTCTGGTAAGCTGAGGACTGGTGTGGAACTAATTATTTCTTTCAACCTCAAGAATTCTTCTTTGGTTGTAAGACTCCATTGAAAAGCATATTTCTTTAAAAGGTCAGTCAATTGACTAGCAAGGCTAGCATAATTCTTGACAAACCTCTAGTAGTAGCCTGTTAACCCTAGAATCCTCTCAACTGTTTTGTGTTTATGGATTCAGGCCACTCCACCATTACTTGTATCTTGGACTGTCAAGTTCTATACCTTGTGCAATAATGATGTGCCCTAAGTATTCTATGGATTTCTTGGCAAAGTGGCATTTTCTTAGTATGGCATACAACTTGTTTTGTTGGAGGCACTGCAGGACTTGTCTCAAGTGTTGCACATGGTCTAAGAAGCACTTGTTGTACAATAGGATGTCATCAAAGAAGATTATGACAAATCTTCTCAAGAATGGTGTAAAGATTTGATTCATTGTGGCCTGGTATATTGTAGGGGCACCTGTAAGACCAAAAGGCATGACTAAGAACTCATAGTTCCCTTGATGTGTTATGGAGGCAATCTTTGGGATGTATTCTTTTCTCATTCTGATTTAATGATATCCAGCCTTGAGATCTAGCTTGGAGTAAACAATAGTTCTATGTAACTCATCAGTTAATTCTTCTACAATGGGGATAGGATACTTATCCTTTACAGTGAGAGCATTCAAAGCTCTATAATCCACACAAAACCTCTATGTTCTATCTTTCCTTTCAACTAGCAGTACAGGTGAGATATAAGGATTGTTGCTAGGTTGAATAACACCATCGTTTAGCATGCTACTGATTAGTTTCTCTATCTATGTCTTTTGAAAATAAGGGTATCTATAGAGTCTCACATTGACAGGTTTTGAGTTTGGTTCAAGTGTGATGCATTGATCAGTGGTTCTTGGTGGTGGTAAGGTGTTTGGTGTTGCAAAGATAGAATGAAATTCATGCAATAAATTTGTGGTCTCAGGATATTCTATGCTAGCATTTGTATTCATAGTAGGTAATTCATGTTTGACCACATTCATAGACATCAAAATGAAACAAGATTCTAAGCTATCATTCTTGGACAATTTAGTAAGTGAATTGTAAGAGATGTTTTTAGTTCTTGTTGGCCTTGGAGGTGGATCTTGGTGCCTTGCTAGTAGAAATCTATTGTAAGTGTTGTGTAGTCTGTTGTCACTAGTCCTAGTTATTACAACCATTGTACTCCTAGAATTAAGTATGTTCTTTGCAATGAGATAACATAGAAGTCATCTGTGCATGTATAGTCCTTGATGAAGAATGGAGTGTGTTCACAGACTGTAGTGCTAGTCAAGTATTCTCCATTGCCAACTTGGACCTTAAAATAGGAGGATAATGTGATTGATATTGTAAGAAATTGAGAAACTCTTTGTTGAATGAAGTTGTGAGTACTGCTCCCATCAATCAAGAGTTGAATAGGATGCTTCCTGATTTCTCCCCAAGAGTCTAAGTGTTTTAGGATTTTTCTGCCCATAAATCTAGGACTTGTTCATCTATTGGACTAGTAAAAAGGTTGAAGAATTCTTGTTCTTGATCTTCTTGTTCATCACCTTCCAAGAACATTAAAGAACTATTTGCTTTGCACTTATGTGTAAGATGGAATTTCTCTTCACAGTTGAAGTAAAGGCCTTTTTCTCTTCATGGTTATATCTCTTGAGAAGAAAATCCTGTGATGGGAAATTTCTGGAGTTGTGGTGCTTATTGTCTTGCTATGTAGGAAGTAGGAGTAAATGTAATACCTCCATTTTGATTGCTCGTATTTGGAGGCTTAGGACTAAATCTTGATTGCTAGAGTCTTGGTTGTCCTTTGTTGTCTCCCCATCTATCTTTTTGCAGTCTTGCTAACCCCATTGCATCGTGTAAATCCAAAAGTCTGTGGGTAAGAACCTCTATCTTTATATAAGGTTTGAGGGCTGATATAAAGCAATTCATTAGAAATTGATATGAGAGGCCAATGACTTCGCTGGACAGTGCCTCAAACGAGGCTTGGTACTCTCGGGCAGTACCTTCTTGAATTAGTTTTGACAATGCTCCTTAAGATTCTTCATAAATTGAAAGACCAAATCTTGCTTTCACTGCCTTGACAAACTAAGGCTAAGATTGGATCATGTTGTTGTGATGAGTCCATTGAAACCATTTTGCTATTGGTCCTTCCAGGTGAAGTGAAATAAGGAGCAGTTTTTGGTTGCTTGGAATGTAGGAGAAGAAGAAGAATTGTTCTGCTTGGAACAACTAATTTGTGGGGCCTCCCTCTCTAAATCTTGAAAGGTTAATCTTGATGTTCTTAAAGTTGGAAAGCTAGTTGTCTTGATACTGATCTTGATTAGGGTCTAAAGTTGTTGTATGATCTTCTTGAGACTATTGTTTCAGGTTGTCAATCTTCTATTATGCTGGAAATCACCTTCACAAGATGCCCAGGTGGTGATCTTCCAAACACCTAAGTCTAGAATGACTTGTAAAGATTTGGAATCGAAAACAGGAACAGAAAATCAAAGAAAAAAAGAAGACAAGCAATTTGTTATCAAGGTTCGGCAATAGCCTACATCCCCGTGAGTTCCTCCGAACTCTCTGTACTAAATCAATGGTTCTTTACAATTACAGCAACCTTCTCCAAGACACCTCAAGTTCTTGAAGAAACCAATAAGAGAAGAAAGGAAGAAGATAAGAATTAACAATGCTTTCTATCTAATCTAGACTCCTCTCTCTTTACAACCAGCCTCACTACAATGAGTCCGTCTTGTGTTTGTGTCTTTGCACTCTCACACAATTCTCTCTTGTATGTCACTCTTTACAGTTGATCTCAAACAATGTCACAATGTAATAATCATGAGAATGAAGCTAGGTGACCCTCTATATAGTGCACCAACTTCTTGTCCATTCTTGAGAGTCAATCCTCACCCTTAGATCATGATAATCACTTAACCATGGCCCTCCATCAATCTTAAGTGGTGCTATGCATTTTAACCTTGCATCCACACACTTAAGAGGAGGTTCAAGCAAGTTGTCCATGTGTGCTTCAGCTTTGCGTAGCGCTTAGGCGCTGAACAGGGGCCGGTGCGGCGCTGGGCAGAGCACCTTTACACCATGTTCTGGAAGGCATGGCGCTGGTGAAGGAGAGGCGTAACACTGCCTTACTTCCAGCACCTCCCTTGCTAGAAGGCGCAGTGCTGGTGGAGGAAAGGTGTAGTGCTCACTGATGCTGCCCTTGACACAGTAGTGCGCACAACTTTGCTTTGTTGATTAGGGGTGTGCACACACACCCAAATGGATGCACACACATGTGTGCACTCCTTTAACATGCAGTATTTTAATCTTCCAACCTTGGTTTAGACTTTAACCATCTTTGAACCATGTTTAGACATCTTTAAACCTTAGACAAATACCAACAATCTCTACCTTTGTCTAAGTGTTAAAGCCGAACCATTGTACAGAGAGCTTCGGGATCCAAACTCATCTTGAGTCATCAATTAACCAACTCTAATCCTAAGTAGTCCAAGGCAATGATTGAACTTACTTAGAGGTAGAATTTTAGTACCCAAATCCACAGGATTTTCTTCCGTGGCTACCTTGTCCACATGGATGCATCCTTTCGTAACATTTTCCCGAATGAAATGATACTAAACATCCATATGCTTCGTCCTCTCATGGAACACCGGGTTCTTACACAAGTGCAATGCACTTTGACTACCCGAAAACACCACAACCTGCTCCTTTAGGATCTCCCACTCGTCCAACAACCCTTTGCACCTGTTGTGAGTTTTAAATTACTCGCAAGAGCACGAGTCGTTTGCAATATAGCGTTGTGCAAGTGCGAGGTCGAATCCACAGGGAATTGCGTTGTGAAAATATAAATTTATCTAAACTAATCTTATCTTAACCTAGTTCTGAGTTTTGTATTATATGTTGCAAAATAAATAAAAGCTAAACTAAATTGATTTTAAAAACTAATAAAAAGACTAAGATTTTTGAATCCACCCCGCCAAAGTTAAGCATATATCTCAATGTTCTAAAGATAGCCTATCAAAAAATTCCATGAATCCAACTTAAGACAAAAAACAACAAATATCCCAATTAAACCAAAAGCATCCAATGTATCCGCTTTTAACAAATCACAGAGGAAATCCAATTTAATCAAAAACAATTTGATGTATCCATCAGATGAAATACAAGGAATATCCAACAGAATAATTGAAACACAATCAATCATAAGATTCTACTCAAATAATTGACAGAACATTTATACTAAAAATATCAGAATTTTATAAACAAAACTGAAACTAGTATGCCAAACAACGGTAGGGCTTCATCTTCAACATTAGTTGAAGATTCTAGCCACTTATAGTTATGAAACTACAGTTCATAATAAAAGTGCTAAACATTTAACTAAAAAGAAATAAATTACTTTACATGGGAGAAATTCCACTCGCTGTTGGGTGGCACTTCCCCTCATGGTAGCAAAGCCTTCGTGATCCACCAGAATGCCAGCAGACGTCCACCGGTTAACACCAAATGGCTTAGGAATTGCACACTAAATGATGAAGTCAGATGGTGTTTATATAGGGGGAGTCTCGGAGCACTGTAGGTTTCAGATTCGATGTGGGATACTGGCCCGAGTGTGCTCGATCGTAGAATGGTGCGATCGATCGCATGTGCGCTCGATCGCATGTCTTGTGCGCACGATCGCATGTCTGTTACGATCGATCGCAGATGCACTGAACTTCAAATATTTCGATGTGGGATGTTGACCATGCACTCATTCGTAGGCAGGTGCGCTCGATCGCATATCTCGTGCGATCGATCGCACTATGCATCCTTTTTGCTCTTGAAGCTTGATATCTCCATAAATGCCTCAATTTCTCCACAAACCTATAAAAATACACAAAACACAAAAAAGACATAAAATAAAGTGAAATAATACAAATTAAGAACCTAACAAATATAAATTAAAGGGCTTAAATATGCAATATTTAAGACTCATCAAATAGCCTCAAACTTATATTTTGCTAGTCCCTTAGCAAAACAAAATAAAAACTAAATGAAAAACAAAGAACATAAAGATAAGTTCATCACTCATGTTATCCAAAAATTTAAGGAGCACACACCACCATGATATTCATTCATGAGCAAACTTAAAAAGAAAAACCCATCTTCGTAATGAATAGAAATGTTAAAATCTAATTACTTACAAAAGGTAGGTCAAGGCATCACAAATCTAACACTGTGTAAAGTGAATTAGCATATAAAAATAAAGCTTCCAAATAACTCCAATGTGTAAGGTCTCCATGTCTCAAGATTCACCAAATTTCCCATCAGAATGAACGAATATGGCATAGTTTTTATTTTCTTATTTTCTTTTTTTTTTATATATAAGGCTCTGCTATGTTTAATTCCCTTAAGGTTTCTAATTGATCCATGTAGCGAGTGTTGAGTCAATGACTCCCAAACTAGATGGTTTTAGGGCATTAGGTGTAAAGACACCCCTAAGGACTTACTAACTCGAGTTAAAAAGGCTACGAAACTAAACTGACCTTAATGCTACCAAACAAAATTTTCACCTTTTGACGTGAACACTCACTGCTTACTGAGGCAAGAGGTCCAGTTACTCAGCGAAAAATTTTACAATGATCATTATGAATAAAATTCCCACCTTTTGACGTGAACACTCACTACTTACTGAGGTAAGAGGTCCAGTTGCTCAGTGGAAAGTTTATTGATGATGATCATTAGTGGTATTATATATATATATATATATATTTTACGCTTTTCTATGCCGAAGTATTTATCCAACAAGTCATCCAGTTTCAGTTAAGACAAGGAAACGTACACATTAAAATCACATGTCATACCTCACACAATTTGTGCTAATGTGCTCGTGTTAGATTAGATCAAACATGTGAATTCTCAAATGCCTAAAGTAAGTAACTAAATTTTAAAACTTTATCACCAGATCATGTGTTCAAAATTTTAAGCTCACTTATGACATCACATCACAGAAAATGTTTAGATCAACCAAAATTTCAAAATAACATGAGCATGCATTTACCTTCTTTTATTTTTTTTTTACATATGAAGAAAAACAACAACAAATTAGGACAAAGTGTGTGTAATGTGTCTCCCATACACCCAAACTTAAATTACACATTGACCCCAATCTGTGAATAATATGGAAAGAGCTGACCTGGGATATGGAGAACTATCTGGACTAGTATGGCTCGTAGCATACCCCCAAACTTGAACTGAAGTACGCATTGTCCCTGAAAAATAATTACTGGAAAACAAAAAATACTAGAAGCACACATTAATCATAAAGATGTAAAAAAATAAAATAAACAAACAGAAAAGATAAGCTGTGGGGTGCCTCCCATGAGTGCTAAGTTTAACATCTTCAGCCAGACCCAACATTAGTAATCGTGCCCAACTAAATGCTCCACCATCTGATCAATAAAATGGGAGTGAAAAATGATCCTTTAGTTTGGTAGCATTCAACTTACGGTAGTCTAGACACATTCTCCATCGTGACTGCACTCGAGTTGGAAACAACTCGTCGTCTTTATTTATTACTACCGTCAATCTAGCCTGTTTTGGCACGACATGAATCGGGCTCACCCACTCACTATCAAAGATTTGATAAAGGATCAGAACCTCTTGTATAGCTGGGTTGAGCCCTCTTTGTGGCTCATTCGATGGCTTGGCATTCTCCTCAAAATGTAACTTGGGCATCACCATCGAGGGGCTAATTCCCTTGACATCCTCAATAGTCCAACCGATAGCTTCCTTGTGCTCTTTTAAAATGTCCACTAATTTATCCTCTTGAGCCTCAACCAAATCTGAAGCTATAATCACAGGCAAAGGAACTATTGGACCTAGGAACTTATACTTAAGATTGTTCGATAAAGGCTTAAGTTCCTTCTTGGGGGGTTCAGGTGTTATGGTTTCCTCCGTCTCACTGATCTTTTGAGGAGCAGACTCCAAAGTAGCATTTGCTTGCTCAAACAACTTATCTAAAACCAAATCCTCTTCAAATTGAGCAAAGCATGCCTCCAGGGGGTTCTCAATGCGTGATTCATCCATAGTCTCCTCCGTCTCACTGCTTTTCTGAGGAGTAGACTCCAAGATAACAGTTGCTTGCTCACGTAGCTTATCTAAATCCAAATCCTCTCCAAACTGAGCAAAGCATGCCTCTAAAATGTCCTCAGACTCCCCTTCTTTCTTGGGCGCTTGTAATCTCTCAGGGTAAGGCGCTTTAGGTAAAAATGACCTAGGGAGATCCTTAATAATAAGTGTGGTTGTAGATGGTTCAGCATCTCTCTTTTCTTTGTTGCCACTTTCTTACTCTTGTATAGGAGTTGATAAATTTCCCTCCGCAAACTATTCCTTCGGGTTAGGATCAGGTTGACTGGGGAACTTTCCGTTCTCTACTTCACCCAAGTGACTTGTGATTTGACCTATTTGATTCTCTAGCTTGGCAATCACTTGGGTGTTTATTATTGTTGCACTCCTCACTTCACTCATAGATTGGCTAGTCGTTTTCATGAAATCATTGAGAGCGTCCTCCAATGACTGTGAAACCGATGCTGGCGCTTGAATGGGAGCTTGGTAAGCGGGTGATGGTGCTGGATAGGCTGAGTGACCATAACTTGGAATTGGTGGAGGAAATTTGGGAGGGTATTGATTGTGAGCATGATAAGGGGCTCCTCCCTGATTCATTAGTTGGTTCTGCTTCCATGAAAAATTAGAGTGGTTCCACCACCCTGGATTGTATGTTTCGGAGTAAGATCCATTTGATTGCCAACAACAGTCATTGAAAGCATTCGTTTGTTCCATAGGATACTCGGCAAAAGCCGGCATTGATGAACAATTATGTGCTAAATGCATAGGACTAGCACAGATGGAACAACTATCAACATTGAATGTATTGGCTGCACTGATGGACTGATCGGTCATCCTCATGAAATCCTTGAGGGTGTCCTCTAAAGATTGTGAAACTGGTGCTGGATCACATTTTTTATATTTTTATTTTATTTTATTTTATTTTTGGGCAAATGCAAATAAACTAAAATTAAATTAAAATTAAAAGTAAAATTAAAATTAAAATTAAAACAAAATAAAACAAAAATGCTAACTAAACTAGTAGAAAAATAAAATTAATTTAGACAAATTTCACAAACAAAACAATTCCCCGGTAACGGCGCCAAAAACTTGTTGTGAGTTTTAAATTACTCGCAAGCGCACGAGTCGTTTGCAATATAGTGTTGTGCAAGTGCGAGGTCGAATCCATAGGGAATTACATTGTGAAAATATAAATTTATCTGAACTAATCTTATCTTAACCTAGTTCCGAGTTTTGTATTATATGTTGCAAAATAAATAAAAGCTAAACTAAATTGATTTTAAAAACTAATAAAAAGACTAAGGTTTCTGAATCCACCCCGCCAAAGTTAAGCATATATTTCAATGTTCTAAAGATAGCCTATCAAAAAATTCCATGAATCCAACTTAAGACAAAAAACAACAAATATCCTAATTAAACCAAAAGCATCCAATGTATCCGCTTTTAACAAATCACAAAGGAAATCCAATTTAATCAAAAACAATTTGATGTATCCATCAGATGAAACGCAAGGAATATCCAACAGAACAATTTAAACACAATCAATCATAAGATTCTACTCAAATAATTGACAGAACATTTATACTAAAAACATCAGAATTGTATAAACAAAACTGAAACTAATATGCCAAACAACGGCAGGGCTTCATCTTCAACCTTAATTGAAGATTCTAGCCACTCATAGTTATGAAACTACAGTTCATAATAAAAGTGCTAAACATTTAACTAAAAAGAAATAAATTACTTTACATGGGAAAAATTCCACTTGCTGTTGGGCGGCACTTCCCCTCGTGGTAGCAAAGCCTTTGGGATCCACCATAATGCCAGCAGACGTCCACCGGTTAACACCAAATGGCTTAGGAATTGCACACTGAATGATGAAGTCAGATGGTGTTTATATAGGGGGAGTCTCGGAACGCTGTAGGTTTCAGATTCGATGTTGGATACTGGCCCGAGTGAGCTCGATCGCATGTGCGCTCGATCGCATGTCTTGTGCGCACGATCGCATGTCTGTTACGATCGATCGCAGATGCACTGAACTTCAAATATTTCGATGCTGGATGTTGACCATGCGCTCGTTCGTAGGCAGGTGCGCTCGAGCGCAGATGCGCTCGATCGCATATCTCGTGCGATTGATCGCACTGTGCATCTTTTTTGCTCTTGAAGCTTGATATCTCTAGAAATGCCTCATTTTCTCCACAAACCTATAAAAATACAAAAAACACAAAAAAGACATAAAATAAAGTGAAATAATACAAATTAAGAACCTAATAAATATAAATTAAAGGGCTTAAATATGCAATAATTAAGACTCATCAGCACCCCATTGCCTCCTTTATGGCTTCCGTAGCCATGCATTCTGCCCTGGTTATTATGAATGCTACCTTTGGCTGCCACTGAGCCTTCAAGTACCTCAGCATCCACTTTATCCCAAGTCAATACTCTTTTCCGGGATTACTTACAAATTTGCTGAGAACACCTATTGCCCAAGAAACCCTTAACCAATTTCTCTCCTTTTCTTGGATTCTACACATCCCAAAGATCTTTTGTGTAAGGCCGAGATCCTTCCTCTCAAACTCCTCACTGAGTTGAGATGAAAAGATTTCCTTCCTCTTCCTGCTATTCTGAACCAACAGCACATCAACGACATAGATGAGGATACTCACCATCTTCTCCACTTTGTGTCCAGGTGAGAAAGTTTCTGTGAAATCTATGTCTTTTCTTCTTGTGAACCCATTCGCCACCAGTCTAGCATTGTTCTGGACTTTATCTAATGGAGGGTACCCTTCTTTGATCTTGTAAGTCCACTTACAATCCACAACTCTATGATTTCCTGGAATGTGCACCAATTCCCATAAGTTGTTCTTCCTCAAAGAATCCATTTCTTCCTCTATAGCCAACTGCCACTTTGACAAATCCTTACACTCCATGGCATCCGTGTAAGTTTCTGGTTCAACTTCTCCTTCTATCTAAGGAGCTGCTACATTAGCATCCGCAAGCCCATATCTCAAAGGTGGTCTAACCACCCTCCTTCCCCGGTCTCTTGTGAGCTGGTAGTCATTATGACTTGCTGCATCAACCTCTTCTAGTTCAGCCTCTTCTTGAGTTTCTTGAGCTTGGCCTTCATTCGAGGACTCTACCTGGTCTGAACCCTCTTGCCTCCTTTTCTCTACCTGAACTGAGTTCTCCTCGATGCGATGCTCTACAACTTCTAGACTGGCTTGCTCACTAGCCCCTGCATGGTTAGTTTTCTCCAAGTAGGGAAATAATAATTCATTAAACATAACATCTCTACTTATAATCAGTTTCATGCCCTTCTTTTCTAAGGACCACAACCTATATCCCTTAACCCCATCATCATATCCTAGAAATACACATTTTCTAGATCTTGGGCTAAGTTTATCCTCCTTTTGATGTGCATATGCTGCACACCCAAAAGTCCTAAGGTTGCTTAATTCAGGGGGTTTCCCACTCTACATCTCTATGGGAGTCTTGAGCTCTAAAGCTCTAGAGGGTGATCTATTTACCAAGTATGCAGTAGCCACAGCTTCTCCCCAAAAATATTTTGGTAAACCAGATCCTATTAACATGCACCTAACCTTTTCCATAAGGATCTTATTCATCCACTCAGCAACTCCACTTTGCTGAGGGGCTTCCATAACCGTCCTATGTCTTAGAATGCCATTTAACCTACAAAATTGATTAAGTTCTTGGTTAAAAATTTCTAAGCCATTATCGGTTCTTATCCCCTTAACTACTCTGCTTATTTGAGTCTCTACCAGTCTTTTCCACACCACTAATTTATTCAAAGCATTTGATTTATTTTTAACCAAATAAACCCAAACCTTTCTTGAATAATCATCAATTAAAGACCGAAAGTAAATGTTACCTCCTTGTGTTGGTGTCCTTGCTGATCCCCAAAGGTCTGCATGAATGTAGTCAAGAATGCCCTTAGACTTGTGCACTCTGGTGTTGAAGCTGACCCGATGTTGCTGCCCAAGAACACAGCTCTTACAGAAATCAAGTTTCTCTATCTCAGCCATCAAGCTTGCTGCTTGATCCTTGATGTTCGTGTCTCCGATCATCTCATAGAGACCATCCTTCATTACTACTTTGATCACTATCAAAGATCCCTTGATTACCTTGATCTTTCCTCCCTCTACTTTGCATGTGTATCCCATGGAATTCAGCTGCCCCAGTGAGATCAAAATCCACCTCACATCTGGAACATACCTCACATTTTCCAGCAGCCTTGTCATTCCATCAAACATGCTCAACTGGATGTCTCCTATCCCCTTTACTTGGCAAGAATTTTCATTCCCCAAGAAAACCCTTTCATCATTGGTTTCCTTGAAATTCTTGAACCAATCCCGGTGAGGGTGTTGTGAGTTTTAAATTACTCACAAGTGTACGAGTGTTTGCAATATAGTGTTGTGCAAGTGCGAGGTCGAATCCGTAGGGAATTGCGTTGTAAAAATATTTTTATCTAAACTAAGCCTATTTTAACCTAGTTCTAAGTTTTGAATTGTCTTTTGCAAAACAAATATAAACTAAACTAAATTGATTTAAAGACTAATGATAAAAACACTAAGGATTCTGAATCCACCCCACCAAAGTCAAGCATATATCTTCATGTTCTATATAAAAATAACCTATCAAAATATTTCATGAATCCAACTTTAAACAAATCACAACAAATATCCAAATTAAACCAAAACAATCCAATGTATCCGCTTTTAACAAATCACAAAGGATATCCAATTTAATCAAAAATGATTCGATGTATCCATTAGATGAAACACACGAAATATCCAACAGAACAATTTAAACGCAACCAATCATAAGATTTTACTCAAATAATTGAACATAACATTTATACTAAAAAAAATCAGAATTGTATAAACAAATATGAAAATATTATGCCAAACAACAGCGAGGCTTCATCTTCAACCTTAACTAAAGATTTTAGCCACTCGTAATCATGAAACTAAAGTTCATAATAACAGTGCTAAACATTAAACTTTAAAACTAACAAAAGCAGTAAATTAAAAACTGACTAGACATGGGGAGAAATTTCACTCGCTGTTGGGCGGTGCTTCCCCTTGTCGTAGCAAAGCCTTCGAGATCCACCAGAAAGCTAGCAGATGTCCTCAAGACTGCACCCCGAATGATAAAATGAGATGGAACTTTTATAGGGGAATTCCCGGAGTACAATGGGTTGCAAATTCGATGTGGGATACTACCCAAGTGCACTCGATCGCAGCATGATGCGCTCGATGGCATGTGGTGCACTCGAGCGTAGAATGGTGATTTCTGGTCGATGTGGGATGTTGCGCTTGCACTCGTTTATAGGCTGGTGCGCTCGAGCGCAGGTGCGCTTGATCGCATGTCTCGTGCGCTCAATCGCACTAAGCATCCTAAGCTTTTGCTCTTTAAGCTTGACAGCTCCCAAAATGCTTCATTTTCTCCCCAAACCTATAAAAATACAGAAAACACATAAAAGACATAAAACAAAGTGAAATAATACAAATTAAGAGCTTAACAAATATAAATTAAGGGCTTAAATATGCAATATTTAACACTCATGAAATACCCCCAAACTTATATTTTGCTAGTCCCTTAGCAAAACAAAATAAAAAACAAATAAAAAACTAAATGAAAAATAAAAAAACACAAAGATAAGTTCATCACTCATGGTATCCAAAAATTTAAGGAGCACACAAGACCATGATATTCATTCATGAGCAAGCTTAAAAAAATATAACCCATCTTTGCAATGAATAAGAATTTAAAACCTAATTACTTACAAGAGTCAGACTAAGATATCACAAGCTTGAATCAGTGTATAAAGGGAGTTAGCATATACAGATGAGGTTTCCAAATAACTTCAATGTACAATGTCTCCATGTCTCACGATTCACATAATTTCTCATCAGAATGAACAACTATGGCATAGTTTTATTTTACTTATAATTTTTTTTTCTTTTTTGTTATAAGGCTCTGCTATGTTAAGTTCCCTTAAGCTTTCTAATTGACCCATGTATCGAGTGTTGAGTCAATGACTCCCAAACCAGATGGTTTTAGGGCATTAGGTGTAAAGACACCCCTAAGGACTTACTAACTCGAGTAAAAAATGCTACAAAACTAAACTGGCTTAACTGCTACCAAGCAAAATTCTCACTTTTTGACGTGAACACTCACTGCTTACTGAGGCAAGAGGTCCAGTTACTCAGCGAAAATTTTCGCAATGATCATTATGAATAAAATTCCCATCTTTTGACGTGAACACTCATTGCTTACTGAGGCAAGAGGTCCAGTTACTCAGTGGAAAGTTTATTGATGATGATCATTATAAATATTAGTAGTATTATTTTTTTATTGTTTTTTTTCTATGCCCAAGTGTTTATCCAACAAATCATCCAATTTCAGTTAAAATAAGGAAACATACACATTAAAATCACATGTCATACCTCACACAAATATGTGTTAATGTGCTCGTGTTAGATTAGATCAAACATGTGAATTCTCGAATGCCTAAAGTAAGTAACTAAAGTTTAAAACTCTATCATCAGATCACGTGTTCAAAATTTTAAGCTCACCAATGAAATCACATCACAATTTTTCAGATCAACCAAAATTTTTAGACGAACATGAACATGCATTTATCTTCATTAAGAAAAACAACAACAAATTAGGACAAAGTGTGTGTAATGTGTCTCCCACACCCCCAAACTTAAATTACATATTGACCCCAATGTGTGAATAATATGGAAAGAGCTGACCTGGGATATAGAGAACTATCTAGACTTGGTATGGCTCATAGTATACCCCCAAACTTGAACTGAAGTACGCGTTGTCCCTGAAAAATGAAGACTGGAAAACAAAAAAAATACTGGAAACAAGCATTAATCATAAATATGTAAAATAATAAATATACAGAACGGATATGTTGTGGGGTGCCTCCCATGAGTGCTAAGTTTAAAGTCTTCAGCCAGACTCTCCATAGTAGACGACGCTCAATCTGAGTAACTAGGATCCTCCAACAATATCATCTCAATGTCCGGACTCCTCAACTCCAAGAATGGTTTTAGCCTCTGTCCATTTACCTTAAAAGTGTTACCATTCTTTGGATCCTCAATCTCGATGGCCCCATAAGGAAAAATCGACCGAATAATAAATGGACCTGTCCATCGAGATTTGAGTTTGCCTAGAAAAAGATGCAGGTGTGAATTATAAAGAACAACTTTTTGACATGACTCAAAAGCTCGTCTCAAAATGTTTTGGTCATGAGTCTTCTTCATTTTTGCCTTATATGACCGTGCATAATCGTATGCATCATTCCGCATCTCATCTACTTCATTGAGTTGGAGCTTCCTTTGTGAGCCAGCCTTTGAAAGATTGAAGTTCACCTGCTTGATAGCCCAATAGGCTCTATACTCTAATTCAACCGGAAGGTGATAGGCTTTTCCGTACACAATACGATATGGAGACATACCAATTGGCATCTTGAATGCTGTTCAATATGCCCACAGTGCATCATTCAATCGCAGAGACCAATCCTTTCTACTTCTCCAAAATTTGCTTAATCTCGCAATTGGAAATTTCCACTTGTCCACTCGTCTGTGGGTGATACGGGGTGGCAACCTTGTGTGTGAAATACTTCTTCATCAACTGCTAAAAAATCTGGTTGCAAAAGTGCTTACCTCCATCACTTATGATTGCTCGAGGCATACCGAAACGAGCAAAGATAGTGTCCTTTAAAAACTAGACCACAACTCAGTGGCCATCGGTCTTGCATGCAACGGCCTCCACCCATTTGGACAGATAGTCCACAGCAACTAGGATGTACATATAGCCAAAGGAGTTTGAGAAAGGTCCCATAAAATCAATGCCCCACACGTCAAAAATCTCAACAATCAGAATAGGGTTAAGGGGCATCATATTCCTCCTAGAAAGACTCCCTAGCTTTTGGCAGCGCTCACAAGATACACAGTAGGTGTTAGAGTCTCGGAACAAGGTGGGCCAATAGAATCCACACTGCAAGATTTTCGCAGCAGTCTTCTTAGCACTGAAATGGCCTCTACAAGCATGATCATGACAAAAGGCGATGACATTAGATTAGTCATGCTCAGGAATACACCTTCTGATGATCTGATCGGGACAATACTTAAACAGGTAAGAATCATCCCAGAAAAAATATTTTACCAATGTCAAAAACTTTGATTTATCTTGTCGCCCCCAATGTAAAGGCATTTGACTGGTGACAAGATAGTTCACTATATCAGCAAACCATGGCGCAGGATTGTGAGCAATGTGCATCAATTGCTCATCAGGAAAAGTCTCAGAAATGGGAGTGACGCCTCAGTGAAATCCACAATCAATCTAGAAAAATAGTCTTCCACCACATTTTCGGAACCTTTCTTATCCCAAATCTCTATGTCGAACTCTTGAAGTAACAAGATCCATCGGATAGGATGAGATTTAGCATCTTTTTTAGAGAAAATATACTTTAATACTGCATGATCCGAGTAAATAATGACTTTAGATCCTACCAAGTAGGATCTGAACTTGTCTAATGCAAAAACAACTGCTAGCAACTCCTTCTCAGTGGTAGAGTAATTGAGTTGTGCGTCGTTTAGAGTTCTACTTGCATAATAGATAACAAGAGGAAGTTTATCAATACACTGCCCCAAAACAACTCCAACAGCATTGTCTGATGCGTCACACATAATCCCAAAAGGCACACCCAGTTGGGTGGCTGAATAATGGGTATGGACGTCAGAATCTTCTTCAGATCCCCAAATGCTTTCTTACAATCTTCATCAAATACAAATAGGGCATCTTTTAGTAATTTTGCTGAAATTCTTAATAAATCGCCTGTAGAAGCCTGCATGGCCCAGAAAAGATCGAACCTCCTTCACTGTACTTGGGGGTGAAAGATTGGAAATCAAGTCCACCTTCGCTTTGTCGACCTCAATCCCTCGATAAGATGTGACATACCCTAGTACAATACCTTGCTTGACCATAAAATGGCACTTCTCCCAGTTAAGCACCAGGTTTTTCTCCTTGCACCGCACTAAAACCAAAGTGAAATGGTGCAGGCACTCTTCAAATGATGAACCAAACACGAAGAAGTCATTCATGAAAATCTCTAAGAACTACTCTACCATGTCAGAGAATATGCTGACCATGCACCACTGAAAAGTAGCGGGTGCATTGCATAACCCAAAGGGCATGCGACGGTAAGCGAATGTCTCAAAAGGACAGGTAAGTGTTCTTCTCCTGATCTTCAGGGTCCACAGGGACCTGGTTATATCCGGAATAACCATCCAAGAAGCAATAGTATTCGTGCCCAGCCAAACGCTCCACCATATGATCAATAAATGGGAGTTGAAAATGATCCTTCCTTGTGGCAGCATTCAACTTGCGGTAGTCTATACACACTCTCCATCTTGATTGAACACAAGTTAACACCAACTCATCATCCTTATTTCTCATCACTGTCAATCCAGCTCATTTGGGCATAATATGAATCGTGCTCACCCACTTGCTATCAGAGATTGGATAAATGATCCCTGCATCCAACAGCTTAATTACTTCCGTCCTCACAACCTCTTGCATAGCTGGGTTGAGCCTTCTTTGTGGCTTCCTCGATGGCTTGGTATTCTCTTCCAAATGTATCTTATACATTACCACCGAGGGGCTGATTCCCTTAATATCATCTATAGTCTAGCCGATAGCTTCCTTGTGCTCTCTTAAAACATCTAATAATTTCTCCTCTTGAGCCTCAACCAAAGCTAAAGCTATAATCACAGGCAAACAATATGTTGGACCTAGGAACTTATACTTAAGATTATCTGGTAAAGGCTTAAGTTCCTTTTTGGGGGATTCAGGTGCTACAGTCTCCTCCGTTTCATTGCTCTCCCGAGGAGGCGACTCCAAAATGGCATTCACTTGCTCGAGTAACTTATCTAAATCCAAATCCTCTCCAAATTGAGTGAAGCATGCCTCCAAGGGGTCCTCAATGCTTGATTTATCCACAATCTCCTCAAAAATCTCCTCTATCAAGTATACATTTCTCACTTCATCATATTCCAGTGGTTGCTTACTGATATCAAAGATATTCAGCTCCACTGTCATTTTTCCGAAGGAAATCTTCATCACCCCTGTCTTACAATTGATCATGGCATTAGTCGTGGCTAAGAATGGTCACCCTAGAATAACCAGTATTTGAATCCCTACATTCTGAACCAGCTCTGTGTCAAGCACAATAAAATCCACGAGGAAATAGAACTTATCCACTTTTATCAAAACGTCCTCAACTACTCCCTGTGGTATTTTTACTGAACTGTTAGCCAATTGAAGCGTCGTGGTTGTGGGCTTCAGTTCTCCTAGTCCTAACTGCAAATAAGCTAAGTAAGGCAGAAGATTCACACTTGCTCCTAGATCCAAGGGAGCCCTCTCGATCTGGCTGACTCCTATCGTGCAAGAGATGGTAGGACACCCCGGATCCTTATACTTGACGGGCAGCTTGCACTGAAGGATTGAGGTAACTTGCTCAGTCAAAAATGCCTTCTTCAAGACATTCGTCCTCCTCTTGATAGTGATCAAGTCCTTTAAAAACTTGGCATATGACGGCACTTGATGGATAGCGTCCAAAAATGGGATATTGATTTGGACCTGCTTGAATACCTCCAGAATTTCCTCATACTTCCTTCCTTTCTTGGGCGCTTGTAATCTCTCAGGGTAAGGCACTTTAGGTACAAACGACCTAGGAGGATCCTCGATAGTAGGTGTGGCTGTAGATGGCTCAGCATCTCTCTTCTCCTTGTTGCCACTTCCTTGTCCTTGCTGCATAGCAGGGTTCTCTTCCACTCGATTGTTTACTTTTCTCTCAGACCTCAATGAGACAATCGATTGCACTTGTTCCTCCCCGTGCGTAGGAGTTGATGAATTTCCAACCACAAACTGTCCTTTCGGGTTGGGCACGAGCTGACTGGGGAACTTCTCCTTCTCTTTTTCACTTAAGTGACTTGCAATTTGCCCTATTTGACTCTCTAGCTTAGCAATTGCTTGGGTGTTTACCATTGTTGCACTCCTTACTTCGCTCATAGATTGGCTAGTCATCTTCATGAACTCCTTAAGGGTGTCCTCTAGAGACTGTGAAACCGGAGCTAGCGTTTGAGTGGGAGCTTGGTAAGCAGGTGATGGTGCTGGACGGGCTGAGTGACCATGACTAGGAATTTGTGGAGCAAATCCGGGAGGGTATTGATTGTGAGCATGATTAGGGGCTCCTCCCTGATTCATTGGTTGGTTCTGCTTCCATGAAAAATTAGGTGGTTCCGCTACCCAGGATTGTAAGTCTCGAAGTAAGATCCATTCGACTGCCTCCGATAGTCATTGAAAGCATTCACTTGTTCCATAGGATACTCGGCAAAAGTCGGCATTGATGGACAATTCTATGCTAAATGCATGGGACTAGCACAGATGGAACAACTATCAACATTGAATGTGTTGGCAGCATTGATGGACTGACCCACAGCGAGAGCGTCAATCTTCTTAGTGAGAGCATCTAACTTTATCCTCAAGTCCATGTCCTCCTTAATCTCATATATACCTCCTTTCTTGGGAGCACAAGTGGACTTATCCAAACAGCTTGAAAAATCCCACTGTTGCGAGTTGTCGGACAACTTATCCAATGCTTTGTATGCTTCATCTCCCGTCAGACTTAAGAATACCCCTTCATTCATAGACTCGATCATGCTACGGTTGGGTTGAGTCAACCCTTGGTAGAAGAACTGAACGAGTCTCCACTTCTCATATCCATGTGGAGGGCATCTGATCAGTAACTCTTTGAAGTGCTCCCAGCTTTCAGAAAACTTCTCATCCTCATCCTGAGTGAAAGAACTAATCTTCTTTCGGCACTCATTCACTCTAGACATTGGGAAAAACTTATGATAAAATTTACTAAAAAGATTTTCCCAAGATGTAATAGACCTGGGTGTGTTGGAATCCAACCATGCCCTAGCTCTATCGTGAAGAGAGAAAGGGAAAAGTCGAAGATGGACTGACTCCTCAGAGAAGTTCTGGAACTTTAATGTGGCACAAATATCTTTGAACTTCTTCACATGACTGTAAGTATTTTTAAGATCTAAGTCATGAAATGAGAGTAGGAGTTGGATGACATGTGGCTTTAAATCAAAATGGGTGGTATTGGTAGGTGGTAACACTATGCAAGAAGATGAGTTAGTCGCAACGGGTGCGAACAAATCCCTAAGGTATGTAGTGGAGTCCACGTTCCAAGCTCTAGGTTGCTCTACATGCTCCAGTAGATTTGCATTCCTAAAATTTTCTCCTATCTCAATTGTCTCTCTTTCAACTAGTGCTCTTTTATGTCTCCTATGAGTTCTTTCTAAGTCGGGATCTAAATGTACCAATTCTAAGTTCAAGGATCTCCGACCAAGCATACACCGCACAAAAAGCACTAAAATTAACTAGCAGAAACAAAATAACAATAAAGTAAAATAAAATTTCAAAAAGAAAAAAAATCAAACAAAAAAATGCTAACTAACTAGTAGAAATATAAAATTAATTCAGACAAAAATTTAATTTTCACAAACCAAACAACTCCCCAGCAACGGAGCCAAAAACTTGTTGTGAGTTTTATATTACTCGTAAGCGCACGAGTCATTCGCAATATAATGTTGTGCAAGTGCGAGGTCGAATCCATAGAGAATTGCATTGTGAAAATATTTTTATCTAAACTAAGCCTATTTTAACCTAGTTCCAAGTTTTAAATTGTCTTTTGCAAAACAAATGTAAACTAAACTAAATTGATTTAAAGACTAATGATAAAAACACTAAGGTTTCTGAATCCACCTCATTAAAGTCAAGCATATATCTTCATGTTCTATATAAAAATAACCTATCAAAAAATTTCATGAATCCAACTTTAAACAAATCACAACAAATATCCCAATTAAACCAAAACAATCCAATGTATTCGCTTTTAACAAATCACAAAGGATATCCAATTTAACAAAAAACGATTTGATGTATCCATCAGATGAATTTAAACGCAACCAATCATAAGATTTTACTCAAATAATTGAACAGAACATTTATACTAAAAAAACATCATAATTGTATAAACAAATCTGAAAATATTATGCCAAACAACGGCGAGGCTTCATCTTCAACCTTATCTGAAGATTTTAGCTACTCATAATCATGAAACTAAAGTTCACAATAATAGTGCTAAACATTAAACTTTAAAACTAATAAAAGTAGTAAATTAAAAACTGACCATACATGGGGAGAAATTCCACTCACTGTTGGACGACGCTTCCCCTCGTGGTAGCAAAGCCTTCGAGATCCACTAGAAAGCTAGCAGAAGTCCTCAAGATTGCACCCCGAATGATGAAATGAGATAGGACTTTTATAGGGGAATTCTCGAAGTACAATGGGTTGCAAATTCAATGTGGGATACTGCCCGAGTGCGCTCGATCGCAGCATGATGCACTCGATCGCATGTGGTGCGTTCGAGCGTAGAATGGTGATTTCTGGTCGATGTGGGATGTTGCACTTATGCTCGTTCATAGGCTGGTGCACTCGAGCGTAGGTGCGCTTGATCACATGTCTCGTGCGCTCGATCGCACTAAGCATCCTAAGCTTTTGCTCTTTAAGCTTGACAACTCCCAAAATGCTTTGTTTTCTCCCCAAACCTATAAAAATACAAAAAACACAGAAAAGACATAAAATAAAGTGAAATAATACAAACTAAGATCTTAACAAATATAAATTAAGGGCTTAAATATGCAATATTTAACACTCATCAGAGGGCACATGTGATAAGTGCACCTGGTATCCAAGATCCATTTCCCACTGCCTTCTTGCCCCTTGCTCATATCCGAACACACAACAAGAACATCATCACCTTGTTGTTCTCCCTTGGCAACCGAAGCCTCTCCATTGTTGGTATGGCTTTTCCTCTCATCGCTTGTCATCTTCTTGCAGTCTTTCTTGACATGACCCTCCTTATGGTAGTATTAGCAACTCTTCCCTCCAAATCTCAATTTAGAATGCATTCTCCCATGGCTTTCTCCTCTACCTCTATCTCGGTAGTAGCCATGCATGTTGCTGTGCACTCTCCCATGGCTCTCTCCTCTACCTCTATCCCAGTAGTAGCCATACATGTTGCTATGCAATCTCTCATGGCTCTCTCCTCCACCTCTGTCCCAGTAGCAGCCATGCATGTTGCTGTGCACTCTCCCATGGCTCTCTCTTCTACATCTGTCCCCGGTAGTAGCCACGGTTGCTGCCATACTGAGTTGTTGGCCTTCTTTTAAAGAACAGCCTTCTTCCACTTGATGCACTCTTCATCTTGGCATCAAGATCATCTTGCAACTCTTTATTAGGATCAAATTTAAAAGTAAAGATTCGTTTACAAAGATACCTCTTATCCGGGAGAGTCTTGGCAAGAAACAACTCATCCAGTTTCTTCCATACTACAGCTGGATCTTCTGAGTCTCCGCACTCCCTTGTGACATTATCCAACATGTGCAAGAAAATGGTGATGTAAGCCATCTTCTTCATCTCGATCCGCTGGTCCTCTGTGACACTTGCTAGAAAAGTATCATCTTCTCCAAGAGCCAAGTCCAGTTTCTGTTGCACTAGAACTACCTTGATCTTCCGCTTCTATAAGGAAAAATCTCATTTTCTGTCAAACTTCTCAATACCGAAATTTGAACTCATCTTGCGGACAAGATCCCTGATTTATGCACTACCCATAAATACTTTCTTCTAAACCTCAAGAACACAGATCGAAGATGAATCTTAACACTGTTCTTGAATCACCCTCAAGAACACGATCAGATCTTGATCTTTACACCATTCTTGAATCACCCAAGAAGTTGATCTTTGATTCTTGGAGTCTTGGCTCCGTCACCTTCTTGTTCTTGCTCCGATACCCAACTGTGCAAGCTCTGATACCACTATTGGAAATCACCTTGACAAGATGCCCAGGTGGTGATCTTCCAAACACCCAAGTCTAGAATGACTTGTAAAGATTTGGAATCGAAAACAGGAACACAAAATCAAAGAAAGAAATAAGACAAGCAATTTGTTATCAAGGTTTGACAATAGCCTACATCCCTGTGAGTTCCTCCGAACCCTCTGCAGTAAATCAATTGTTCTTTACAATTACAGCAACCTTCTCCAAAACACCTCAAGTTCTTGAAGAAACCAAGAAGAGAAGAAAGGAAGAAGATAAGAACTAACAATGCTCTCTATCTAATCACTCCTCTCTCTTTATAACCAGCCTCACTACAATGAGTCCCTCTTATGTTTGCGTCTTTGCACTCTCACACAATTCTCTTTTATATGTCACTTTTTATAATTGATCTCAAACAATGTCACAATGTAATAATCAAGAGAATGAAGCTAGGTGACCCTTTATATAGTGCACCAACTTCTTGTCCATTCATGAGAGTCAATCCTCACCCTTAGATCTTGATGACCACTTAACCATGGCCTTCCATCAATCCTAAGTGGTGCTGTGCATTTTAACCTTGTATCCACGCAACTAAGAGGAGGTTTAAGCAAGATGTCCATGTGTGCTTTAGCTTTGCTTAGCGCCTATGCGCTGAACAGGGGCCGGTGCGGCGTTGGGCAGAGCACCTTTGCACCATGTTCTGGAAGGCATGGCACTGCCTTGCTTCCAGCACCTCCCTTGCTGGAAGGCGTGGTGCTGGTGGAGGAGAGGCGCGGCACTCACTGATGCTGCCCTTCACACAGCAGTGCGCACAACTTTGCTTTGTTGATTAGGGGTGTGCACACACACCCAAATGGATGCACACACATGTGTGCACTCCTTTAACATGCTGTATTTTAATCTTCCAACCTTAGTTTAGACTTTAACCATCTTTGAACCATGTTTAGACATGTTTAAACCTTAGAAAAATACCAACATATTGCATTGGCTTGAGGGCTAGTGCTATCTCCTCGCGGATGAATTTTCCAAGTCTTTCCTAAGAGAATTCATTATCTCCTTTATAATGCAATCCATTTGCCATGGTTGAAATTGCAATGTAACAATGAAAGCACCAATGTAGGTGGTGAAATGTAAAGATTGGGTAAAATTGAGGGACTGAGGTTTCTGTTTGAGTGAAGATTAGTGTTTGGATCTTGTTTTGAGTACAAGAGAACTCTTTAAATGTTCTTATTACTTGAATGAATCTGTTTGTATATAGGAAGAGCTTTATATAGAGCTCTATGCACACTTTTACATATAGAAGTGCAATAGAGGTTTATACATGTGATAAAGATGCTATTAACTAACTTCTTTAACTACTCTAATAGCTTCTAGTTACCGTCCTAGACTCTTTTAGCTAAGCTTCAACTCTCTTTTTGTCTTCATTCATCATTTCCTCATTGTCCAGGATGTTTAGCCTCTCTTGCTAGCTTCATTTGTCATCTCTTTAACCTCATTGGTAATGTTAAGCTCTTTTGACCTCATTAGTCAAGTCTTGCAGCTCCAAATCTTTTTGGTTCCTTTAGTTAACTCTTATCCCTTAGTTATCTCCCTGTAACATCTTCCCACTGCACAAGGACTTCCTGAATTACTTTACCATTTAGCACTACTTGCTTGGCATTCAGAATTGGCAAGGGAGCTAGGATTGGTTGACTGTTGATGCTGACATGAAGTGACAATAACTGTTGGGGTGGTTATGCATGATATTCCTTTTATAGGGAAATGTGGAACACATGGTGAATTTTATTAGCAGGTGGTAAGTCTAGTTTATAAGAAACTGGCCCAATGTTCTCTAGGATTTTATATGGACCAAAGAATCCCTTGTTAAATTTATGATTCACTCTTAGAGCAATAGATTGTTATCTATATATAGCTTTAGTAAGACCCAAGTGCCTAGTGTAAAAGACTTGTCAGTCCTCTTTGCATCTGCTAGTGATTTCATTCGGCTTTGTGCCTTGAGAATATTGCTCTTCTATTGCAGCAATAACTTATCTCTTGACTTCAATTCATAGTCCACAGCTTCTACTGGAGATGAGCCTGAGATGTACCTTTATAGGATAAGAGGTGGTCTACCATACAAGGCTTGATATAGAGACATTTTAATAGTAGAATGCTGGGAAGTGTTACAGCAGAATTCTACCCAAGGTAGTAGAGTAACCCACAGAGTAGGTCTATTTTGAGTGAAAAATCTTAAGTACTATTTCAGGCATCTATTCAATACTTCTGTTTAACAATCTGTTTATGGATGGTAGGAAGAAGAAGGTTGCAAAGTGGTACCACTGAAATGAAAAAGATGCTTCCAAAACTAACTTAAGAACACCTTTTCCCTATCTGATATCATGGTTTTTAGAAAACCATGATGTTTGATGACCATATCAACAAATAACTTGGCCACACTATGTGCTATAGAAATGGAGGGTAGTGCTCCAAAATGACCATATTTACTCAATTTATCCACTACTACTAAGATGACTGAGAGTCCATGAGAAGTTGGAATATCAGTAATGAAATCAAGGGAAATGTCTTCCTGGACTTGTAATGGAATAGGGAGTGATTAGAGCAGGCCTGCAGAAGCAGTGGTAGAGCATTTGGCTTGTTGGAAAAGAATGAAATTCTAGACAAACTTTTTGATGTTAGCCCTCATGTTAGGCTAAAATAAACTATCTAATATCCTCAACATAGTCTTATGAATTCCTTCATGTCTTCCAATTAGAGAGCTATGAAACTTAGTCATCACAATATTTCTAAAGGGAGATTGAGAGCTTAGAACAAACCTGTCTTTATAGAAGAATATATTGTCCTTTACTATATAATGTTTGGGAAGTAAACTTTTTTGGAGTTTGTCATGGAGTGTAAGTAGCTTAGAACTAGTCAGATTTTCTTTTTCAAGTCTTCAATGATATCAAAAGAAAGGTAAGAGGATTGGTCCCCTTTTGTAGTGTCTCCTTTTTCGAGTCTAGATAGAGCATCATAATCTTTGTTTTCAATGGCAGGCTTGTACACAATAGCATAAGAGTAACCCGAGAGTTTACTCAAGTAATTTGGAGTTCGTTTTCAATGCTGTTATAGAGTTTGTATAATTTGGCTCATTAGGTTCTTAAGTGTTTTGTGATCAGTGTGGATAATGAATTGTCTTCCCAACAAGTATTGCCTCTATTTCTTGATAGCCTGTGTAATAGCATACAACTCCTTGATATAGATAGATGATGTTGCCATCTGGAGACTGGTTTTCTTGTTGTAGAAAGCTAATGAGTGCCCTTGCTGCAATAGGACTACACCTATACCCCAGTTAGAGGCATCAGTCTCTATTGTGAAGTCTAACTCAAAGTTTGGCAAGGTGAACATAGGGCAGTGGTTAAGATAGCCTTTAGAGTATCAGAGGACTTTTGAGCCTCCACATTCTATGAAAAAGCATCCTTCTTAAGTAAACTAGTCTGAGGGAAAGCAATATGAGCATACCCTTTAACAAATTTTTGTAGTACCTAGTGAGTCCCAGAAAACCTCTCTATTGCTTGATTGTTGTGGGCACTAGCCATGTCTTAATGGCACTGATTTTGTTAGGATCAGGCTGACTCCCTTCTCAGTTACAATATGCCCCAAGTAATTAATAGTTGTCTTGGTAAAACTTGTTGTTCGTTTATCTACCTAAATCATTAAGCAAATAATCGAATTGTTTTACTTGCAAGTGCACAAGGTCTACAGTAGCATAGTGTGCAAGTGCGAGATCATTTCCACACACATATGAGGAATTTAAATAAAAATAGGCATTAATCAAATCAAGAATCACAGCATAGATATTGCAAAGGCACCGATACTGAATTATTGGTTAAATATAATTAGAGCTTCAACCAAACGCTTACTAGGGTTTACTTACACATGGTTGTGATGCTAAACATATTCATAAAATAAAAATAATGGGGAAGGAATAAACCCGAGAGAAGAGTCATCAATTCTCCTCTAAAGCTTACAACTTCAAGCAAAATCAAACGATAAAATCTAAAGTATGTTTTCTGTGCTTTACAAGTCTATATATAGGGCTCTAAGGGTGCCCCGAAACCATAATTTCCAATTTAAGGTTCAAAGACTTCTTTCCAAATCTGGCTCTGCCGCCTCTAGTGTGTGTGCGCTCGATCACATGGGTCTGCTCTCGAGCACATGGGTGTGCTCGAGCCTTCTAAGTGTGTGCATGAGTGCTTGTGCGTTCGATCACAAGAGAGGTGCGCTCGAGCGCACTTCTGTTGGTTTGCAGATCTTCACTTTTTGTTCCTTAGAGCTCCAAAATGTCTTCTTTTCTCCAAAGACCTACGAAAAACACAGAAAACACTCAAATGAAGTAGAATCTACTAAAACGTATAAACAAAGAGCCTAACAAGTATAAATTAAGGGACTTAAATATGACTATTTAAGCACTTATCACACCCCCAAATTTACATATTGCTAGTCCCTTAGCAATACAAAACAAAAGACTATATAAAAACAAAATCAAAGATAAATTCATTCTTCATGATATCCAAAAATTTGGGTTGCACATAAAACCATGATGACTGTTCACGAGTAAGCTTATAATAAAAACACATTTTTGCAATGAATAAGGATTTTAAAAGTTCATTGGTACTTACCCAAGGTTGGTTTAAGGCATCGCAAGTTTGATTTTGTGTGTGGCGAATTAGCACATAGAAGGTGGAGCTTCCAAATAATTCTAATGTATAGTGTTTCGGTGTCCAAACCTTCATCAAATTCCTTATCAGACAGAACAAAAATGGCATAGTTTTTTACTTCTTTTCTTTTTCTTTCATCATGAGATTTTTGCCATGTTGAGTTCCATTAAGCTTTCTAATTGACCATTGTAGCGAGTGTTTAGCTAATGACTCCCAAACCAGATGGTTTTAGGGCATTCGGTGTAAAGACACCCCAAAGGACTTATTAACTTGAGTCAAAAAGGCTACGGAACTAACAGGTCTTAATGCCGCCAAGTGAAATTCCCACCTTTTGACATGAACACTCACTGCTTACTGAGGAAAGAGGTCCAGTTACTCAGTGGAAAGTTTATTTAATGATCATTAGGAGCATTTTATTTTTTTTTATTTTGCATGATAAACATTTTTTCTTTATTTTTCTATGCCAAAGCATTCTTCTAACAAGTTATCGGATTATAGTTAGGTCATGGAAACATATATATATAAAAATTAAATGTCATACCCCATACAATTATGTGCTAATGTGCTTGTGTTAGTTTTAGATCAAACTTGTGAATTCTTAAGTGCCTTGAGGTAGGTAACTTAAACTTTTAAAATTCCTATTTTTAGGCTATGTGTTCTAGATTTTAAGCTTACTAATGAAGTTTTATCATATTTGCTTTAAATCAACCAAAATTTTCAAAACAAAATGAACATGCATTTATCTTCTTTTTTAAAAAAAAAAAAAAAAAACTGGGACATAGTGTGTGCATGTGTTTCCCCCTACCCCCAAACTTAATATGCACATTATCCCCAATGTGTAAGTGACATGGAAAGATCTGACTGGGAGATGGATAACTAGACTGCTTGTATTGTAAGTAGCACGCCCCCAAACTTGAACTTGATGCACGCACTATGTTCCTGAAAAAGAAAAACAAACATTGTGCCGAAAAACAAGAAATATGGATAATAAAGAGTTAAATAAACATGAATACTAACAAAAAAAGAAAATACTATAATGAAAAGGATATGTTGTGGGGTGCCTCCCATGAGCGCTAAGTTTTACGTCTTCAGCTAGACGGGGTATCCTCTTACTACTAGTCATTGGGTGGTGCAGTCGAAGAGGTACCAGGTGCGGGAGGTAGGCAATCGAGGATGACCTATAGCATCGCCTCCTGTAGTGTAAACTGTACCTCCAAACCATCTATCCGTTGATGGATCAGTCAGGTCACCTCCCTGTCCTCCCGGCGGTTGTCGGAGAGCTCACAGCGAAAGGAGGACAACTCCTCTAGAAGGTGCTGGTACGCTATGGACCCCATGTCTGGCTGGTCCTCCTCTCAAATAGGGCTCTCTGTGTGATGCTCTATGTCCATAGGATCATCTGTTACAGGCTCAGCAGCTGGGACATGCACCCGGGGTCCTCGGGGCATATGGGACTGGCTAAGGCTCCACTGGGCCCTCCTGAAGAACGGGTGGTCACTGACTGGTTCATCGATAGAGGAGCCCTTGATCCCCTCCTTCTTGAAGATGTGACTGAGTAGGAAGGGAAAGGGAAGCCCCCATGCATTAACCATGGAGGTCTAACGGCTGTGCACATGGTCCCAAAACTTGTGCATCTGGCTCCATATTACGGATGGTATAGAGTACCAGTGACCCTGATGAAAGACATATAGGGCCTGTATGAACTGAACCCTCCTCTGAGTCTTCTGCTCCAAGGGGCACATATTGCACTAGAGGATGGAGTCCACGAGCCACAAGCGGGGAGGCAACTTTGACCAGCTCCCCGCATTGTTGTGCCGGTCTGCATATTGGCGCGCACACATATCCTCGATGGTGTTGGGCAGAGAAAACGGGTCTAGCTGCTCCTCCGTATGGTTGTCCTCCGGAAAGGACTCATCACAATAGTGGAGGGCAGTGGTAATGTCTGCAGTGGTCAGCTCAATGAATCTACCCTGGATTGAGGAGGATAGGATCTCTGGTCGAGTGCAATCATAGGTCAGGTTCTCGTAGAAGCTGACCATGAATCTAGTATAAGTCGTTGAGCAGACCGACTTAAACAGCCGCTTGAGTTCCCGATCCTAAATTCTTGGACCGCCCATCTCATGGCGTCCAAGCTCTTGAAATCTCCATCTATGTTGAATGTAGTCTGGAACAGTATTTCAAAACTGTTCGAAACTATTGTTCGAAACTAAGCCGAGTGGATTGGAAGCGGTTGCTGGAGGCTCAGGAACTGGAGGCCATTTGCTTAGGCATGATAGTGCAGCTTCTGGTGTGAGTGCGCTCGATCACAGTTGATGGTGCGCTCGATCACACAGATTGAGGTTCGCTCGATCACAAAGGCCTAGCGCTCGATTGCACTCATTTATGCAATTTGTCGAATAGTTTCTGTGCGACAGAAACTTGAAGCTGTAGAAATCACACGAACGCGATCCCAAACTCCTGTAAACATGAAACAAAACAACCAACACACAGGATAAATACATAATATGATGAAAATATAAATTAAAAACCCGTGTGTGATGGTGTGCAAGTGATTAGATCAAAAGTGGGTTTTGCATACCATTTTTGACTTGGGAAAGTACAGGGCGTGTGATGGGGGAAAGAGGATGGTTATGCTAGTAGTAGGGTGATGTACGGTGGTAGGGTGGTGATTATGGTGGTGAGAGCGAGGCGTGAGGTGCAATTCTAGTAGAACAAATGTGAGTGCGACAGATAGCAAGAAGGCATGCGCGAGAGTGTAATCTTTGGTGAATAGGTTTTGTGAGTGAAATGTTTTTAAAAACCCTCATGTGCCTTCTCTGCCCTAAGTGCACTCGAGCCCATGGTGAAGTGCGCTCAATCGCACTAGTGCGCAAATATGTGATGGGATGCACTCGCGCGCTATGGAGCGCAGGGGATGTGCGCTCGAGCACACTGAGTGGTTCACTCGAGCGCAAGGCAGCATGTATAGAAAAATTAAAACTTACCAAAAATAAAGAGTTTAGAACAATACAACCACACCATACTTTAGTGGCCTCAGTACCACTAACCTTGATAGAGGCACTTTGAGCTATATTGGTATGAAAGTGGAAATTGCTCAAGTGCTCTCTATAGTAGCTTCAGTGCTACTCCTTTTGAAGGGGGCACTTAGAGCCCACCTCATGTGGTTCAAATGCTCTTGACAGCTGCTTTATCTCTAATTTTGGTGCTTGGACAATAGAAGAGAGAAAAGTAGTATTAGTAGGTTCTAGAGGTTTAACTTGAGGAATAAACTTACTTGGATGCTTTGGTGCGGCCCTAAGGAGGTGCATAGCTTTATTGTTGTCCTTAATCACATCGTCATCCTCTGGCTCAATATCAAATCTTGTGACACCATGGTTAAGGGTGGTCTTCAATGGATCAATGTGATGGACCTAGAAAACTTGCTCAACAACACCTTGCATCAAGCTTACATTAGAACATTCTATATCATCTTTGGGTGAAGTTAATGTATCAAATATTTTAAATTCTATCTCCTCACCATTTACCTTCATAGTGACAATACCTTTTTTAACACTAATATTTGTATCAACAGTTATCATAAAAGGTCTTCCTAAGATTACAGGTAAAGGTAACGGCATAGGATATTCTTCCATATCTAATACAATAAAATCAGCAGGTAAAATAAATTTACCTACTTTCACCAAAACATCCTCAAGAATGCTTCTTAGTCGTTTGATGCTTCTGTCAGCTAGTTGCAAGGTGATGGAGGTAGGTTGAAGCTCCCCCAAACCTAGTGTCTCGAATACACTGTATGGCAGCAGATTGACACTCGTCCCTAGATCAAATAGTGCATGCTCAAATAGCTGGTCACCTATCATGCAAGGAATAGTAAAACTACTTGGATCTTTTAGTTTTGGTGGTAGTTTTCTTAATAGCACAGCACTCACCTCTTCAGTTAAGGCTACCATCTCATGCTCTTGAAAATTCCCTTTATTAGTGCAACATTCTTTCAAAAATTTAGCATATGCAGGAATTTGTTTAATTGCATCTAATAAAGGAATGTTAATCTCTACTTTTCTCAAAATTTCAAAAATGTCAATCAATTTAGTCTCTTTCTTTGGCTTTACTAACCTTTGAGGGAAGGGTGGTGCATTCACCTTCTCCATCTCATTTACCTTAGATGTGGATGCTTTGTCTGGAGATGCTTGTGCAGATTTATCAATGCCTATGATCTTACCATTTCTTAGGGTTGTCACAGCATTCAGTTGCTGATGTCCTCTTGGATTAGGTAGTGGTTGGGTTGGAAGCTCACCTTGCTTTCTGCTAATCAGTTCCTTGGCCAATTGCCCCATTTGTACCTCTAGTCCTTGAATGGCTTGTTCATGTTTTGCAGTGGTCTGTCTCATCTCAGTCCAAAGTTGTCTTGTTTCTGGCATGAACTGTTCTTGAGAATTCATCAGCTGTTGGTGTTGGGATACCAACTGTTGTTGTTGTTGGGAAACCACCTCTCAAGATTCCCAGGTGATGGTCTTCCAAACACCCAAGTCTAGAATGCATTGTACAAACAAATACAGCAACCAAAGCAAGAAAGAAAAGAACAAGCAATTTGTTATCAAGGTTCAGCAATAGCCTACATCCCCATGAGTTCCTATGAACTCTCTGCACTAAACCAATGAGTTCTTACAAGTTACAGCAACTCTACTCCAAGACACCCAAGTTCTTGAAGAATCAAGAAGAGAAGAAAGAAAGTAATAGAACTATTACAAAAGCACTCTACCCACAATCTAAACTACTTCTCTCTTTACAACCAACCTTTCTTTTGAGATCTATTCTAGTGCCTCTCTATGTTTTGTGTCTTTGCGCTCTCATACTTGCACTTTAACTCTCTTGTATGATGATCACTTATATGTCACAATGTGTTATATATTGGAGATTGAAGCTAGATGACCCTTTATATAGTGCACCAACTTCTTAACCAATCTTGAGGGTCAATTTCCACCCTTAGATCTTGATGACCAACTAACAATGGCCCTCCATCAATCCTAAGTAAAGCTATGCATTTTAAACATGCCTCATGCACCCTTTGAATTGATTAATTAGTGTGCATCAGTGTGCCTTCAAGTCGTGGCCCAAAACAGGGCAGGCCGCGGCCTGAAGCAGGGCTGAACATCCTCCATGTGCATCTATTCTGGGCGCCGCAGCTTGGGGGAGGCTGAGCTATGGTGCACACCTCCTCCAGCACTTCTCTTTACTGGGTGCCGCACCCTGGAATGAGGTAGGCTGCAGTGCACACTGGTGCGCATTGATGCTGATTTTTTCCTCCTTCCTTGATACCGTTTAATGCTAAGACAAATACTAATAATCTCTACCTTTGTCTAAGTGATTAAACCCAAACCCATATACAGAGAACTCAGTATTCAAACTCATCTTAAGTCATCATATCAACCGACTCAATCCTAAGAAGTCCAAGGCAATGATTGAACTTGCTTAAAGGTAGAACTTTAGTACCTAAATCCGCAGGGTTTTTTTCCGTGGCCACCTTGTCCACATAAATGCATCCTTCTATAACATTTTCCCGAATGAAATGGTACCGAACATCCATGTGTTTTGTCCTCTTATGGAACACTGGATTCTTACACAAATGCAATGCACTTTGGCTATCCGAATACACCACAACCTGCTCCTCTAGTACCTTCAACTCTTCCAGCAACCTTTTGCACCACATAGCCTCCTTGATGGCTTCCGTAGCCGCTATATACTCAGCCTCGGTTGTTGAGAGTGCTACCACTAGCTGCAACTGAGCCTTCTAACTTACACAACATCTGTTTAAGTTGAAGAAGTAGGAAGTAATCGATCTCCTTTTATCCCGGTCTGCTCCATAGTCCGAATCAGCATAACCCTCAAGGCAGATGGACTTACCCCTCTTCTTATAAACCAACCCCACATCTGGGCCCCTTTAAGTACCTTAACAGCCACTTCATCCCAAGCCAATGCTCCTTTCCAGGATTACTCATAAACCTACTGAGGACACTTATTGCATGAGCAATATCAGGTCTAGTGCTTACCAGGGTGAACATTACAGAACTAACTGCACTAGAGTAGAGGACTTTTTCCATTTCCTTCTTCTTCTCATTCGATCTTGGACATTGATCGCTGGAGAACTTGAATGACTAGCAAGAGGAACCTTCACTGGTTTGCTATCTTCCATAGAGAACTTAGATATCATATTCTCTATATAAGAAGTTTGAGAGATCTTCAATCTGTTTCTCTCTTTTTCCCGGATGATACACATCCCAAGGATCTTCTGTGCATTGCCAAGATCCTTCATCTCAAACTCTTCACTGAGTTGAGCCTTCAATTTTCTTATCCTCTCCATGCTGCTCCTAACCAGCAACATATCATCAACATAGATAAGGATGATCACCACTTCTTCCACCTTGTGCCCCTTATAATACAAGCACGAATCATAGTAGCTCCTTATGAAACTCAGGCTGGTTACAAAGGAACCGAACCTCTTATTCCATTTCCGAGGTGATTGCTTCAGGCCATATAGAGATTTCTTTAGTTGGCACACCAAATTTCCCTGCCTTCCTTCCTCATAGCCTTCGAGTTGCCTCATGTAAATGGTCTCATCAAGCTCTCCATATAAGAACACTGTCTTCACATCCATTTGCTCGATTTCCCAATTGAATTGGACAACCAATGCTAACACTATCCTAATCATCTTGTATTTCACAACTGGTGAGAATATTTTGGTGAAGTCTATGCCTTCTCTTTGTGTGAACCCCTTCACCACCAGCCTAGCTTTATACCAGACTTTATCCCCTGGAGTGTTTCCTTCTTTGATCTTTTAGATCCATCTACAATCCACAACTCTCTCTTTTTCTAGTTTGGGCACCAATACCCAAGAGTTGTTCTTCCTCAAAGAATCCATTTCTTCCTCCATAGCTAGCTGCCACTTTGACGAATCCTTACACTCCTTGGCATCCATGTAAGTTTCTGGTTCAACCATCCCTCTTTCTATCTAAGGAGTTGCTACATTAGCGTCCGCAAAACCATATCTTAAAGGTGGTCTAACCACCCTCCTTTCCCGATCCCTTGTGAGCTGGTAGTTATTCTGACTTGCTGCATCATCCCCTTACAGTTCAATCTCCTCTTGATTGTCCTTAGCTGGGCCTTCATCAATAGGCTTAACCTGATCCGAACCTTCTTGCTTTCCTTGCTCTACCTGAACCAAATTCTCCTTGACGCAATGCTCCACAAATTTTGGACTGGTTTGCTCACTAGCCCTTGCAGGGTTAGTTTTCTCCAAGTAGGAAAATAATAATTCATTAAAAATAAATCCCTACTTATTATTAGTTTCATTCCTTTTGGTTCGAAGGACCACAATCTATACCCTATAACCCCATCACCATACCCTAGAAATACACATTTCTAGACCTTGGGTTAAGTTTATCATCCTTTTGATGTGCATATGTAGCACACCCAAAAGTCCTAAGGTTGCTCAACTTAGGGGGTTTCCCACTCCACATTTCCATGGGAGTCTTGACCTCTAAAGCTCTAGAGGGTGATCTATTAACCAAGTATGCAGCTATAGACACAGCTTCTCCCCAAAAATATTTTGGTAAACCGGACCCAATTAACATGCACCTAACCTTTTCCATAAGGGTTCTATTCATCCTCTCAGCAACTCCATTTTGTTGAGGGGTTTTCACAACCATTCTATGTCTTAGAATGCCATTTAATTCACAGAATTTATCACAATCCTTATTAAAAAAATTTAAGCCATTATCGATTCTTAACACCTTAACTACCCTGCCCATTTGAATCTCCAACAACTTTTTCCACACAACAAATTTATTCAGAGCATCCGATTTATTTTTAAGCAAATAAACTCAAACCACTCTTGAATAATCATCAATTAAAGACAGAAAGTAAAGATTACCTCCCTATGTTGGTGTCCTTGCTGGTCCCCAAAGATCCACATGGATGTAGCCAAGAATCCCTTTAGACTTGTGCACTCTAGTGTTGAAGCTGACCCGATATTGCTTCCCAAGAATGCAACTCTCACAGAAATCTATTTTCTCTACTTTGTCACCACCAAGTAGACCATCCTTGCTGAGAACTTGCAGCCCCTTTTCACTTATATGTCCCAAGCGATTGTGCCAAAGTGCTGCCTTATCCATCTCAGCCATCAAGCTTGCTACTTGATCCTTGATTTTTGTCTCACCGATCATCTCATAAAGTCCATCTTTGATTGCTGCTTTGATCACTATTAAAGAACCCTTGGTTACCTTGATCTTTCCTCCCTCAGCTTTGTATGTATACCCCATGGAATTCAGCTACCCCAATGAGATCAAATTCCTCCTTAAATCTGGGAGATACCTTACATTTCGCAGTAGCCTTATGACTCCATCAAACATCCTCAACTGGATATCTCCTGTAATACCAGTATTTATAAGTATTGAATAAAATAATTCTTTTGAAAAAAAAATAGTACGTAGACATCATTAAAAAAAGGGGCTGGATGTCTCTGGACGTCTAAGAAAAGGAAAAGAAAAAAAAATTGATATAAAAAAAAAGTCAAAAAAGTCAAAAAAAAAAAAAAAAAAACTCAAAGGTCAAGATAAGTGGGTAGTAGTTGCAACTGCCAAATTTAATAAGCCAATTAAATTGCCTTGCATGTCTCCAAATCGTGGAGACCCTTAGAGGGGGCTGCTGAAGTTTTTGTAGCCCAAGCTTTCCTATATATATAGTAGATGTAAGCGTATAATTTTCTCAAGAGATTACGTTTAGTTCCTTTAAATTATTAGTTTTCTTAAAACATTTGGGAGTTCAAAGAAAGTTTGAAAGAGCAAAATTTTGAAGATATTAAGGTAGAATTTTGTAGAGAATCCAGAATAACTATCAGAAAAACATAAGGTAATATTATAGTCTTTATTTTTGGAATTTTTAGTATTTATGAAATTTCCTTGAATACAAAGTGGGAATTTTCAAAGTGAGTGGTTTCTAACGAATTGAAGGATAATTTATAAATTTAATATAAATATGATAGCAGGTGTTGAGGATCTACAATCGGGGGAAGTTTCTGCGAAGAACGAGAAAGGTAAGGAGGTGATCCACGGGTAGCTTTAAGTGCTATGTGGTGAGTTGAATTTACTTTAAGCAGTCTAAATAAAAAATTGAAAAATTTAGTGATAATAATAAAATAAATTATTAGCTTATGTTGTGGTGATAGATAAAGATTTGGTCGATATTTATATGAATTTTGGACATTTAGAAAATTATTAGGAGAGAAATAATATTTTTGGGGATAATAAGTTGACTTAATAATAAAACATTAGGTGAGATTTTTGATGAGTTATATTGATGTTTTTATACGAATTTTGAATATATGAAATTTTGGGGATCTTGACAAGCTTTAATAGATGGTTTGATGTGATTATGGAATAAGAGGGATTTAGTGGAATTTTATATAATTTGATAAAAATCATGATGATTTGATAGGATTTAGGATAAAATTTAGTGGATCTTGACAAGCTTTAATGGATGATTGAAGTGATTTGGGATGAGAGGGATTTAGTGGAATTTTTGTTATATAAATTTAAGAATAATCAGGATTGTCAATTTAAGTGTGTTGAATTTATGTTGTTTTTACATTTCTGTTCAGATGCATATTTAATATCATTGCTCATATGCATGTGCATTTAATGAAAAAGAAAAGAACTGGGAAGGCAGCTGGTCTAATGAAAAGAAAAGAACCGGGAAGGCAGTTGGTCTAAAAAAAATGAAAGAACCGGGAAGGCAGTCGGTCTAATAAAAAAAATGAAAGAACCTGGAAGGCAGTCGGTCTAATAAAAAAATGAAGAATCGGGAAGGCAGCCGGTCTAAATGAGAATGAAAGAACCGGGAAGGCAGCCAATCTAAGATAATAACAACCTATCGACAGGTGGGAAGACGTTCCCATCATAATTCATGCATTTGCATTTGTTTTAATTATTTCTGCATTATTGAAATGCTGAGGTGTGGTATGTTATTATGAAATTGTTTATAGATGATGTGGTCTCTCAGAGAGAGAAAATTATGGTAAGAAAGAAGCAGAGAATGATAAAGACCATTTAAATGATGGACTTTATGATGTGAACCTCATTACGAGGTATTTATGTTATAATTGATGGTCTTAGGGTGGACCAATGATTGAGAAGAAGAGATTGATAGAAAATGAATTTTATGACATGTGTAATAATAGTAAAAAGTTGTCATCAGGTTATGTGAAAAATAAATGATTAAATAATAAAGGACTATTTTTGGAATTTGGAATACTTTTAGTAAATTAAATTCACTGAGCTTGTGAAGCTCACCCCTCATTGTATAATGATTTCAGGTAGCATACACGACAAGTAGTTTGGTGGGTCAAAAGTCAGACGGATTCAATTTCTGTAAGCCACGTATGTGTCAATATCCTCAGACTAGTGAGAAAAGGAAATAAATAATATTTGTAAATATTCATGCATATTATGTTGTAAATTATTTGTAAGTTAATATCAGATTTATATACCTCCTCTATTGAGGGTTGAGGATTTAATAAAAAAAAAATTTAGAATTATTTTTATGTTTGCATATATGTGTTGTGCTGGGATTCTCAAAATGTGGTGACACTGTTTCGGGGGTGGCCAACCCGCGATGGGTCATTACAATTTTGGTATCAGAGCATTAGGTTTTAAGATTCTGCAGACTGCATGAGAACTTAAAAAGTGGAAGATCTAAATAAATTATATTCTTAAATGCAGAGTCTGAGGATGACACATGGTCGTGTGAGAGCTAGAGGTAGAAATCTAAATCAGAAGGGACGTGATAGACCCCCAATTTTTAGGAGGACTGAAGTAGAGGAGGAAGTTGAGTCTGTAATTCCCTCAAGGGAACATGTTGATGGTGCAGCTAGTACCAGTAGAGCTGGGAGAGTATCTGAGTGTAGGTATGATGAATTGAGATAAGCCCTTAATCATGTTATAGAAAGGATGAATACAGATGAAGAAATGAGGAATGCAGCTGAAGAAAGGGCTGCTAATTTGTAGAGAAGATTAGAGGAAAGGAATAGAAGAGAACCGGATGTGGTGAGGCAAGAGGCTCCTGAGGGAGGGGTATTTGCAAATGAGATGCAAGAGGATTGTTTTGTGAGGTTTCTTAACTTTAAAGCTCAGTTTTTTAAGGGATCAGCAAATCCGGTGGAAGCTGAGCAATGGATTAGGCACGTGGAGAAATATTTTTAGGTTTTACCGGTGTCAGATAGACAAAAGGTTGCTTTTGCTTCATTTATGCTGTAGGGTGAGGCTTCATAATGGTGGGAAGACATTCTGCCTAGGGTGAAAAGACGGGTAGATCAACCTTTGACTTGGAATAAGTTTAAGGATGAATTCTTTGCAAAGTATTTTCCAGATACTTTTCGGGCACAACAAGAAAGAGATTTTATTCACATAAGATAGGGAAATTTATCAGTGGTTGAATACGATAGTAAATTTATAGCCCTGTCAAGGTTTGTACCTGAGTTCGTGAATACAGAGGAAAGAAAATGTAAGAGATTTTTAGACGGATTACACTATGATATTCGGACTAAACTCTCTTATATGGGCATAGGGGATTATGTTGTACTAGTGGATAAAGCATTACAGATTGTAAAAGATCTGATAGAGTTGAGAGGGACGAGGGATTGGTTGAAGAGGTCTAGATTTGAGGGATCTAGAGGAGGTAGCAGTATGGGTGTACAGGGTGGAAGACCACCCCAGAGGGGGCGTTCCTTATCACAATGAACTATATGGCAGAGTCAGAGGCAAGCAGGATCTGTTGCTTTTGTAGCCCAGAGTAATACCAGTGGGACCCTTCGATTTGGGAGACAATCGATGGGAACTGGGAGTTATGGTAGAGGAGTGAATATGCCACCAAAGGGAAGTGGTAATCTGATGGATAATCGGCAGTCAAAGGTTTGCTATAGGTGTAATCAGATAGGACATCTGTCTCGGAATTGTCCTACGCAGATATGCTTTGTATGTGGTGAGGGAAGACATGTTGCTGTAGATTGTCCAGTGAGGAAATCTGCTGAAGTAAACATTGGAAGTGTCGGGAGAAGACCGATGGAGAGAGGCAGTGGATCAAGGAGTGTGCGGGGCAAATGTTGAGGATCTATAGCAGAGCGAGGACATGGCAGTCAGATTCAGTCTGGAGATGGTAGAGTCTATGCATTGACCCAGCAGGATGCACAAGCCACTCTTGATGTTGTTATGGGTATGATATCTATCCTTGGTAGGGCTGCTAGATTATTAATTGATCCTAATGTAACCTATTCTTTCGCATCTAGTAGTTATATGAAATCTATTGATGCTAGTACTAGTCCTTTGATGCATGCAATTATTGTTGAGATTCCTACTGGAGATAAGGTTATTATTAGAACAATCTATCGAGGTTGTGTGATTAATATTGCTGATAGAGAATTTAAAGTTAATTTATTGCCTTTAGATATGACAGATTTTGATGTAATTCTGGGGATGAATTGGTTATTTGCATATCATGCTTGGCTAGATTGTTTTAGGAAAAATGTAGTGTTCAGGATACCCGGACAGGAGGAGTTTAATTTTCAGGGAGAACGTAAGGTACTTGTTAATTGTCTGATTTCTGCCTTAATTGCTAGCAAATGGTTGAGGAAGGGTTGTGAGGGGTATTTAGCCTATGTGATGGATACTAGCAATATTTTGCTAGTAAAAATTTTTTCTGATGTATTCTCTGAAGAGTTGACTGGGTTGCCTCCTAATAGGGAGATTGAATTTTCTATTGAAGTGATTTCAGGATCAACACCCATATCCATAGCACCCTATAGAATGGCACCAGCTGAATTGAGAGAGTTGAAAGTTCAGCTTCAAGAGTTGCTAAATAAACAGTTTATCCGACCTAGTACATCTCACCTTGGGGAGCCCCTGTGTTATTTGTCAAGAAGAAGGATGGGACATTGAGATTATGTGTTGATTATAGACAGTTGAATAAGATCACCATCAAGAATAAATATCCTTTACCCAGGATAGATGATTTATTCGAACAGTTACAGGGGGTTAGAGTGTTTTCTAAGATAAACTTTAGGTCGGGTTATCATCAATTGAGGATAAAGGAGGGGGACGTGCCTAAAACAGCTTTTAGGACACGACATGGCCATTATGAGTTCTTAGTGATGCCTTTTGGGTTAACCAATGCACCTGCAGCATTTATGGACCTTATGAATCGGGTGTTTAAACCATTCTTGGACAGATTTGTAATTGTGTTTATTGATGATATTTTGGTATATTCCAAGAATGAAAAGGAGCATATGCAACATTTGGAGATAGTGTTAGAGATTCTGAGGAAAGAGAAACTATATGCGAAGTTCTCTAAATGTGAGTTTTGGTTGAACGAGATATCTTTCTTGGGGCATGTTGTGTCGGGAGAGGGGATAGCAGTTGACCCACAAAAAGTAGAAGCAGTGTTGAATTGGGAAAAACCCACAAGTGTAACCGAAATTAGAAACTTTTTGGGGTTGGCTGGTTATTATAGGAGATTTATCCAAAAATTTTCTATGATTGTTGGACCTTTGACTAAATTGACCAGGAAGGATATGAAGTTTAGGTGGTCAGAGGAATGTGAGAGAAGTTTCCAGCTGTTGAAAGAAAGACTGACTACTGCCCCAGTATTAGTGCTTCCTTCTGCTGATGAAGGATTTGTGGTTTATAGTGATGCGTCATATCAGGGGTTGGGATGTGTGTTGATGCAACATGGGAGAGTTATAGCTTATGCATCTAGGCAACTGAAAAACCATGAGAGGAATTACCTGACCAATGATTTAGAATTGGCTGCCATAGTTTTTGCTTTAAAAATTTGGAGACACCATCTATATGGAGCCAAGTGTGAAATTTTTACTGATCATAAAAGTTTGACGCATTTACCAACCCAGAAAGAATTGAATTTGAGGTAGAGGAGGTGGATGGAATTGATTCGTGATTATGACTGTACAATTCACTATTATCCAGGAAAGGCTAATGTAGTAGCTGATGCATTGAGTAGAAAGGCTACAGGGAGATTAGCTGTCATTGGGAGTCATAATACTAGCCTGATGATGGAATTAAGAAGAATAAGAATGCAATTGAGTGTCAATGATCAAGGAGTATTAATGGCAAATATGGTGATACAATCTTCTATTATTGATCGTTTATTACAACTACAGGGTAAAGATGAGGGGATAGAGAAAATCAGACAAGAAGTGTTGAGTGGGAAGTCGACCGAGTTTAGAATTAGAGAAGATGGTATGGTAGTATTAGGGCATAGAGTTTGTGTTCCCAATGATGTGGAGATTAGAAAGGAGATATTAAGGGAGGCTCATGATTCTGTATACTCCATGCACCCAGGTAATAATAAGATGTACAGGGGGTTGAAACAGAATTATTGGTGGTCAGGAATGAAGAAGGATGTAGCAGAATACATTGCTAGATGTTTGACTTGTCAGCAGGTAAAGTCTGAGAATAGACATCCAGCAGGTTTATTACAACCTCTTCCAGTACCTGAGTGGGCATGGGAAAATGTAAGTATGGATTTTGTCTCTGGCTTTCCCCGTATCCAGAGAGGGCATGATGCTATATGGGTTATAGTGGATAGACTTTCTAAGTCTTCATATTTTCTTCCTATTAAAACTACTTGGAGTCCAGAAAAGCTGGCTGAGTTGTATGTAGCAGAGATAGTAAATTTACATGGAGTACCCTTGAGTTTCATATCCGATAGAGATACTAGATTTACCTCTAGATTTTGGAGAGGTTTCCAAGAAGCGATGGGTACTCAATTACAATTTAGTACAGCTTTTCATCCACAAACTGACAGGCAAACGGAGAGAATCATCAGAATACTAGAGGATATGCTGAGAGCAAGTGTATTGAGTTTCTCAGTGAGCTGGGATGCTTATTTGCCTTTGATTGAGTTTGCATATAATAATCAGTATCAAACTAGTATTTGGATGGTACCTTTCGAGGCCTTATATGGTAGAAGGTGTAGAACTGTATGCTGGGAAAAAGTTGGAGAGAGAAAGATATATGGCCCAGAAATGATAGACTTGACTACTGAGAGGATCAAACTGGTTAGGGAGAACCTCAGAGCAGCTCAGAATAGAAAAAAAGGATATGCTGATAAAAGAAGACGGCCTATCGAATTCCAAGTTGGTGATTGGGTATTCTTGAAGATATCTCCATGGAGGGGAGTGTTGAGGTTTAAAAAGAGTGGAAAGTTGAGCCCGAGATTTATTGGGCCTTATGAGGTGATTGAGAGAATTGGGCTTGTAGCATATCGTTCGGATTTGCCTCCGGAATTAAAGCAATTACATAATGTTTTTCATGTGTCTCTACTGAGGAAATACTTGCACGATGAGTCCCATAACATCTTGAATCAGGCGATAGAAATTCAGAAAGATTTGACTTTTATGCTAGTACTAGTCAGAATACTAGATAGAGAGGATCAAGTCTTGCGAAATAAAGTCATTCCTTTTATTCAAGTATTATGGCGCAATAAAGATGCCGAAGAAGTCACGTGGAAACATGAAGAAAGAATGAGGAAGAATTACCCCCAACTCTTTTCTTGATTTTGGTAAGAAAATTTTGGTGACGAAATTTTTGTAAGGAGGGTAGAATTGTAATACCCGTATTTATAAGTATTGAATAAATAATTCTTTTGAAAAAAAAAATTTTAGGACATAGACATCATTAAAAAAAAAAGGAGCTGGATGTCTCTGGATGTCTAAGAGAAGGAAAAGAAAAAATAATAATATAAAAAAATTTAAAAAAAAAAAACTCAAAGGTCAAGATAAGTGGGCAGTAGTTGCAACTACCAAATTTAAGAAGGCAATTAAATTGCCTTGCATGTCTCCAAATCGTGGAGACCCTTGGAGGGGGCTGCTGAAGTTTTTGCAGCCCAAGCTTTCCTATATATATATATATATATATAGTAGATGTAAGTGTATAATTTTCTCAAGAGATTACGTTTAGTTCCTTTAAATTATTAGTTTTCTTAAAACATTTGGGAGTTTAAAGAAAGTTTGAAAAAGCAAAATTTTGAAGGTGTTACAGTAGAACTTAAAACATTTGGGAGTTCAAAGAAAGTTTGAAAGAGCAAAATTTTGAAGGTGTTATGGTAGAATTTTGTAGAGAATCCAAAATAACTATCAGAAAAACGGAAGGTAATATTATAGTGTTTATTTTTGAAAATTTTAATATTTATGAAATTTCTCTGAATACAAAGTGGGAATTTTCAAAGTGAGTGGTTTCTAACAAATTGAAGGATAAATTATAAATTTAATATAAATATGATATCAGGTGTTGACGATCTACAATCGGGGGAAGTTTCTGCAAGGAACGGGAAAGGTAAAGAGGTGATCCACGAGTAGCTTTAAGTTCTACGTGGTGAGTTGAATTTACTTTAAGTAATCTAAATAAAAAAAAATTGAAAAATTTAGTGATAATATTAAAATAAATTATTAGTTTATGTTGTCGTGATAGATAACGATTTGGTCGATATTTATATGAATTTTGGAGATTTAGAAAATTATTAGGAGAGAAATAATATTTTTAGGGATAATAAGTTGATTTAATAATAAAACATTAAATGAGATTTTTGATGAGTTGTATTGATGTTTTGATACGAATTTTGAGAAGATGAATTTTTGGGGATCTTGACAAGCTTTAATAGATGGTTTGATGTGATTTTGGAATAAGAGGGATTTAGTGGAATTTTATATAATTTGATAAAAATTAGGATGATTTGATAAGATTTGAGATAAAATTTAGTGGATTTTGGCAAGCTTTAATGGATGATTGATGTGATTTGGGATGATAGAAATTTAGTGAAATTTTTATTATATAAATTTGAGAATTATCAGGATTGTCAATTTAAGTGTGTTGAATTTATGTTGTTTTTACATTTATGTTCAGATGCATATTTCATATTATTGCTCATATGCATATGCATTTAATGAAAAAGAAAAGAACCGGGAAGGCAGCCGGTTTAAAAAAAAACAAAAAAATGAAAGAACCGGGAATGCAGCCGGTCTTATGAGATTAAAAGAACCGAAAAGGCAGCCGGTCTAAGATAATAACAACCTGTCGACAGGTGGGAAGATGTTCTCATCATAATTCATGCATTTGCATTTGTTTTAATTATTTCTGCATTATTGAAATACTGAGGTGTGGTATGTTATTATGAAATTGTTTATAGATGATGTAGTCTCTCAAAGAGAGAAAATTATGGTAAGAAAGAAGCAGAGAATGATAAAGACTATTTAAATGATGGACTTTATGATGTGAACCTCATTACGAGGTATTTATGTTATAATTGATGGTCTTAAGGTGGACCAATGATTAAGAAGAAGAGATTGATAGAAAATGAATCTTATGACATGTGTAATAATAGTAAAAAGTTATGATCAAGTTATGTGAAAAATAAATGATTAAATAATAAATGACTATTTATGGAATTTTGAATACTTTTAGTAAATTAAATTCACTGAGCTTGTGAAGCTCACCCCTCATTGTACAATGATTTTAGGTAGCAGACAGGACAAGTAGTTTGGTGGGTCAAAAGTCAGACGGAGTCAATTTCTATAAGCCATATATGTGTCAATATCCTCAGACTAGTGAGAAAAGGAAATAAATAATATTTGTAAATATTCATGCATATTACGTTGTAAATTATTTGTAAGTTAATATTAGATTTATATACCTCCCCTGTTGACGGTTGAGGATTTAAAAAAAAAAATTGTTAGTATTATTTTTATGTTTGCATATATGTGTTGTGCTGGGATTCTAAAAATGTGGTGACACCGTTTTGGGGGTGGCCAACCCGAGATGGGTCGTTACATCTCCTATCCCCCTCACTTGGCAAGAATTGTCATTCCCCAAGAAAACCCTTCCTTCATTGATCTCCTTGAAATTCTTCAACCATTCCTTATGAGGGCACATGTGATAAGTGCACCTGGAATCCAGAATACATTTCTTGCTGCCTTGCCTCCTACTCACATTTGAGCATACAACATGAACATCATCTTGCTGTTCTCCTTTGGCAACCGAAGCCTCTCTATTGTTGGCATGGCTTCTCCCTCTCTCATCCCACAACCTCTTCTTGCAATCTTTCTTGAAGTGACCCTCCTTGTTACAGTAGAAGCATCGCCTTCCTCCAAACTTCGGTTTGGAATGCGATCTCCTATGGCTCTGCCCTTTACCTCTTGATTTCTCTCGGTAGTTGCCATGAATGCTACTACCATTCCGAGTTGTTGGCCTTCCTCTTATGAACAACCCTTCCCCACTTGATGCCTCCCTACTCTTGGCTTTGAAATCATGAGCCCTTATAGCATTGATCACAATTTCTTTGGTTAGTGTATCTCTTCCATATTCAATTGCATTAATTAAACTATCAAAACAATCAGGAAGACAATTTAATAACATAACAGCCAATTGTTCATCCGAGAATTTAATAATACAACTAGTCAAATCTTGAACTAGTTTATTAAAGACATCAAGATTATCTTGCAACTCTTTATTAGGATCCATTTTAAAAGCAAAAATTCTTTTAAGAAGATAAATCTTGTTAGGGAGAGTTTTGGTAAGAAACAACTCATCTAGTTTCTTCCATATGACAACAGGATCTTCTGAGTCTCCGCACTCCCTTGTGACACTATCCGACATATGTAGGAAGATGGTGCTATACGCCATCTTCTTCATCTCAATCCACTGGACCTCCGTGATACTTGCTGGAAAAGCATCATCTTCTCCAAGAGCCAAGTCCACCTTCTGTTGCATAAGAACAACCTTGATCTTCCGCTTCCACAGGGAAAAATCTCCCTTTTCATTAAACTTCTCAACAACAAAATTTGAACCCATCTTGTGGAGAGGATCTCAGATTTTTGTAGCACCCACAAATGCTTTCCAACTTCTTCTAAACCTCAAGAACACAATCAAAGATTGATTTCAATACCATTCTTGAATCAACCTCAAGAACACGATCTGATCTTGATCTTTACTCCATTCTTGAATCACCCAAGAAGTTTGTTCTTTGATTCTTGGAATCTTGCTCCGATACCTTCTGTTCTTGCTCTGATACCCAATTGTGCAAGCTCTGATACAACTGTTGGGAAAACACCTCTCAAGATGCCCCGGTGATGGTCTTCCAAACACCCAAGTCTAAAATGACTTGTACAAACAAATACGGCAACCAAAGCAAGAAAGAAAATAACAAGCAATTTGTTATCGAGGTTCAACAATAACCTACGTCCCAGTGAGTTCCTCTAAACTCTCTGCACTAAACCAATGAGTTCTTACAAGTTACAGCAACTCCACTCCAAGAAACCTAAGTCTTGAAGAATCAAGAAGAGAAGAAAGAAAGTGATAGAACTATTACAAAAGCACTCTACCCACAATCTATACTACTTCTCTCTTTACAACCAGTTTTTTTAGATCTATTCTAGTGCCTCTCTCTGTTTTGTGTCGTTGCACTCTCACACTTGCACTTTAACTCTCTTGTATGATGATCACTTGTATGTCACAATGTGTTATATTTTGGAGATTGAAGCTAGGTGACCATTTATATAGTGCACCAACTTCTTGACCAATCTTAAGGGTCAATATCCACCCTTAGATCTTGATGACCAATTAACCATGGCCCTCCATCAATCCTAAGTAAAGTTGTGCATTTTAAACATGGCTCACGCACCCTTTGATTTGATGAATTAGGGTGCATCAGTGTGCCTTTAAGCTGCGGCCCAAAACAGGGTAGGCCGTGGCCTGAAGCAGGGCTGAACATCCTCCATGTGCATACATTCTGGGCGCTGCGGCCTGGGGGAGGCTGAGCCACGGCACACACCTCCTCTAGCACTTTTCCTTGCTGGGCGTCGTACCTTGGAATGAGCTGGGCCACGGCACACACTGGTGTGTATTGATGCAGATTTTTTCCTTCTTCCTTGCAACCGTTTAATGCTAAGACAAATATCAACAGTTGTTGAGTTGCCAGTTTCCTCACAGGAATCTCTAGGTCATTTTTCTTTGGTTCGAGAACAGAGTGGCCTACTGGTTGGGAGTTTCTTCGCTGCCCTTGATTGTTCTGATTGTTGCTACAGGAAAAGTTTGGGTGATTCCACCATCCAGGGATATAAGTGTTTGCATATGGATTGTTCTTTAGCGGATAGTTGTTTTGTCCCACGTAATTTGCTTGCTCAGGGTTTGCAGATGAATACAAGGGACATTTCTCAGTATTATGATCAAATTGAGAACATATAACACATACCTGGAGTGGTGTCACTGGTGGATTAGATGATACATTCTGAGTAGCCATGGCTTTAACTAGCAGATCTAGTTTCCTCTCCACAACAACTATTTGGGTAAAGGATCTTCCATTTAGGTTCACCTCATACATACCTTTGCTCTTGGTTCCACGTCTACCTCGAAAGGAGAATTGTTGGGTGTATTCACTTAAGGTCTCGAGTAGCTCCATGGATTCTTCGCTACTTTTCTCCATCAGCACTCCTCCACAACCTGAATCCATAATACTTTTATTAGTATCACTTAAACCTTTATAGAAAGCTTGTACCAGTTCATCCCGAGGTAGATTGTGATGTGGGCATTTGAGTAGCAGCTCGTTGAAATGTCCTCATGCCTCAAAGAATAGGTCTCCATCCTTTTGTTGGAAAGACTGAATCTCTTTCCTCATTTGCCTCGTCTTTTGGGCTGGGAAAAATTTCCTTAGGAATTTGTTGGCCAACTCTTCCCAAGTGTGGATAGAAACTGCAGGCAATGAATTGTACCACAGTTTAGCATTATCTTTTAAGGAGAAAGAGAAAAGAATTAACCTGATTCCTTCTTGGTCTAAACCTCGGATGTGCTGGAATTTGTAGAGATCGAAGAGCTCTCGAAGGTGTAAGTGTGGATCCTCATTAGGTGTACCCCTAAAGTGAGTCAATGCACTGAGTATCTACGGAGATATGTAGTAGTTGCCTTCTGCCTCTGGTTGATAAGCAATGCAAGATGGTTAGTCGAGGTTCTGTGGGATGAAAGATTGCTTCATCGGTCTCGTCTTAGGTGGTTGTTGATTTTCGATCTGTTCCGCCATTGGTGCTTCTTCCTTGATTTCTTCTTCTACCTCTTCAGAGTTTTCTCTAAGCCTCGGATGGTCCACTCAAGCTCGGTATCGAGGGGAAATAACATTAGATGTCTGGATTGACGCCCATGCATTAATCAGTAACAATTGCTTTAGTGAAATAGTTCAACATTGCTGCTCAGGTGACTCTTTGCCTTAAGTACGCTCAATCGCACAGAGGGATGCACTCGATCGCAAGTGGTATAGAGAGTTCTGCTGGAGTACCTAAAACAGAAAACAAAAAGGAAATAGATTAGGTTTTGAATGAAACAAAAATAAAGGAAACAAAAAACATAAACTTAAAATTTGAGATTTTTGATAAAAATAAAACAGAATAAATAAATAAAAATTACTAAACTAAATGAAAATAATTCTAGAAAGAAATTTAGCGCAATCCCCGACAGCAGCGCCAAAAACTTATTGTCCGTTTATCTACCTAAATCATTAAGAAAATAATCGAACTTGTTTTACTTACAAGTGCACAAGGTCTACAGTAGCATAATGTGCAAGTGTGAGATCATTTCCACAAGGATTGGTGAATTTTGATTTAGAATTAATTTCACAAAGTAAAAATAGATAGAAATAAATATTGAGTCTAGATTAATAATAATGATAGAGGCGTAGGGACTTGGTATCCACCACTAATCATGCTACCCCAATAAAACAATATACCAATGCTCTGCTCATGCTATGAATACCTGCTGGTTGTCAACCTAAGGGCTTGGTCCACTCCTTAGGCTATTGATTTCCCTATGCAATGAGTTAGGCATGGTGTATACTCAAACTCTTTTCTCTCTTAAGGGATTCAACATGGTGTATACTAAGTTGTTCCTTAAGATAGCATAAAGTCTATGGAAATCGACAACCACACGAGACCTAGGGCTTAGTCCGCTCCCGATTTCCCATGTTAATTAACCTAAGAATCTGGTGTGGATATCTTTTGTTACTATTGTTGAACCCAGGAATCGGTCATCCAAATTGATTCATCTAACTAATCCATACCACATGCATACATTGATCAGACACACACATATGAGGAACTTAAATAAAAACAGTTATTAATCAAATCAAGAATCACAGCATAACAATTGCAAATGCACCAATACTGAATTATTGGTTAAACATAATTAGGGCTTCAACCGAGCCCTTACTAGGGTTTAGTTACACATGGTTGTGATGCTAAACATATTCATAAAATAAAAATAAAGGGGAAGGAATAAACCCGAGAGAAGAGTCGTCAATTCTCCTCTAAAGCTTACAACTTCAAGCAAAATCCAAAGTACGTTTTTTGTGCTTTATAAGTCTATATATAGGGCTCTAAGGGTGCCCCGAAACCCTAATTTCCAATTTAAGGTCCGAAGACTTCTTTCCAAATCTGGCTCTGCCGCCTCTGGTGCGTGTGCGCTTGATCACATGGGTCTGCACTCGAGCGCATGGGTGCGCTCGAGCCTTCTAAATATGGGCATGAGTGCTTGTGTGCTCGATCACAAGAGAGTTGCGCTCGAGCGCACCTCTGCTGGTTTGCAGATCTTCACTTTTTGTTCTTTAGAGCTCCAAAATGTATTCTTTTCTCCAAAGACCTATGAAAAACACAGAAAACACTAAAATGAAGTAGAATCTACTAAAACATATAAACAAAGAGCTTAACAAGTGTAAATTAAGGGGCTTAAATATGACTATTTAAACACTTATCAAAACTGCATTTCTTAAGTTTGGCAAACAACTTATTAGAATATAAGTATTGTACGACTATGTGTGGGTGAAGCAAATGATCAGAGTTATAGCATAACCCTTTTTCTGTCCTTATCTTTAATTCAGTAGCTGAAAGCTTCTTGATGGGTAATTAATGGAAAATTGGAGCACGTGGTTGTTTAAAGACTATAGAATTTGGTGTAGCTAGTAAACTAATGGTTATGTTGGGTTTTTTACCATTGAGGTCTTCATTCTTGAATTCCAAGTATTTTTCTTAATATAATTTAACCAATGACATGGCTTAAAGAATATAATGAGGTTGAGCTACTAATAACTCCCTTCTTAACTCAAGTTTTAGACAGGAAATGAAGAAACTAATCAAGAATGATTTAGGAAGGCCAGTTACCTTATTGGACAAGAACTCAAATCTTTATTCGTAGTCTGTCACAGTGCCCATTTGTTGAATATTGGCAAGTGCTCATTTTTAATCTTCATATACTGAAGTTCTAAATCTTTCTTTGATGTTGGCAAGAAAGGTGTGCCAATTTTAGATGTAGCCATTAGAGTTTGCCCACTGATACCAAGCATTAGTAGGGTCATCCATGTGAAAGGATGAAATGAGAAGCCTTTGATCATAATGAGTACCATGGTAGTTGAAAAACCATTCTACTTTGAATGCCCTACCCACTGGATCTATGCCATCAAACCTTGGCATATCTAACTTCATGATCCTTGGTCCTTGACACTATTGTGTGTGCATCCCCATTTGTGAACCCATGCGTTTTTCTGGTGGTTATTGCCTTTCTTGGGGTCTTCTCTGAAACTTCATCTCAAAAGTTATTGGAGAAGTTTGTAATTGAACCATGAGTGATTCCATATCCGTGAGTTTTACCTTTGTATTCTCTACAGTCTTCTTGATAGAGCTCGTTTCTAAGGAAAATGCAGTTTGCAATTGCCACATTGACTTGATCTGCTCTTCAATCTTTGCAAAATGAGTGCCTTCAGTCATGGTGTAATCTTGAAAAAGAAGTATGAAAATATCTTGGAAGAGGTTACTGGTGAGGAAAACGGAATGGGAGAGAGTGGTAAGAAAAAATCTCAATGGAAGCACCAATTGATACAAGATGTATCAAGATCTTGATAGGTTCAAGATCCTAAACTCGGATTCTAAAGAGGAAGAAGAGAAAAAAAAAAGAGTTTTAGAGGAGAAGATATTGAATTTCTTATTTATTGACTTATGTACATGAATGTGTAGAGTATTTATACAACTTCATATTATAAGAATTGATACCTAAGGCTAACAGTTGTAACTACTTTATATTATGACCTAATTGATTGCTAACTACCTTGCTCCTCCAGATTCTCTTGTCTTTACCTTTGCCTTCTAGCTCATTTCATTATCTTTAAGTCACTCATATAACTACTTCAGTCTTAGAGACCTTCTAAGAACTATTGAGCTAGTTACTAGTGTATCTTCCATATTGTTTACTAGTGCAGCTTCCAAGCCATTCTTGTTTTGTTACAACAGCTGAAATTAAGCTTGTTGTCTTCCTTTCTACTGGAGCTAAGCTTGCTGGATATGCATCATGTTTCCAGCTAATACTTGCCAATTGGATTTTAAAATAGGGATGATACAATTACTCCCTATGTTCCCTGGCTTGGAAAATGAAAACCCATATGTGCACATTAGAGAGTTTGAGGAAGTAGTTGCGACTTTTCATAGTCAAAATGCAACTGATGACATTGTGAGACTTAAGTTCTTTCCTTTCTCTTTGAAGGATAGAGCTAAGAGTTAGCTATACTCACTGAGACCACGATCTATTGGGTCATGGAATGAGATGACTAAAGTTTTCTTTAATAAATACTTTCCCTAACATAAGACCAACACTTTAAAAGGGAAAAATCTCCACCTTTGCACATAAGGATAGTGAGACTTTGTATCAGTCTTGGGAGAGATTTTAAGGAGATGTTGAGTATGTGTCCTCACCATGGGTATGAGAATTGGCACTTAGTGAGCTATTTTTATAAGGGACTTATATATAGAGAGTGCCAATTTGTGGAGATGATGTGTAATGGTGAGTTCTTACAGAAAGATCCTGGTGAGGCCATAGAGTACCTCAATGACCTTGCTGAAAAAGCTCACACTTGGACTGGACCTAGTGCTACTGAAAGCACAAATAGGCCATGACTTGTAGGGAACCTAAATAGTGGTGGAATTTACCATCTTAGGGAAGAGGATAACCTAAAGGCTAAGGTCGATATGCTCACTAGGGAGCTAGATGTGTTAAAGAATAAGGGCTTAAAGCCAACACACGTAGCTAATCATGCAGAGTCTTTTGGACCATGTTTTGTGTGTGGTGGGGTAGATCATCTCGCCCATGAGTGTCCCACACTTTCTGAGATGAGAGGGATGTATGAAGAACAATGTAATGCCTTAGTTATGTACAAGAAGCCTTTTTCACCTTTCTCTGATATCTATAATTCGAGGTGGCGCAATCACCCCAATTTTAGCTGGAAGCCTGAAAACCAACCACCTGCACAACCCCCTAGATCATACCCTGCACCATATCATGCACCTGTATCTTCTAAGAGTCCTTTAGAAGACATTTTGCAGGCTTTTATTGAGGCATAGGGGAAGACTAACCAAAAATTTGAATCTTTGATTACGCAAGTTATTGAAGAAAATAAGGAGATAAAGAGCTAAGTGTCCAAATTGATGAGCTTCTTGAGTGTGAATGAGCAAGGTAAGTTCCCTTCTCAAGCTCAGTCCACACCCCATGGTCAACACATTGCGCAAAAGAATTTGAAGTAGGTGAATGCCATTGTGACACGAAGTGGTAAGTCATTACACATCCCAACAACGAACAAATCAGAAGATGATGACGAGAGCCACCAGGCATACATGATTGACTCACTCATGGAAAAGGTCCATCACCTTAATCCATTGGAGTCCACCCTCACCCATGGTTTCACAAGAGCAGATATTGAGGCAGAATTTGCACAAATGTTACTGATAACATCATTGAAGCTGTGCACATCCTTGAGGCCTCTCCAAAGCATACAAGCACTAAATTTGGCAGTGAAGCAGTTGTTGGTGCATTCAAATTATGTTTTTCTAGAAGGGAATAAGAGCGTTTGGCTGAAGACATAAAACTTAGCGCTCATAGGAGGCATCCCACAACATATCATTTTATTTTTATTGTTTTTCACATTTCTTTTTCTTGTTTATTATTAATATTATGTTGTTTTCCAGTATTACCTCCGTATTTCTCTTTCAGGGACAAATATGCTTATCGGTTCAAGTTTGGGGGTGTGCTATGAGCCATGCCAGCCCAGCTAGTTCTCTATCTCCTAGGTCAGCTCTTTCTATGTTGTTCACACATTGAGGACAATGTGTAATTTAAGTTTGGGGGTATGGGAGACACATTCACACACACTTTGTCCAAGTTTTTTTTTTATTATTTATTAAAGAGAAGATAAATACATGCTCATGTTATTTTGAAATTTTGGTTGATCTAAACAAATACTATGACGTTATGTCATTGGTGAGCTTAAAATCTTGAACACATGATTTGATGAAAGAGTTTTAAAATTTTGTTACTTACTTTAGGCATTTGAGAATTCACATGTTTGATCTAATCTGACACGAGCACATTAGCACAAAATAGTGTGAGGTATGACATGTGAGTTTAATGTGTATGTTTCCATGATTCAACTAAAACTAGATGACTTGTTGGATAAACATTTTGAAAAAAAAATTTACACAAAAAAAGAAAAATGCTCATGATGATCATCAATAAAATTTTCACTGAGTAACTGGACCTCTTGTCTCAGTAAGCAGTGAGTGTTCATGTCAAAATGTGGGAATTTTGCTTGATAGCATTAAGGCCAATTTAGTTTCGTAGCTATTTTGACTCGAGTTAGTAAGTCTTTAGGGGTGTCTTTACACATAATGCTCTAAAACCATTTGGTTTTGGAGTCATTGAATCAACACTCGCTACATGGGTCAATTAAAAAGCTTAAGGGAACTAAACATATTAGAGCCTTATAATAAAAGAGAGAAGAAAATAAAACTATGCCATCGTTGTTCATTCTGATAAGAAATTCGGTGAATCTTGAGACATGGAGACATTGCACATTGAAGTTATTTGAATGTCTCACCTTTTTATGCTAATTCACTTTACACTGAGTCAGACTTGTGATGCCTTAGTATGCCTTTTGTAAGTAATTAGATTTTAAAATTCCTATTCATTGCGAAGATGGGTTTATATTTTGAGCTTGCTAATGAATAAATATCATGGTTTTGTGTGCTACTTAAATTTTTGGATACCATGAATGATGAACTTATCTTTATGTTCTTTGTTTTTCATTTAGTTTTATTTTGTTTTGTTTTGTTTTGCTAAGGGACTAGCAAAATGTAAGTTTGGGGGTATTTGATGAGTGTAAAATATTACATATCTTGGCCCCTTAATTTACATTTTTTAGCTTAGGAATTTGTTACTTTGAGTTGGTTTTTCGTTGTTTTACAGGTTTACAAGCACTTGGAAAGGAGTTTCACTAAATTTCCAGAATTGCCCATACAAATCAGTCATTTTTATGGATTAAACTGTATTGACTCAGAAAGAACCAGGAGATGAGCCATATATGGTTGGAAAGATCCGGATATCTATTTTTTGGGGAATTTTACGGCTCATAAATATGATTTTTCTAGAGAAAATTATGGAAGTTTAAGTAGACAAAGGTCAGGATGTGCGTGATTTTAGTGTCGCAGAAGTGATTTTTTACGGATTTAAACTGTAATGATTCAAGAAGAACCAGGAGATGAACCATATATGCTTGGAAAGATCCGGATGTCTATTTTTTAGGGAATTTTATGACTTATAAATATGATTTTTTTAAAGAAAGTTATGACAGTTTTAGTAGACAAGGGTCAGGCTGTGCGGGATTTCAGCGTGGGCAGAAGTTTTGAAGGGCATGTGAAGGCTTAATCCCATATCCCACATCGGTTGGAAACATATTTCTATATCCCACATCGGATTGGAAACACATTTCACTCATGGAGTTCCCTATAGAAGGCCCACTCCACTTCAGCTTTGGAGATCATCTGGGAGCAGATCTGGAGGGCCTTTGGGAGCAAGTCAGAGGACTTTTGGAGGGCAAGCTGGGGAATCTCCAAGGTTTTGCTACTAAGGGGGGATGCTCATGGCGAGACCAAATCTTTCCCTTGAGATTTGAGATTTTTGTTGTCCATTATATTTATGGGTAACTAAATTCTCAAGTAGGGCTAGGGATGAACTTGCATAGTTAATGGTATTTTTGTTTATTTTTAATTTATATATTTGAGTTTCAATTACTAAAACTCTTTTTTTTATCATTTGCAATTCATTAGTGATGTTTTTTTTTTCAAATAATCTTAGAATTTATTCTGTTTAAGGATTTAGTCACGCTTTTTCTATTGAATGGTTTAACTCTTTGATTATGTTGGGATTAAATATTTATCTATATTGATTTAGTTCTTTGCTGCAATATCACTTCCTGAGTATATTGTCGTCGTTGGATTTTCTCAATAGTGATAATAATTGATGTATTTTAAAAGTGGTAAATGATTTTTCAAAGGGTTACATTTGGTTTAATATTGGTTTATAAATCTATATCTTCGGATTGGGAATTTTGGAAATTGAGTTCCTAATTGAATTATTCAATGAATTAAGAATAATTAAAATACCAGATTTGTGCATGGGATTCCCGACACTTTATTGTTTCACTTTACTTTGTTTTAAATTTGCAATTGCAACCAATTTTTGTTCTCCATTAATCACTTGATATTTTTCTTTAGTTTATTTATACCTTCTACTATTCTTTTAATTTGTATCCCTGTGGAATCGACACCCCAAAGCTGTGCTACAACTACCGCGTTATTCTTTGGGCGTAATTAGTACTCGACCGTTTTGGGGCCGAGGTGGTTGGTCCTTTGCAAAATTGGACACCCACCTCGGTACTCAGCCACTTTTGAGCCGAAGAGGTTGGTCCTTTGCAAAATTGGATATCCACCTCGATATTGAACCATGTTTGGGCCGAGGTGGTTGGTCCTTTGAAATATTGGCCACCCACCTCACTACACGGCCATTTTGGGGCCGTGGTGCTTGGCCCTTCTCAAATTTAGATCCCCACTTCAATACTCGGCCTTTTTTGGGCCAAGGTGGTTGGTTCTTTGCAAAATTGGTCACCAACTCGGTAGTAGGCAATTTTATAGCTGAGGTAGTTGGTTTTTAGCAAATTTAGACCTCCACCTCAGTATTCAATCACTTTTGGGCCACAGTGATTAATCATTTGCAAAATTGGACATTGGACTCAGTACTTGGCTATTTTTGGGCCAAGGTGGTTGGTCCTTTGCAAAATTGGATATTTATCATGGTACTCAACCATTTGGATCAACGTGGTTTGTTCTTTTCAAAATTAGACACTTACCTCAATACTTTGCTATTTTTTGGCCGAGATGGATGGTGCTATGCAACATTTATCACCCACCTCGGTACTTAACCATTTTCGGGTTGAGGTGGTTGCTCCCTTACAAATTTGTACAGGCTTCGGTACTCGCCCATTTTTGGGTCGAAGAGGTTGATCTTTTGCAAAACTGGATGCCCAGCTAAGTACTCAACCATTTTGAGGCTGAGATTGTTGATCCTTTACAAAATTGGACACCCATCTTGATACTCGGCCATATTTGGGTTAAGATGGTTGTCTTTTGCAAAATTCGATGCCCATTTAAGTACACGACCATTTTGAGGTTGAGATTACCCATACAGATCAGTCATTTTTGCAGATTAAACTATATTGATTTGGGAAGAACCAGGAGATTAGCCATATATTCTTGGAAAGATCTGGATGTCTATTTTCTAGAGAATATTACAACTCATAAAAATGATTTTTCTAGAGAAAGTTATGGCAGTTTTAGTAGACAAAGGTCAGGCAGAACCGAGCCTGGACAGCAGCAGAAGCACACGGCCTGAACAGAAACCCTAGGGCGACTTTTTTGTCTAAACATCTGTCTCCGTATAGCTATATATAGGAATTTAGACTCAGAGAACCGAGGACTAGGGTTTTTGAAGAGAGCTTCCATCTTCTTCTTCTTCAAGGTGATCAAGGATGAACTCCATGTCTAACTAAACTCCATGCAAGGCAAAAGGATGAGTTTCTAGCTATAGTTGTTCTTGTTTCTATCTTTGACTCAGTTGTATGGATTGATTGTTAAACATTTTTTATGATTTACTCTTGATAAAATAAGATGGATTTGAATTCATGTGACACCTACAATTTATGTTCTTCTTCTCTTAGATCTTCTTAATTCGATGATTGCATTTGATTACGCTCAAACTAACATGCGGTTATTGTGTATAGCTGAGGTGTCAATCCCACGAGGAAAAATGAACTACAAGGGAAAGTGTAAATCTTAACACGAACGATAAAAGTTAAATGAGAAAATTTGAGTTTTGATAATGAAATAATGTGAGAGAATTGTGTAAATATAATGAAGAATATAATAAAGAAATAAAAAGGTTCCGGGAATCCTTCCTAAGTTCGTTGCCGTATTCCAATCTTGATTCAGTCGTTTTTATCTCGATTGCTAGTTTCACATCCCAAACAAGCAATCGGTAAATATTCAATCACAACCCATTAATACTCTAATGTAATTGCTACAAATCACTCATTGATTTCGATTCAAGCACACATGACCTATCCTATAGATTTATCAAGAAACGACAATATATTTTAATAACAATATCGTAGTAATGGACAAATCTAAAAGATAAATCTACTGGAATCAATCAGATCCAAACAACTTGACATAAGAAGAGTTTGACTAGACTTATATGGAGGAAAAACATGCAATCACCGGATTAAGAGAAATTCTAAGAGAAGAAGAACATAAATTGGAACACATGAACCCAAATTCTTCTTGTTTAATCAAAAAGTAAATCATATCAATGTTTAACAATAAATCCTTACAACTGAACCAAGGATGGAAATAAGAACAACTACACCTAGGGATTCATCACTTCGCCTTGCTTGGAGATTAATTGGCCATGGGGCTCATGCTTGAACACCGTAATGGAGAAGAATGTAGCAGCTTTCTTGAGTTTTTCGGCCTAAAAAACCTCCTCTTTATCAAACCCTAAGTGATCTGTTTATAATATAAAAGGTTTAAGGGTATTTTTGGGTCTAAACTATCATTAAAACCATAATTAGGAAATAGGGCATCGTGCTTGCGCTGCGGTGTACACTAATCCAGGCCACAACTCAACCTTGCATTCTAGCTTTGTGGAGATTCTATGGGCCGCGGCTCAGCTGGTCCAGGCCGCGGCTCACACTGGTCCATGTCGCGGCGTAAGGTGGTGAGCTTCTTTCTCAAATGGTCATGGTTTTGGAGGCCGCGGCGCATAGCCTTGGTTCTCTTCGTTTTGCCCTTCCGCAATCATACCTTCACTCCGGTATGCATCGAATCATCATGCTTTAAGCAGCGATAGCTTTTCCATCTCTTTTGAACCCAACATACCTAAAAATGCACCAAAATAAATCAATGATCCAAGAATGGCACTTTAGAATTGTTAGGGCACAAATGTGTAATTCAACCCTAGAACAACCCTAAAATGCTAACAAATAAGTACTATTAAGATGCATTTTATGGCTCTCATCACAACCCCCAACTAGCTTATTGCTAGTTCTTAGCAATTCAAGCGAAAAACAAGACAATATGAAATGAATTCTATAGTAGAAATCAAAACAAAATAAAACAATGCTAGCATTAAACCAAGAGTAATTCAACTTTTTGTCTCAAAAATCGCACATAACACACAGCACATAGAATCATTAAATATCACTCAAATTCAAAAATAATCCAAATATCAATCTCAAAATCGTTATCGACTCTTAACATCCATCTTACCACAAATCATTAATCCAAACACCCAGATGATTTTATGCACAACATTCATCAATACAAGTCTTGGCCTTTAAAAACATATTAAATTGCGTGACATCAATCACAAACCAAACACCATAGGCTCATTTTTCAAATTACTTTCCACTATTGTAGAAAAATCACACTACATCAGAGCAATAGGTCTTTAATAAGCTTGAAACGTTAGGCTAAGGTAAAGGTTAAGAAAGAACGGGAAGGATTAAACAAGTAAAAGAACTCAGTCTCTTAATTTAAACACAACCACTTTAAGCACTAGATAACCTTACTTCAACACCCAACTCTTTTAACCCTTTTTCGAGCATTTCTCTCAATAATTCACCACTATTTTTTCTTCTTTCTTTGCCATAATTCACTTTTTATTTTATTTTATTTTGGCACATAACCATTCACCTCATTTTTATTTTTTTTACTCTTTTCCACAACCCCCAACTTATCTCCTTTAATATACTTGGCTTATGGTAGTAATATATTTTTTCATGTTTCCATCCTTACTCTTCTTAAGTGCTTCTCAACAAATGTGTAAAAACTAAGTTCTCTTAAAAGAAAGGTAAGGATAAAATATTTTTAGGCTCATAAAGGTAAGTAAATGGGTTATCGAAAGAAACAAGGCTCAAAATTTTTTTCAAGGAAGAGGCTCAAACAAGTGACTAGTGATAAATATGACAAGGGTAAGTTTGAAAGGCTCAAACGGTCCAAAAATGGCCTCCATCATATCCTAAGTAGTGTGCATTCTAGGATTTCGCCTCAAGTAATTATCAAATAAGTTCTAGAGCTTGTCGAGACCACAAAAGTATTCACAAAACAATCGCACATAAAACTTCTCTAAATGCTTTAGACTAATCATGCAATCTTACCGCAAACCAGAGTTTCAAACCAAATGAAGATTGACACTTAAATTATCCTCAAACCGAAGCAAGATTTAACTTCTTCTAAACACTGTGTGCTATCTCAATTAAACTCATATCATTGACATGTAAATTAATTCCAAGGCTAACACAAAGCATGCTAAATTTTTGTTTTTTTTTTTTACAGATTATCGTAACAAACAGGTGTATTAAAACAAAACAAACAAATTAAAACAAAAAAGGGAAGGTGACACCCAACAATTCAATGTATGCAATAAGAAATGTGTTTCCTCCACCCCCAACTTAAGATAAGCATTGTCCTTAATGTGAAAGCAAAAGTTAAGGAAACTCCCTTTTTAACCAAAGGTGTGAGGAGCCGAAAATTGTGCACGACCATTTGAACTGATGTGCATATTTGTCACGGAAAAAGAAATATGAAGGCAATACTGGAAAACAACAAAATACTAATGATAAACAAGAAAAAGAAATATGAAAAACAATAAAAATTAAAGGATATGCTGTGGGGTGCCTCCCATGAGCGCTAAGTTTTACGTCTTCCTCCAGATGCTGCACCACTCTCATTGCTGGCCTCATTGTGGTGCTGAAGATACGGCTCCATACTCAGTGGCCTTAGTGCTAGTCTTTTGGCAATGAATACTTAAAGTCCACCACATGTGGCTCAAGTATTCTTGGTGTTGCCCATTGTTATGCGTTTATTTACCTAATTAAATATGCAAATAATCATACTTGTTTTACTTGCAAGTGCACAAGGTCAATGGTAGCATAGTGTGCAAGTGCGAGATCATTTCCACAGGGATTGATAAACTTCGATTTAGAATTAATTTCTTTAAAGTAAAAAGAGAGATAAATGTAAAGTGTGAGTTAATAATAATAAGAACATAGGGCTATGATATCCACCACTAATTACACTTTCCCAGTAAGTAAGGTACCAATGCTCTAGCCTTATTATGAATACTTAATGGTTGCCAACCTAAGGGCTTGGCCCACACCTTAGGCTATTGATCTCCCTATGCAACGAGTTAGGCATGGTGTATACTCTAACTCTTTTCTCTCTTAAGGGATTCAGTATGGGTGTGTACTGAGTTGTTCTTTAAGAGAGCATAGGGGCTATGGAGATTTGTAACCATGTATGTTGATTAACCCAAGAATCTGGTGTGGATATCTTTTGTTACTATTGTTGAACCCAGGACTTGGTCATCCAAATTGATTGAACTAACTAGTCCATACCACATGCATACGTTGATCAGACACACACATATGAGGAATTTAAATACAAGCAGGCATTAATCAAGTTAAACATTCTAATATAGCTATAGACAAAGGTAATCAATGAATATATATATGTGGAAAAGCATAACTAGGGCTTCAATCGAGCCCTATAAGGGTTTAGTTACACATGCTAGTTGAACTAAACATTATAACCATAATGAAACAAAACAGAAAAATAAAACCCAAAGAAGACTCGGGAGACGAGTCGTCAATTCCTCTCCTAAGTTTGCAACTTCAAGTCTCAAACAAAAGGTCTGGTTTCTGTGTTTTACAAGGCTATATATAGGGCCCTCAGGGTGCCTCGAAACCCTAATTTCCTATTTAAGGGCCGAAGACTTCTTCCATATCTGGCTCTGCTGCCTCTGGTGTGTTTGTGCTCGAGCGTATACGAGCTGCGCTCGAGTGCATGTGTGCGCTCGATCACCAGGGAGGTGCAATCGAGCGCACCTTGCTGGATTTGAAGAACTTTACTTTTCATCCTTTAAAGCTCCAAAATGTCATCTTTTTGTCAAAACCCTGTGAAAAACATATAAAACACAAAAAATGAAATAGAATCTACTGAAATAGATAAACAAAAAGCCTAACAAGCGTAAATTAAGGGGCTTAAATATGACTATTTAAGCACTTATCACACCCCCAAACTTATATTTTGCTAGTCCCTTAGCAATACAAAACGAAAGACTATGTTAAAAAAAAAGAAAGATAAATTCATTCTTCATGATATTCAAAAATTTGGGTTACGCATAAAACCATGATAACCGTTCATGAGTAAGCTTATAATAAAAACACATTTTTGTATTGAAAAAGGATTTTAAAAGCTCATGTTACTTACCTAAGGTTGGTTTAAGGCATTGCAAGTTTGATTTGTGTGTGATGAATTAGCATATATAAGATGGGGCTTCCAAATAATTTTGATGTATAGTGTTTCGGTGCCCAAACCTTCATCGAATTTCTTATAAAAAAGAACAAAAATGGCATAATGTTTGCTTCTTTCTTTTTTTTTTCTTTTATCATGCGATTTTTGCCATGTTGAGTTCCATTAAGCTTTCTAATTGACCGTTGTAATGAGTGTTTAGCCAATGACTCCCAAACCAGATGGTTTTAGAGCATTAGGTGTAAAGATACCTCTAAGAACTTACTAACTCGACTCAAAAAGGCTACGGAACTAACAGGTCTTAATGATTCCAAGTGACATTCCCACCTTTTGATGTGAACACTCACTGCTTACTGAGGCAAGAGGCCCAGTTACTCAGTTGAAATTTTTATTATGATCATTAAATGCTTAATTCCCACCTTTTGACGTGAACACTCACTGCTTACTGAGGCAAGAGGTCCAGTTACTCAGTGGAAAGTTTTTAATGATCATTAGAAGCTTTTTATTCTCTTTTTGCATGATGGACATTTTTCTTCATTTTTCTTATGCCAAAGCATTCTTTTAACAATTTTTTCGATTATAGTTAGGTCACAAAAACATATATATAAGAATTATATATCATACCCCACACAAATGTGTACTTATGTGTTCGTGTTAGATCTGGATCAAACTCGTAAATTCTTAAGTGCCTTAAGGTAGATAACAAAATTTTTTCAAAATTCCTATTACAAAACTATGTGTTCTAAATTTTAAGCTTATTAATGAAGTTTTATCATATTTTTAAATCAACCAAAAATTTTAACACAAAACGACCATGCATTTATCTTTTCTAAAAAAACTAGGACCTAGTGTGTGCATGTGCCAGTTTTTGTCTCCCACTACCCCCAAACTTAATTTACACATTGTCCCCAATATGTGTGTGGCATGGAAAGATCTGACTTGGGAGATGGAGAACTAGATTGCTTGCATTGCTCGTAACACTCCCCCAAACTTGAATTGTATGCACGCACTAAGTTCCTGGCAAAGAAAAATAAATGTTGTGCCGGAAAACATGAAATATGGATAATAAACATGTAAATATAAACATAAATAAAAGAAAAATACTATAATGAAAAGGATATGCTTTGGGGTGCCTCCCATGAGCGCTATTTTTTACGTCTTCAGCCAGATAGGGTATCCTCTCACTACTGATCATCGGGTGGTGCAGTCGAAGAGGTACTGGGCACTGGAGGTAGGTGATCAAGGATTGCCTGTAGCATCGCCTCCTACCATACAAACTGTGCCTCCAACCCCTCTATCCATTGATGGATCAGAAGGGTCGCCTCACGATCTTCCCAGCGGATGTGTGAGAGCTCGCATCGAAAGGAGGACAACTCCTCGAGAAGGTGCTAATATTCCATGGACCCCATGTCTAGCTGGTCCTCCTCCCATGTAGGGCTCACTGGTGGGTGCTCAGCCTCCATCAGATCATCTGCCATAGGCTCAGCAACAGGAATCTACAACCGGGGTCCTCAAGGCATGTGGGACTGGCTGAGGCTCCACTAGGCCCTCCCGAAGAATGGATGATCACTAACCAGGCTGTCGACGGAGGAGCCTCTGATCCCCTTCTTCTTAAAAATGTGGCTGAGCAAGAAGGGGAAAGGGAGTCCCCATGCATTGGCCGTGATGGTCTGACGGCTATGCACACTGTCCCAGAACTTGTGTATCTAGCTCCATATGACTGTTGAGATGGAGTACCAGTGGCCCTGGTGAAAGGTGTAGAGAGTCTATAGAAACTGATCCCTTATCTGTGTCTTGTGCCCCAAAAGACACACGTTACACTAGAGGATGGAGTCTACGAACCATGAACGGGGAGGTAACCTGGTCCGCATACTGGCCTGCACACATTTCTTTGATAATATGTGGCAGAGAAAACGGGTCTGACTGCTCCTCCATATGGCTATCCTCCGGAGGGGACTCATCACTGCAATAGAAGGAACTAGCGATGTCAGCGGTGGTCAGCTATATGAACTTGCCCTGGACTGAGGATGATAAAATCTCTGGTCTGGTGCAGTCATAGGTCAGGCTCTCGTAGAATAGACCGACTTGAATAGCCGCTTGAGACCCTGGTTCTTGAATTCTTGGGCCTCCCATCTTGTGGCGTCCAAACTCTTGAAGTCCTCATCTATGTTAAATGTAGTCTCGAACAGTATTTCATGCTACTCAAAACTGGGCCGAGTGGTGGCTGCCGGAGGCTCGGGAGCTGGAAGCCATGTGCTGGAGAAAAACAATGTAGCTTCTGTCATTTTTGCGCTTGTTCGCAGTTGATGCTGCACTTGATCGCACCTAGTGATAGGCGCTCGATCGCACGATTTCAAAAAATATATCGAATAGCTTATGTGCAATGAGAGCTTGAAGCTATAGAAATTATACCGATGATAGCTCAACCTCCTGCAAATTTTAAATACAATCACTCAGTGAATGAAGGTGCAATTTTAACTAATGAAATGTAATTCAAGAATGTGTGTGGGTGTAATATAACAATTGATGTAACATTGGCAAGAAATATGGGTATAGCTTACCTGGGGTCGTGTATGGTTGGGTAGAGGATGATGAGATGTAGGGTGCGGTTGATGAATTTTGGGTAGAGTTGGGTTGGTGATGTGCCTGGATCGGGATTGAGGGTTAGGTTTTGCTGTGTGAGATGGCAAGTGCAAGAGAGAAATATTAAAGGTGCAATTGAGCGTAAGTGAGCTAAGGAGAGGGGACTGTTTATAATATGCACATGACCTCTCTACCCCGAGTGCGCTCGATCGCACTTATGCGAAACTGCTTAGTGTGATGCGCTCACGCGCAATGAAGTACAGGGCAAGAGGGCACTCGAGCGCACGTGGTGTGCGCTCGATCATAAGACAGAAAACTGTGAAAAGGGTTAAAATAAAGAAATGAATCACGGAGAAAATTAGTAACAATACAACCATACCATATTGTAGTGGCCTCAGTACCACTAACCTCGATAGAGGCGCTTGAGCTATATGTTATGCAAGTGGGAATTGCTCAAGCGCTCTTTATAGTAGCTTCAGTGCTACTTTCTTTGAATGAGGCACTTAGAGCCCACATCAGGTGGTTCCAGTGCCCTTGACAGCTGCTTCATCTCCAATCTTGGTACCTGGACAATGGAAAAGGGGAAAGTAGTATTAGTATGTTCAGGAGATTCAATTGGGAGAATATACCTACTTGGAGGCTTTGGTGTGTTCTTGAGGGGGTGCATAGCTCTATTGATGTCTTTAATCACATCATCATCTGCTGGCCTAATATCCAATCTTGTGTCACCATGGGTGGGGATGGTCTCCAATAGAGCGATGTGAGGGGCCTGAGAAACTTTCTCAACAATACCTTGCATTAAGCATACATTAGAATATTCATTATAATTTTTGGTTGATTCTAATGTATTAAATATTTTGAATTCCATCTCCTCATCATTTACTTTCATAGTGATAATGCCCCTTTTTACATTAATATTTGTGTCAGCAGTGATCATAAATGGTCTTCCTAAGATGATGAGGAGTGGTAATGACATATGACATTCTTCCATATCTAAGACAATAAAATCAGCAGGTAAAATAAATTTACATGCTCTTACCAAAACATCTTTAAGAATGCCTCTCGATCGTTTGATGCTTCTGTCAGCCAATTGCAAAGTGATGGAGGTTAGTTGAAGCTCCCCCAAACCTAGTGTCTCGAATACACTGTATAGCAACAGATTGACCCTCGCTCCTAGATCTAATAGTGCATGCTCGAATAGCTAGTCACCTAGCCTGCAAGGAATGGTAAAACTACTCGGATCTTTTAGTTTTGGTGTTAATTTTCTTAATAGCACAGCACTTACTTCTTCAGTCAGTGCAACTATCTCATGCTCTTGAAACTTCCTTTTATTAGTACAACAATCGTTCAAGAATTTAGCATATGTAGGAATTTGTTTAATTGCATCTAATAAAGGAATGTTGACTTATACTTTTCTCAAAAATTCAAAAATATCAATCAGTTTAGTCTCTTTCTTAGGTTTTACTAACCTAAGAAACCCTTTAGGTATCTGAGTAGATGATCCTCCATTTAAATTTACCTCATACATACCCTTACTTTTGGTTACATGTCTTCCTCGAGAAGAGAACTGCTGAGTGTGTTCACTTAGGGTTTCGAAGAGCTTTATCGCTTCTTTGCTGCTTTTCTCCATTAACACTCCTCCATAACCTGAATCCACAATACTTTTGTTAATATCACTCAAACCTTCATAGAAAGCTTGTACCAGTTCATCTTGAGGTAGGTTGTGGTGTGGGCATTTGAGTAGTAGCTCATTGAAGTGTCCCCAGGCCTTGAAAAATAGATCTCCATCATTTTGTTGGAAGGACTGAATTTCCTTCCTCATTTGCCTCGTCTTTTGGGCTGGGAAAAACTTCCTTAGGAATTTCCTAGCCAACTCCTCCCATGTGTGGATAGAAACTGCAGGCAAAGAATTGTACCACAGTTTAGCATTATCTTTTAAGGAAAAAGGGAAAAGAATTAACCTTATTCCTTCTTGGTCTAAGCCTCAGATGTGCTGGAACTTGCAAAGATCGAAGAACTCTCAGAGGTGCAAGTGTGGGTCCTCATTAGGTGTACCCCTAAAGTGAGCCAGTGCACTGAGTATCTGCAGAGATATGTAGTAGTTTCCTTCCACCTCAGGTTGATACATAATGCATGATGGTTGATCGAGGTTATGTGGGATGAAGGATTGCTTCATCGGCCTTCGCTCAGGTGGTTGCTGATTGTCGATCTGCTCCGCTATTGATACTTCTTCCTCAATTCCTTATTCTACCTCTTCCGAGTTGTCTCTAAGCCTTTGTCAGATCATTTGCTCAACCTCGGTATTGAGGGGGAAGAACGTTGGATGCTTAGATCGAAGCCTGTGCATGAATTGATGGCAGTTGCTTAAGTGCAGCAACACTGCTGTTCGAATAACACTTTGCCTCAAATGCGCTCGATCACACAGGAGAGTGCGCTCGATCGCAAGTGGCACAAAAATTTCTGCTAGTGTGCCTAAAACAGAAAACAAAAAGAATTTGATTAGGGTTTAATGAAACAAAAATAAGATAAAAACAGAAACATAATAGTAATGATTAATGAAAGATAATTCTAAAAAGAAATTTAAGTGCAATCCCCGGCAACGGCGCCAAAAACTTGTTGTGCGTTTATTTACCTAATTAAATATGCAAATAATCGTACTTATTTTACTTGCAAGTGCGCAAGGTCAATGGTAGCATAGTGTGCAAGTGCGAGATCATTTCCACAGGGATTGGTAAACTTCGATTTAGAATTAATTTCTGCAAAGTAAAAAGAGAGATAAATGTAAAGTGTGAGTTAATAATAATAAGAACATAGGGCTGTGATATCCACCACTAATTACACTTTCCCACTAAGTAAGGTACCAATGCTCTAGCCTTATTATGAATACTTAATGGTTACCAACCTAAGGGCTTGGCCCACACCTTAGGCTATTGATCTCCCTATGCAACGAGTTAGGCATGCTGTATACTCTAACTCTTTTCTTTCTTAAGGGATTCAACATGGGTGTATACTGAGTTGTTCCTTAAGAGAGCATAAGGGCTGTGGAGATCAGCAACCATATAGGACCTGGGGCTTGGTCTGCTCCCGGTTTCCCATGTTGATTAGCCCAAAAATCTGGTGTGGATAACTTTTGTTACTATTGTTGAACCCAGGACTCAGTCATCCAAATTGATTCAACTAACTAATCCATACCACTTGCATACGTTGATCAGACACACACATATGAGGAATTTAAGTACAAGTAGGCATTAATCAAGTTAAACATTCTAACATGGCTATAGACAAAGGTAATCAATGAATATATATGTGGAAAAGCATAACTAGGGCTTCAATCGAGCCCTATAAGGGTTTAGTTACACATGCTAGTTGAACTAAACATCATAACCATAATGAAACAAAAACAAAAAAATAAAACCCAAAGAAGACTCGGGAGACGAGTCGTCAATTCCTCTCCTAAGCTTGCAACTTCAAGTCTCAAACAAAAGGTCTGGTTTCTGTGTTTTACAAGGCTATATATAGGGCCCTCAGGGTGCCCCAAAACCCTAATTTCCTATTCAAGGCCCGGAGACTTCATTCTATATCTGGCTCTACTGCCTCTGGTGTGTTTGCACACGAGCGTATACGGGCTGCGCTCAAGTGCATGTGTGCACTCAAGCCTTCTATGTGTGCGCTCATACCCTGTGCACTCGATCATAAGGGAGGTACGCTCGAGTGTACCTTGCTGGTTTTGCAGAACTTTACTTTTCATCCCTTAAAGCTCCAAAATGTCATCTTTTTGTCAAAGCCCTGCGAAAAACACATAAAACACAAAAACGAAATAGAATCTACTGAAACAGATAAACAAAGAGCCTAACAAGCGTAAATTAAAGGGGTTATATATGACTATTTAAGCACTTATCACCCATTTACTATCAACAATAGGATATGTGATTCCCGCATCCTTCTGACTTCTCTTAGGCAGCTCCTCAAAGCATGGTTGCCATGATTTCTTAATAAATCCCTGTGACTTATCAAAAACATCAACAATGTTAACGACATGGGGATAAATTGAAGAATCTTCGAAGTCAAAATTATTAGGAGGGAATTCCAAAGAGTTGGAATCATCTTTAATGTGCTCATCCTCTAAAATAAGCTTATCGATCATATAGGTGTCGAAACACTCATCCTCTTCATGTGGTTGTCTTGACACTCGAAAAACATTCACCTCAAGGGTCATATTTCCAAATAATAATGTCATTAAGCCATTCCTACAATTAATGAGGGCATTGGCGGTGGCAAGGAATGGTCTTCCAAGTATCAAAGGAATTTTCGACTCCGTATTCATAGTGGAAACGGTATCTAAAACCCAAAAGTCAACGGGATAATAGAATTTTTCAATTTGTAATAAAACATCTTCCACAATGCCTCTTGGTTTTCTTACCGATCGATCCACTAGTTGAAGTGCCACGGAGGTCGGTTTGATCTCACCTAGACCGAGTTGTAGGTAAATGGAGTATGACATTAACCTCTTTAATATTTTGATTGTCGAGATCGGAGGTTTGTGCCATATATTGTCCCCTTAGATTAGGTTATGGCTGCGAAGGAAAACAACCTTGCTCTTGAATCGTCAAGAAACTAGTCAACTTGGTGAGTTGACTCTTTATCACCTTTTGTTCCTCTTTGATTACTTGTTGCTCCTCTAGCAACTATTGATTTATTTTGCCCTGCTCTTCCACACTCTTAGCATGTACCTACAAAAATGACTTAAACATATTTTCCAAAGGTAAAGATTGTTGTGGTGTATTAGGTGAGGTTGCTTCCGGTTTCAATTGGGTACTATAGTGGGGATGAGGTTGTATATCGGATCTCCAATGGGTGCTAGATTGGACAGGAGGTTGCATATCGGATCTCTAACTAAAATTAGGAGGTTCTGGCATCCTTAGTTTTTAAGGCTTCAATTTCCTTAGTTAGAGCTTCTAAACGAGCTTTAAGGCTATCATCTTCCTTAAGTTGATAAATCCCAGTGGGTTGATTTCTCCTAGTACTTTCCATGGCATTTGGTCCTGTCCAAGTGTGGGCTTTTTCTGATAGGTCATCTAGGAAATCTATGGCTTGGTCGGGGTCTTTTTGAAGAAAATCCCCATTACACATCATTTCTATGAACTGCCTCTCCCTACTTAGAAGTCCGTTCTCATACCCATGGTGTGGACAAGAATTCAAAAGGTCTTTGAAACATTCCCAAACTCGATATAAGGTTTCACTCTCCTTTTGTGCAAAGTTTGGGATTTGTCTCTTAAGGTTATTGGTCTTATTGGTTGGGAAGTGTTTTTGGAAGAAGGCTCAGGTCATCTCATCCCAACTACCTATAGACCTAGGCCTTAACAAGTACAGCCAAACCTTGGCCTTTTCCTTAAGCGAAAAAGGGAAAAAACAAAGTTTGACGGTGTCTACCATATAAACACTATTTTGAAAAGGTGCTACTACTTCCTCAAATTCCCTAATATGGATATAAGGGGTTTTCATTCTCAAACCCATGGAAGTTTGGTAGAAATTGGATCATGCCTGACTTAAACTCAGGTTGTTGAAGGGAACATGATACAGGATGGTGTGGCCGTTCGGCTAGGGTGCAAGTAGTCTTTAAGCATCCTAGCAACATTTTCATTGTGATTTTCGACCATGTTAACAAAATCCTCTAAATTCTCACTTGGACTATGGTTTGATCTAGGTGAGGTTTCACTAACGGACGTGGAAGGAGAGGGTAACTCTAATTCTGGTCTTTTAATGAATCTCACTCGCGAATCTCTCAGTCTATGCATACACCAAAGGGATTAGAGGGAAATAGATAAAACAGAAAACAAAAGAAAATAGAAAATCAAAACAAAGAGCAAAGATCAATATTACCGTGTTGTCTCAATGATGACAATCTTCCTTGTACTTTAAGCGCGTCTCCCCGACAACTGCACCAAAATTTGATTACGCTTAAACTAACACGCAATTATTGTGTATAGCTGAGGTGTCAATCCCACGAGAAAAAGTGAACTACAAGGGAAAGTGTAAACCTTAACACGAACGATAAAAGTTAAATGAGAAAATCTGAGTTTTGATAATGAAATAATGTGAGAGAATTGTGTAAATATAATTGTTGTTATTTGTCTAAGGTTCAAACAGGTCCAACCATGGTTTAAAAATGGTTAAAGTCCAAACCAAAGGTGGAGTATCAAAGTTCAGCAAGTTAGAAGACTGCACACATGTGTATGCATCATTTGGAGTAAGAGAAGGCCATGCGCACTAGTGTGCGCACTTCTGCACACAATCAGGGAAGTGTGCGCACAGCAGCAGCATCAGCACCATAGCGCCCAGCAACCAGCACCATGGTGTCCAGAATGGTGTGCTGTAGGACCGCATCAGCGCCATGGTGCCTAGAAGCCAACACCATGGCGTCCAGAATGATGTGCTGAAGGACTGCATTAGCGCCATGGCACCCAACAGCAGCACTATGGCGTCTAGAAGGTGTGCAAAAGAGCCCTTCCCAGCACCATGGCGCCTCCTGTTAAGCACCTAGGCGCTAGGCAAAAGGCTACACACATGGACAGCCTATTTTAAGACCCTTTTTAAGTGCGTGAGTGCAAGGTTAAAATGCACAACACCACTTGGGAAGTGATGAAGGGCTATGATTAAGTGGAGATCATGATCAAAGGGTGGAAATTGATTTACAAGAATTTCCAAGAAGTGAAAGGCTATAAAAGGGGTTCTCAAGCCTCATTTTTACAAGAGGAAAAACACACAAGTTTGTGACATTGTGAGATCAATTGTAAATATAAGAGAGAATTGTGTGAGAGACATAAACACAAGAGGGACTCTTTGTAGTGAGGTTGGTTGTAAAGAAGAGAGAGTAGTATAGAGAGAGAGCATTGTAATCTTCTTTCTTCTCTTCTTGATTTCTTCAAGAACTTGCAAGAGCTTCTTGAAGGGGATTGCTGTAACTTGTAAGAACCATTTGAGATAGTGAAAAGAGTTCAGAGGAACTCACGGGGATGTAGGCACATTGCCGAACCTCGATAACAAATTGCTTGTCTTCGTTCTTTCTTTGATTTTCTGTTATTGTGTTCGATTGTTGAAATTAATTCTACAAGTCATTTTAGACTTGGGTGTTTGGAAGATCACCACCTGGGCATCTTGTCAAGGTGATTTTCAACAGTGGTATCAGAGCTACATAGCTGGTTATCGGAGCAAGAAGTAGAAGGTGACAGAGCCAAGACTCCAAGAATCAAAGATCAACTTCTTGGGTGATTCAAGAACGGTGTAAAGATCAAGATCCGGTTGTGTTCTTGAAGGTTGATTCAAGAATGGTGTTAAGATCCATCTTCAATCTATGTTCTTGAGGTTAAAGAAAGCATTTGTGGGTAGTGCATAAATCTGGGATTTGTTCCTCAAAAGATGGCTTCAAATTTTTGTGTAGAGAAGTTTGATGGAAATGGAGACTTTGCCCTTTGGAAGCGAAAGATCAAGGTAGTTCTAATGCAATAGAAAGTGGACTTGGCTATTGGAGAAGATGATGCTTTTCCATCAAGTGTCACGGAGGACCAGCGGACCAAGATGAAGAAGATGGCTTATAGCACCATTTTCTTGCACATGTCGGATAGTGTCACAAGGGAGTGCGGAGACTCGGAGGATCCAACTGTCATATGGAAGAAACTAGATGAGTTGTTTCTTACCAAAACTCTTCTTAACAAGATTTATCTTCTTAAAAGAATCTTTGCTTTTAAAATGAATCATAGTAAAGAGTTGCAAGATAATCTTGATGTCTTTAATAAGCTAGTTCAAGATTTGAATAGCTGTAGCATTATTTTTCCGAATGAATAATTGGCTGTCATTTTTTTAAATTCTCTTCCTGATTGCTTTGATAATTTGATTAATGCTATTGAGTATGGAAGGGATACTTTAAAAAAGGAGATTGTGATCAATGCTGTAGGTCGAGGTTTCAACCCAAGAGAGGGGGTGACTTGGGTTTTTAAAACTTTTTGCGGAATCAATACAAGTTTATAAAAACGAATAAGCAGCAAACAATTAAGACAAGTAATATGCTGTAAATAAAGAGTTTAAAGAGAAGAGGATGCAAACTCAGATTATAGTGGTTCGGCAATATCGGATTCGTTCCGACCCTATGTCCACTATCTTCAAGGAACTCCTTGAAGTAATCCACTAAGTAACTTAGTCGTACAACATTCCCGGTGTTGTACAAACCTTACAATCCCTTCCTCTCAGAAGCTATCCCCTTCCTCTCGGAAGTAATCCTTCCTTTCGGAAGTAATCCCTTTACAAAAGATGTTGTAAAGTAAATGGTAAAGAAACAGCTAATGGAAGCTTATACAACTGAATAATGTCTCTCTTTCAAAGTAAAGCTTGAAGAATGGCTCAACAAGAATATTTCAAAGCTTTTTGTGTTTCAAAGAGTACAATAACTTGATTGTGTAAGATCGACTCTTTTTGAATGTGTTCAGCTATGCCTTGAATGCTCAATAGAATGGGTTTATATAGCCATCAAATAATATGGTCGTTGGGACTTTAATTTGAAAAAGATTTATTTTAAAACGTCCAGATTTGGTGTCCAATGGTCATATTTTTGAATTACCAATCGACTGTGTCGTGATACCAGTCGACTGGGTTCACTTGAAAAAAATCTCATTTTCAGACCTTATGGGTATCCAATCGACTGGTATTTTTCATCCAGTCGACTGGGGACTTACTGTCCGTTTTACCAGTCGACTGGTATGACTGATCCAGTCGACTGGAGACATACTGTCTCATATACCAGTCGACTGGTATATATACCTAGTCGACTGGGTTGTCTTCCAACCCAGTTTTTCTGTTTTAATTGAAAATGTTTGTTTAAAAACGATTGGTTTAGAAAAATATTTTGTGTTCGAGCCATTGAACAAGCTATTACAATGTATAAATGAGACTTACATTGGTTCTAAAACCTTAGACCTGTACTAGTTCTTCAGTCTTCACTTGATACTTTGATTCGTTTTGAGTTCGTGCACCTTGATCCTTGGTTGAATGCTTTTGTTGCTTACTACACTTAGTTAGTATAATAACAGTTGTGTTTTGTCATCATTAAAATACTGGTGAGGGTTAACAATCTCCCCTTTTTTGATGATGACAAAACTAATAATGTGAAAACAGTTTAAAAAACTAAGTGTTTGGATTTTGAGAAAATTTGGACAGAGTCTCCTCTGTTTTTCGAGTAAAACCACCCTGTAAATAAGCAAACGCAGTTTATATAAACATTTCAACCAACTACAATCAACTCAACCATTCAATGAATCATTTTTAATAAGCTTTGGAGCAGTGCTCCTCCTAAATCTATGCATTGGTTTCTGTTTACTTAGTTTTTCTTGTTTTTCTCATTTTTCTCCCCCGTTTTGAAAATAACAACCAAAAGGGCCAAAAATCAAAAAAAAATAAGCTATTTAGTAACCATAGTCATCTAGAGTATGCTAAAAAAAAAAATTTATGCGAAAATTTGGCTTCATTCGAAGTTCAGAAGCCTTCCCGGGAAGAACCGGAAGTTTTCATACAAGCATAATCATTTTCATAGCATTTTCGTGAATAAAAGTAGTTGGAAACTATGCAAACATATTACAAATAATGTAAATAGATGTATGAAATATGACTAAAGTAAAAGCAAAATCATATATAAAAAGTCAGTACACGAACGGGCTTCATAGAGCCATATATAATACAAAAGTAATACAGAATATGTCCGTGCTATGTGGTAAGAGCTGGAAAACCCTAAGTACATTATAATAACGAAAACAAAGACTCAAGGAGTGGGAGAGTCCAAGCCATCACGAATAAGTTCCCTAATCTCTGCTAGGGAACCCTCTGTATGCTCTCGATGTAACTCGAAGTCGTCCCGTAGGTGGTCGATGGAGGAGCTCAATCTCTTGTACTCCATCTGCATGGACTGGAATCTAGACTGCATAGTCATCTGGAGGCTCGTGATAGCCTGTAGAATGCCATCATATCCAGCCTGACCAGTACTCGAGTCACCAATGGGAGGTGCTCGGGTATCCGTCTCCATATTCGTAGCAGCATCTGCAGCAGCCTCCTCATCCTCATCATCATCGCTCTCATCCTCTCGGATCCATAGGCGCTTCCTGGCCTTTGGATAGAGGAAGCCATCACGAACCGCGCATCCCATCTTTTTCAGTGATGAGACATTGATGATGTCCGGCAGTCCAATATCCTGAGCCTCGAAGGCAGGTAGAGGCACCCGAAAGTGCTGGAGTATGAGCGTAATGAGCATCCCATAAGGTAGACACCTGGAGTCACTTACTTCGCCATTTATCATGTTGGCGAGCAGCAGAGGATATATATTGAAGTGGTACCCAGATTTAAGGCACCAAATAAATACCGTATCTATCTTAGATAGATATCCTCGACTCCCGAGTCTCGGGTGGATGGTCCAACTTACTATCAGCTGAAACATCTTCGAGTCAAGGGGCATATCACTACATGTATGGAATGTAGTGGGTCTGTACACATAGTTAGGGTCTCCCCTGACTATCTGATAGGCCGCCTCGACATCGAAGCTGTTTGGTCATCCATCCAGACTCCATTGAATCTCCCTTACAGGGATTCTCAGAATGCTCATGAGGAGGTCAGTGTTGACCTCAAACTCCACACCACTGACTCTGGTCCTGAATCTCAGAGCCAGAGGACTGGGTTTCACCAAGTTCGCATAGAACTGGTGAATCAGTCTCGGGTAGAATTTTTCATGCACTTTGACTAGTGGGGTCAAGTGAATCACCTCAAAGGCTGGCAAGATATCAAAATTGCCATGACGAATAGAGTCGAAGTCGACAACTCTACCCGTCATGATCTTCTTATGGCGAATAATCGAATCATACCTTGCCTTTGCAGCTGGACTGGAAAACAGAGAATCATCAAACTCTGTTCTGGGCATCTTGCTTGATGAGCCCGCTACACCCTTCCCCTGTGACTCCGATGTCGAGGGTTTTGTAGACCTTGGCCTTTTCGGCGCATTTGGTCCACTCGTTGTGAATTTAACACGGATTTTGTCAGTCATTTTTGGAAAGATGGGGTTTTTGGGAAAAAGAGATTTTAGTGAAAAATAAGAGATTTTAACCGTAGAAAGTTAAAAATCTCGTTATGGATGAGTAGATCGATGTGTTTAGATGAAGTTTGGATGGTTTTTGGATCAAAAGGGTGAATTTTTCTAGAGAGAGAAAGCAAGGGTGCTCGAAAATGGCGTAAAAAATTAGAAAAATGAACAGTCTCTTTTATAGAGTCGCATACCAGTCGACTGGGTCGAGTTACCAGTCAACTGGGTCCCTTTGAAAAGATGAACAGTTTTCATACCAGTCGACTGGGTTCATGTACCAGTCGACTTGGTGAACTGGCAGTAAGATACCAGTAGACTGGGAAGTTTGTTCCAGTTGACTGGATGATAATTGATTTTAAAAAATTGGCTCCAAACTAGGTCTAGAGGTACCAGATGACTGGATAGGATTTACCAGTCTTCTAGAGAAGAAGACAAAGACTTACCAGTCGACTAGATCAATTTTATCAGTCGACTAGATTAAAGGACAGTGACTTACCAGTCAACTGGACCCTTAGGAAAATTTCCAGTCTTAATTTATAGCACAAAATTTGTTTATCTATGACATCTTGAGTGAGGGAGATATTTAAACAATAATTAATACTCTTTCACTAGATGTCAAACATGTATATGATGAATTATGAAGCAATCAGATATTCAGTTTATCATAATTTAGCAATCCCATTAACATTCTTATCTTATAGAGACTAGCTTCACCTAGAGGTTTTGTAAGAATATCAGCTATTTGATCTTCTAAAGGTATAAATTCTAGTCTTATGTCACCTTTTTGAGCATGGTCTCTTAAGAAATGATGTCTTATTTCTATATGCTTTGTTCTAGAGTGCTGAATAGGGTTCTTCGTTAGGTTGATAGCACTAGTATTATCACAAAAATATTGGGATGTTTTTGAGGTTCATGCCATAGTCTTCTAGTTGTTGTTTCATCCATAATACTTGGGCACAACAACTTCCGGCTGCAACGTATTCCGCCTCGGCGGTGGATAGTGCAATGAAATTTTGTTTATTGGAAAACCAAGAGGTTAACATAGCTCCTAAGAATTGGCATATACCACTTGTGCCTTTTCTATCTAACCTACATCCAGCAAAATCAGCATCTGAATATCCTACAAGCTCAAAAGATGAATCTCTAGAGTACCATAATCCTCTGGTTTGGGTTCCTTGTAGATATCTAAGGATTCTTTTTACTGCAACTACATGTGATTCCTTAGGATTAGCCTGAAATCTAGCACACATGCATACACTAAACATTATATCAGGTCTACTTGCAGTCAAATAAAGTAAAGCACCTATCATGCTTCTATAATATTTAGAATCTACAGTTTTACCTCCTTCATCAAGATCAAGTTTAGTAGTTGTGCCCATAGGCATTCCAAGTGGCTTTGAGCTTTCCATCCCGAACCTCTTTAAAAGGTCCTTAATGTACTTCTGTTGATTGATGAAGATGCCTCCTTTTAGTTGCTTGATTTGAAGTCCAAGGAAGTAGGTAAGTTCTCCATCATACTCATTTCAAATTCACCTTACATGCACTTTGCAAACTCTTTACACATAGATTCATTAGTAGCACCAAATATAATATCATCAACATATATTTAAACTATCAAAGTGTCATTTTTGTGAGTTTTTGTGAAGAGAGTTGTGTCTATTCTACCTCTTACAAAATCATTGTCAATCAAAAATTTACTTAGTCTTTCATACCATGCTCTTGGAGCTTGCTTCAACCCATATAGAGCTTTAGAAAGCTTGTAGACATGATTTGGAAGACTAGGATTTTCAAATCCAAGAGGTTGCTCAACATAAACCTCTTCTTCTATAAAGCCATTTAAAAAGGCACTTTTCACATCCATTTGAAATAGCTTGAATTTATTAAAGCATGCAAAGGCTAATAACATTCGAATAGCTTCTAATCTAGCTACAGGAGCATAGGTTTCATCAAAGTCTATTCCTTCCTCTTGATTATATCCCTTAGCAACTAGTCTAGCCTTATTTCTAGTTACTATACCATTTTCATCCTTTTTTTTTCTATATACCCATTTAGTTCCAATTATTGAATGATCTTTAGGTCTTGAAACTAGTTTCCAAACATTGTTTCTCTCAAATTGATTTATCTCTTCCTGCATTGCAATTATCCAATCATTATCTTTTTCAGCTTCTATAAATGTCTTAGGTTCTACTTGAGACAAATAAGCTACAAAATTGCAAATATTTCTAATTGAAGAGCGAGTTCTTACCCCTTGTGAAGGATCACCAATCACTTGATCAGTTGGGTGATAATTTACATACTTCCAATCTTTGGGTAAACTTTCCTCTTGTTGGCTTAAGGATGGTTGGTCCAAATTGGGAGTTTCTATCTCTTCATTTGCTTGAGGTGAACTCTCTTTTGGGTCAACAATGGGAGTAGGAGTTTCCATTCTTGGAATAAAATCTGCATCATCTTTAAAGGAAACTTCTCTACTACGAATTGGGTTAGATTCATCAATAGTTACATGTACAGATTCTTCTACCACTAAAGTTATCTTATTGAAAACTCTATAAGCCTTACTAGATGTTGAATATCCTAAAAATATTCCTTCATCGGTCTTAGAATCAAATTTACCCAAGTTAGTTTGATTGTTATTTAAGATGAAGTATTTACTACCAAAAGCACGAAATTAAGAAATATTGGGCTTTCTCCCTTTCCATAGTTCATATGGAGTTTTATCAAGCAGAGGCCTTATCAAAATTCTATTTAAGATATAGCAAGAAATGTTCACGGTTTCAGCCCAAAAGTATTTTGATAAACTTTTTTCACAAAGCAGAGTTCTTGAAAATTCTTTTAGAACTCTATTTTTCCTCTCAACAACTCCATTTTATTGAGGAGATCTAGGAGCTGAAAAGTTGTGATTAATTCCATTTTCATCACAAAATCTTGAAAAGCTTTGATTTTCGAATTCTTTGCCATGATCACTTCTTATGCTTGAAATACAAATTCCTTTTTCATTTTGAACCTTTTTGCAAAACTTTTCAAATGCTTTGAAAGCTTCATCCTTGTAAGCAATAAAAATAACAAAGGTATATCTTGAATAGTCATCAACAATAACAAGAGCATATTGATGGCCATCTAGACTAATGGTACTAATTGGACCAAATAAGTCCATATGCAAAAGTTCCAAAGGTCTAGTAGTTGAGACTACATTTTTTGCTTTAAAAGAAATCATAGTTTGTTTTCCCATTTGACAAGCATCGCATACTTTGTCTTTTTCAAAATTGATTTTAGGAAGTCCAATAACTAAATCTTTTCTTGAAACGATTTTCAGCAAGTTCATGTTTACATGACTAAGCCTTCTATGCCATAGCCATGGATTTTCATTAAAAGCAGGAAAACATTTTTCATTTTCAGAATGCAAGGATTTCAAATTAACTATGTAGACATTTTCATGTCTATGGCCAATAAATTTGATCTTGTTACTCTTGATGTCTATAACTAGACAATGAGAGGTCTCAAATGTGACTTTGTATCCTTTGTCACATAATTGACTAATGCTAAGTAAATTTGGCTTAAGGCCTTGTACTAGCAATACATTATCTAAGGTTGAGAAATCATTACCGACTTTTCCATGCCCGATGATTTTTATTTTAGTATTGTTTCCAATGGTCACAAGTCCACCATCTCTTAGAGTTAGCTCATTGAATACACTTTTATCATCGGTCATGTGCTTCGAGCATCCACTATCAAGGTACCAACAATTACCTTTCTCCTTAGTGTGGAGACATATCTCACTTTCATCGTCGATTGCCATCAAACAAAGGTTGGCAATTTCCTCGTATCCGATTTCTTTGTCTGATGACTCATCTTCTTCGTCATCGCTCCAGGTAGTTGCTATCATGGCTTTCTTTTTGAAGCTCTTGTATGGTTTGTTTGAAACCGGACAATCAGCTCTAACGTGACTGGGCTTCTTGCAGCCATAGCATATAAGCAGTTCCTTTTTCGGAGTGGGATCCTTTGTGTAAGGTTTCTTGCTTTTTTTCAAGAACCTGTGAAATCGTTTGGTGATCAATGCCATTTCACTATCTTCCTCGCTGCTCTCAGCTTCTTTTTTTGATTCCATTTCTTTGCTGCTCGTAGAAGCTTTGAGAGCAATATGCTTTTTCTTCTTCTCATCCTTATTGACGATGGGAGTCATTTCTTCCATCTCATACGTCAATAATGACCCAAGTAGTGTCTCAACATCCAGTTTGTCAAGATCTTTGGCCTCCTGTATGGCTGTCTTCTTTGGTTTCCATTCTGGTGGCAGAGATCTCAAGATTTTTTTGGTTAGTTCAACCTCTGCAATATTCTTACCAAGCAGTTTTAAACCATTTATAATAGTGGTGAACCGTGAGTGCATTTCATAAATAGTTTCGTCAGGAGACATTTTAAAGGATTCATACTCAGAAATTAGCATGTAAATTTTTGACTTTTTTACCTCACTAGTTCCTTCATATGTGACTTGTAATTTGTCCCATATCTCTTTAGCCGAAACACATGTAGATATTTTATTATATTCAGAAATATCTAATGCACAATGTAACATACTTGTTGCTCTGCTATTGAGAGACATCATTCTACAATCCTCGTCAGTGTACTCAGTTTTGAGTTTAGGCATTGTATGATGAGTCTCTCCAATAGCTATTTCTTTTGTACGAATTCTAGGTCATTCTTCAATGATTCTCCATAGATTGTAATCTTGTCCTTCGACAAAGATTTTTATTATGTTTTTCCAATAGTTATAATTGGAGCCATTGAACAAAGGTGGTCTAGTATAAGAGTGTCCCTCAGAGTAGCTATTTGCTGCCGTTGGATCAACTCAAGGATTTTAAGCCTTAATATGAGAACAAAGCTCTGATACCAATTACAGGTCGAGGTTTCAACCCAAGAGGGGGGGTGAATTGGGTTTTTAAAACTTTTTGCGGAATTAATACAAGTTTATAAAAATGAATAAGCAGCAAACAATTAAGACAAGTAATGTGCTGTAAATAAAGAGTTTAAAGAGAAGATGATGCAAACTCAGATTATAGTGGTTTGGCAATATCGGATTCATTCTGACACTACGTCCACTCTCTTCAAGGAACTCCTTGAAGTAATCCACTAAGTAACTTAGTCGTACAACTTTCTTGGTGTTGTACAAACCTTACAATCCCTTCCTCTCGGAAGTTATCCCCTTCCTCTCGGAAGTAATCCTCTTCCTTTCAGAAGTAATCCCTTTACAAAAGATATTGTAAAGTAAAGGTAGAGAAACAACTAATGGAAGCTTATACAACTGAATAATGTCTCTCTTTTAAAGTAAAGCTTGAAGAATGGCTCAACAAGAATATTTCAAAGCTTTTTGTGTTTCAAAGAGTACAATAACTTGATTGTGTAAGATCAACTCTTTTTGAATGTGTTCAACTATGCCTTGAATGCTCAATAGAATGGGTTTATATAGCCATCAAATAATATGACCATTGGGACTTTAATTTGAAAAAGATTTACTTTAAAACGTCTAGATTTGGTGTCCAACGGTCATATTTTTGAATTACCAGTCAACTGGGTCATGATACCAGTCGACTGGATTCACTTGAAAAAATCTCATTTTTAGACCTTCTGAGTATCCAGTCGACTGGGGACTTACTGTCTGTTTTACCAGTCGACTGGTATAACTGACCCAGTCGACTAGAGACATACTGTCTCATATACCAGTCGACTGGTATATGTACCCAGTCGACTGGGTTGTCTTCCAACCTAGTTTTTCTGTTTTAATTGAAAACTTTTGTTTAAAAACGATTGGTTTATAAAAACCTTTTGTGTTCGAGCCATTGAACAAGCTATTACAATGTATAAGTGAGACTTATATTGGTTTTAAAACCTTAGACCTATACTAGTTCTTCAGCCTTCACTTGATACTTTGATTCGTTTTGAGTTTGTGCACCTTGATCCTTGGTTGAATGCTTTTGTTGCTTACTACACTTAGTTAGTATAATAACAGTTGTGTTTTGTCATCATTAAAATACCAGTGAGGGTCAACAGATGCCATAAGGGCACATGATTTCAAAGCCAAGACGAAGGAGACATCAAGTGGTGATGGGCTGTTCGTAAGAGGAAAGCCAGCAACTAGGAATGGCAACAACAATGGCTACTACTGGGACAAAGGTAGAGGAGAGGGCCATGGGAGATCTCATTCCAAGACAAGACTTGGAGGGGGAAGGAGATGCTTCTATTGCAACAAAGAGGACCCTTTCAAGAAAGATTGCAAGAAGAGGTTATAGGATGAGAGGAGAAGCCATACCAACAATGGAGAGGCTTCGGTTGCCATGGAAGAATAGCAAGGTGATGATGTTCTTGTTGTGTGCTCGGATATGAGCAAGGGGCAAGAAGGCAGCGGGAAATGGATCTTGGATACCGGGTGCACTTATCGTATGTGCCCTCACAAGGAATGGTTCAAGAATTTCAAGGAGATCAATGATGGAAGGGTCTTCTTGGGGAATGACAATTCTTGCCAAGTGAGAGGGATTGGAGACATCCAATTGAGGATGTTTGATGGAGTCACAAGGCTGCTGGAAAATGTGAGGTATATTCCAGATTTGAAGAGAAATTTGATCTCATTGTGGCAGCTGGATTCAATGGGGTACACATGCAAGATAGAGGGAGGAAAGATAAAGGGGCCAAGGGATCTTTGGTAGTTATCAAGGCAGCAAGAAATGATGGACTCTATGAGATGATCGGAGAGACAGTAATCAATGATCAAGCAGCAAGCTTGATGGCTAAGATGAACAAGGCAGCCCTTTGGCATACTCGCTTGGGACATATGAGCGAAGAGGGCCTGCAAGTTCTCAGCAATGATAGCCTACTTGGTGGAGACAAAGTAAAGGAACTTGATTTCTGTGAGAGTTGCATTCTTGGGAAGCAACACCGGGTCAGCTTTAACACCGGAGTGCACAAATCTAAGGGGATTCTTGACTACATTCATGCGAACCTTTGGGGACCAGCAAGGACACCAACACAGAGAGGTAAATTTTACTTTCTGTCTTTAATTGATGATTATAGAAGAGTGTGGGCTTAGAAATAAATCAAATGCCTTGAATAAGTAAGTGGTGTGGAAAGGGCCGATTGAGACTCAAACGGGTAGAGTAGTTAAGGGGATAAGAACCGATAATGGCTTAGAAATTTTTAACCAAGAACTTGATCAATTTTGTAGGTTAAATGGGATTCTAAGACATAGGACGGTTATGGAAACCCCTCAGCAAAGTGGAGTTGCTGAGTGGATGAATAAGACCCTTATAGAAAAGGATAGGTGCGTGTTAAATGGATCCGGTTTACCAAAATATTTTTGGGGAGAAGCTATAGCTACAGCTGCATACTTGGTAAATAGATCATCCTTTACAGCTTTAGAGCTCAAGACTCCCATGGAGATGTGGAGTGGAAAACCCTCTGAATTAAACAACCTTAGGACTTTTGGTTGTGTTGCATATTCACATCAAAAGGAGGATAAACTTAGCCCAAGATCTAGAAAATGTGTATTTCTAGGATATGGTGACGGGGTTAAGGTATATAGGTTGTGGTCCTTAGAAAATAAGGGCATGAAACTGATTATAAGTAGGGATGTTATTTTTAATGAATTGTTATTTCCCTACTTGGAGAAAACTAACCCTGCAGGGGCTAGTGAGCAAACCAAACTGGAAGTTGTGGAGCATCACATCAAGGAGAACTCGGTTCAGGTAGATTAGAGGAGGCAAGAGGGTTCAGACCAGGTAGAGCCCTTGGATGAAGGCCAAGAAGCTCAAGAAACTCAAGAAGAGGTTGATGCAGTAAATAACTACCAGCTCATAAGAGACCGGGGAAGGAGAGTGGTTAGACCACCCTTGAGATATGGGTTTGCGGATGCTAATGTAGCAGCTCCTTGGATAGAAGGAGAGATTGAACCAGAAACTTACACGAATGCCATGGAGTGTAAGGATATGTCAAAGTGGCAGCTGGCTATAGACGAAGAAATGGACTCTTTGATGAAGAATAACTTCTGGGAATTGGTGAAAATTCCAGGAAAGCAGAAAGTTGTTGAATGTAAGTGCACTTACACGATCAAAGAAGGGTACCCTCCAGGGGATGAAGTCCGAAACAGAGCTAGGATGGTGGCAAATGGGTTCACAAGAAGAGAAGACATAGGTGTTACAGAAACTTTCTCACCTGGACACAAGGTGGAGAAGATGGTGAGTATCCTCACCTACGTCATTGATGGGCTGTTGGTTTGGAAAATTAGGAAGAGGATGAAAATGTTTACATCTCAACTCAGTGAGGAGTTCGAGAGGAAGGATCTTAGCCTTACACAAAAGATTCTTGGGATGTGTAGAATCCAAGAAAAGGAGAGAAACCGGTTGAGAGTTTATTGGGCAATGGGTGTTCTCAGCAAATTTATGAATAATCTCAAAAAGAAGCATTGGCTTGGAATGAAGAGGTTGTTGAGGTATTTGAAGGCTCAGTGGCAGCCAGTGGTAGCACTCTCAACAACCGAGGCTGAGTACATAGCTGCTACGGAGGCCATTAAGGAAGCTATGTGGTGTAAAGGGTTGCTTGAAGAGTTGAAGGTACCAAAAGAGCAGTTTGTGGTGTCTTTGGATAGCCAAAGTATGTGGTACTTGTGGAGGTATCTAGTGTTCCATGAAGGGACAAAGCATATGAATGTTCGGTATCATTACATTCTGAAAAATGGTACGAAAAGATGCATTCATGTTGACAAGAAGAGCACGGAGGAAAGTCCTGCGGATTTGGGTACTAAAATTCTACCTCTAAGTAAGTTTAATCATTGCCTTGAATTACTTAGGATTGGAGTTGGTTAATTGATGACTCAAGATGAGTTTGGATCCTGAGGCTTTCTGCACAATGGTTCAGGTTTTTTGAACACTTAGACAAAAGGTAGAGATTGTTGTTATTTGTCTAAGGTTCAAATAGGTCCAACCATGGTTTAAAAATGGTTAAAGTCTAAAATAAAGGTGGAGTATCAAAGTTCAGAAAGTTAGAAGACTGCACACATATGTGTGCATCGATTTGGAGCAAGGGAAGGCCATGCGCACTAGTGTGCGCACTCAGCAGCAGCATCAACACCATGGCGCCCAACAACCAGCACCATGGCGTCCAGAATGGTGTGCTGTAGGACCACATCAGTGCCATGGCACCCATAAGCCAGCACCATGGCATCCAGAATGATGTGCTGAAGGACTGCATCAGTGCCATGGCGCCCAGCACCAGCACCATGGCGTCTAGAAGGTGTGCAAAGGTGTCCTGCCCAGCACAATGACGCCCCCTGTTGAGTGCCTAGGTGCTAGGCAAAGGGCTGCACACATGGACAGCATGTTTTAAGACCCTTTTAAGTGCATGAGTGCAAGGTTAAAACACACAACACCACTTGGGAAGTGATGAAAGGCTATGATTAAGTGGAGATCATGATCAAAGGGTGGAAACTGATTCACAAGAATGTCCAAGAAGTGAAATGCTATAAAAGAGGTTCTCAAGCCTCATTTTTACAAGAGGAAAAACACACAAGTTTGTGACATTATGAGATCAATTGCAAATACAAGAGAAAATTGTGTGAGAGACATAAACACAAGAGGGACTCTTTGCAGTGATGCTGGTTGTAAAGAAGAGAGAATAGTATAGAGAGACATTGTAATCTTCTTTCTTCTGTTCTTGGTTTCTTCAAGAACTTGAGCTTCTTGAAGAGGATTGCTATAACTTGTAAGAACCATTTAAGATAGTGCAGAGAGTTCGGAGGAACTCACGGGGACGTAGGAACATTGCCGAACCTCGATAACAAATTGCTTGTCTTCGTTCTTTCTTTGATTTTCTGTTCTTGTGTTCGATTGCTGAAATTCTTTCTACAAGTCATTTTAGACTTGGGTGTTTGGAAGATCACCACCTGGGCATCTTGTCAAGGTGATTTTCAACAATAATGAAGAATATAATAGAGAAATAAAAAGGTTCCGGGAATCCTTCCTAAGTTCATTGCCTTATTCCAATCTCAATTCAGTTGTTTTTATCTCGATTGCTAGTTTCACATCCCGAACAAACAATCGGTAAATATTCAATCACAGCACATTAATACTCTAATGTAATTGCTACAAATCACTCATTGATTTCGATTCAAGCACACATGACCTATCCTATAGATTTATCAAGAAACGACAACATATTTCAATAACAATATTGCAGTAATGGACAAACCTAAAAAATAAATCTATCGGAATCAATCACATCCAAATAACTTGACATAAGAAGAGTTTGACTAGACTTATATGGAGGAGCATGCAATCACCGGATTAAGAGAATTTCTAAGAGAAGAACATAAATTATAGCTGTCACATGAACCTAAATTCTTCTTGCTTAATCAAAGAGTAAATCATATCAATGTTTAACAATAAATCCTTACAACTGAACTAAGGATAGAAATAAGAACAACTACACCTAGGGATTAATCCCTTCGCCTTACTTGGAGATTAGTTGGCGATGGGGCTCATGCTTGAACACCATAATGGAGAAGAATGTAGCAGCTTTCTTAAGTTTTTTGGCCTAAAAAACCTCCCCTTTATCAAACCCTAAGTGATCTATTTATAATACATAAGGTTCAAGGGTATTTTCGGGTTTAAACTATCATTAAAACCCTAATTAGGAAACAAGGCATCGCGGTTGCGCTGCGGCGCACACTAATCCAAGCCACAGCTTAACCTTGCATTCTAGCTTTGTGGAGGTTATGTGGACCATGGCTCAGCTGGTCTAGATCACGGTGCACACTGGTCCAGGCCGCAGTGCATGGTGGTGGGCTTCTTTCTCAAATGGTCCTGGTTCTGGAGGCCACGGCTCAGCTGGTCCAGGCTGTGGCACAAAACCTTGGTTCTCTTCATTTTGCCCTTCCGCAATCATGCCTTCACTCCGGTATGCATCAAATCATTGTGCTTTAAGAAAGGGTAGCTTTTCCATCTTGTTTTAAGCCAGCATACTTGAAAATGCACCAAAATAAATCAATGATCCAAGAATGGCACTTTAGAATTGTTAGGGCAAAAATGTGTGATTCAACCCTAGAACACCCTAAAATGCTAACAAATAAGTACTATTAAGATGCATTTTATGGCTCTCATTAGCATTCTTCTTCTCCATATAAGTCTAGTCAAGCTTTTCTTATGTCAAAGTTGTTAGATGCAATTGATTTCAGTAGATCTATCTTATAGGTTTTTCCATTACTGCAGTATTATTATTGAAATATATCGTCGCTTCTTGATAATTTATAAGATAGATCTTATGTGTTTGAATTGGAATTAAAGAGTAATTTATGGCAATTACATTAGGGTATTTATGTGCTTTGATTGAATATTTACCAATTGCTTGTTAGGGATGTGAAACTAGTAATTGAGATAAAACATTTGAGTCAAGATAGGAATAAGTCAACGAACTTAGGAAGGATTCCTGGAACCTTGTTATTTCTTTATTGAATTCTTCATCATATTTTCATAACTCTCTTATTTAATTTCATTCGTAAAACTTAGATTTTCTTATTTGAACTTTATCGTTTAGTGTTAAGGTTTACATTTTCTCTTGTAGTTCGCTTTCCTCATGGGATCGACACCTCAGCTATACATAATAATCATGTGTTAGTTTTATCGTTATCATCGGTATAGTTTGTTCTTTTCAAAATTAGACACCTACCTCAATACTCGGCTATTTTGGGGCCGAGATGGATTATGCGATGAAAAATTTAACACCTGCCTCGGTACCCAACCATTTTAGGGCCTAGGTGGTTTGTCCTTTACAAATTTTTACCATCTTTGATACTCAACCATTTTTTAGCCCAAGTGGTAGGCATTTAAAAAAATTGATACCCACCTTGGTACTCAGCTAATTTTTGGCTGATGTGGTTAGTTTTTTTTTTTTGAAAAATTGGATGCCCACCTTAGTACTTTGTCATTTTGTGGTTGAGATTATTAATCTTTTGCAAAATTGGAAACTCACATCGGTACTCGACTATTTTTGGGCCAAGCTGGTTAGTCCTTTGCAAAATTGGACACTCACCTCGGTACTCGGCCATTTTTAGGAAGAAATTGTTAGTCCTTTGCAAATTTTGACACCCACACCAGTAGTCGGCTATTTTTAGGTCGCGGTGGTTGGTCCTTTGCAAAATTTGATGCCGACGACGGTACGTAACCATTTTGGGCCCGAGTTGGTTGGTGCTTTGCAAAATTGGACACCCACCTCGGTACTCCAACATTTTGGGGTTGAGGTGGTTAGTCCTTTACAAATTTAGACCACCATATCGGTACTCGACCACTTTTTAGCCAAGATGGTTAGTCCTTTTCAAAATTGGACACCCATGTCGATACTCGACCATTTTTAGGCTGAGGTGGTCGGTTTGTTGCAAAATTGGACTTACACCTTGGTACTCGGCCATTTTGAGGCCTAGATGGTTTGATCATTTTCAAACTTGGACATCTAACTCAGTACTTAACCATTTTAGGGCTCAGGTGGTTGGTCTTTTGCAAATTTAGACCTCCACCTCGGTACTTGACAATTTTTGGGCTGAGATGACTAGTCCTTTGCAAAATTGGACACCGACTTTGGTACTTGGCCATTTTTGGGCCAAAGTGGTTGGTTCTTTGAAAAATTGGACACCTATCATGGTACTCGATCATTTTTTTGTTGAGATGGTTGGTTCTAATCAAAATTGGACACTCACTTCAATACTCTGATTTTTTTGTGGTCAAGGTGGATGGTCCTATGCAAAATTGACTACCCACCTTGGTACTCGGCCATTTTAGGGCCAATGAGGTTGGTCCCTTACAAATTTGTACAGCCACCTTGATATTTGACCATTTTTGAGCTGAGGTGGTTGGTTATTTGCAAATGTAGACACCTATCTCCGTACTCGACTATTTTTTGGCCAAGGTGGTTGGTCCTTTTCAAAATTAGACACTTACCCGAGTAAACAATAATTTTCAAGCTGAGATTGTTGGTCCTTTGAAAAATTTGACACCTACCTCGGCACTCGACCATTTTTGGGCCAAGATGATCGGTATTTTGGAAAATTGGACACCCACCTGAGTACTCGACCATTTTAGGGCCGAGATTGTTAGTCCTTTTTCAAATTTTGATACCCAACCTCAGTACTTGACCATTTTTAGGCCGAGGTGGTTGGTCTTGCCAAATTGGATACTCATCTCGGTACTCAGCTATTTTGGGTTGAGGTTTTTAGTCCTTTGCTAAATTGGACACCCAACTCGGTAGTAAGCCATTTTTGGGTTGAGGGGGTTAGTTTTTTTGTAAAATTGGACACCTATCTCGGTACCCAACCATTTTTGGGCTGAGATGGTTAGTCCTTTACAATATTGGATACCAACCTTGGTACTCAGCTATTTTGGGCTGAGGTGGTTAGTCCTTTGTAAAATTGGACAGCCACTTCGGTACTCGATAATTTTGGGGCCGAGGAGGTTAGTCATTTACAAAATTGGATATCCAGTTCAATACTGAACCATGTTTTGGCCGAGGTGATTGGTCCCTTGAAAAATTGGGCATGCACCTCAATACTCGGCCATTTTTGGGTCAAGGTGGTTGGTACTTTGCAGAATTGGACATCCACCTCACTACATGACCATTTTGGGGCCGAGGTGGTTGGTCCTTTGCAAATTTAGACCCCCACCTCGGTACTCGAAAACTTTTGGCCGAGGTGATTGGTTCTTTGTAAAATTGGACACCAACCTTAGTACTTGGACATTTTTGGATCAAACTGGTTAGTCCTTTGTAAAATTGGACACCCATATCGGTCATTAACCATTTTTTGACCGAGGTGGTTGGTCATTTTCAAAATTGGCCACCCACCTTGATAATCTGCTATTTTGGGCCGAGGTAGATGGTCCAATGCAAAATTTAACACTCACCTCGGTACTTGGCCATTTTAGGGTGAGGTAATTTCTTCGTTACAAATTTATAGACTCACCTTGGTACTCGACTATTTTTGGGCTAAGTTGGTTGGTGTTTTGAAAATTTGGATTCTCATTTCGGTACTTGGCCATTTTGGGCCAAGGTGTTTGATCCTTTGTAAAATTGGAACTCCATCTTCGTATTCATCCATTTTTGGGCCGAGGTGATTAGTTCTTTGCCAAATTGGACACACACTTTGGTACTCGGTCATTTTTGGACCGAGATGGTTGATTTTTTTCAAAATTGGACACCCCTTCAACACTCGATCATATTGGTACTCAAAATTTTTGGATTGAGGTAGTTGATCCTTTGCAAATTTGGACACCCATTTCAGAACTTGTGTTTTTTTTTTTTTTTTTTTTTTTTGTTGTCGAGGTGGTGGGTCTTTTAGAAAATTGGAAAGCCACCTCAATACTCCACTATTTTTAGGAGGAGGTTGTTGGACCTTTGCAAAATTGGACACCCACCTCGTTATTGGCAATTTTTGGGTTGAGCTGGTTTGTTTTTTACAAACATTCACACCCACCTTGGTTCTCGGCCATTTTGGGGCCTAAGTGGTTGGTATTTTGCAAATTTTGACACCCACATCAGCACTGGACCATTTTTTAGTCAAAATGGTTGGTCCTTTTCAAATCTGACATCGACTCGGTAATCAACCATTTTTGGGCCGAGGTGATTAGTCCTTTCCAAAATTGGACACTAACATCAGTACTTGGCTATTTTGGGGTTGAGGTGATTTCTCCTTTGAAAAATTGGACATCAAACTTGGTACTCGGCAATTTTGGGACTGAGGTGATTGTTCATTTGCGAATTTGGTCATCCACCTCCATACTTGTCTACTTTTGGGCTAAGGTGGTTGGTCCTTTGCAAAATTGGACACCTACCTCAGTATTCGGTCATTTTTGGACTAAGTTGGTTAGTTCTTTGAAAATTGGGATACTCACCTTGGTACATGACCTTTCTTGGGCTAAGATTGTGAGTCTTTTGCAAAATTGGACACCCACCTTGGTACTCAACCATTTTTGGGCTGAGATGGTTGGTCCTTTTCAAAATTAGACTCTCACCTCGGTACTCAGCCATTTTTGGCCTGAAGTGGTTCCTCTTTTGCAAAATTGGACACCCATCTCAGTACTTAGCCATTTTGGGGCATAAATGGTTGGTCCTTTGGGAATTTGGACTCCCACCTCAGTACTCCATCATTTTTGGGTCGAGATTGTTGGTCCATTTCAAATTTTGATATCCACCTTGGTACTCAAACATTTTGAGCCAAGATGGTTGGTCATTTTTAAAATTGGATACCCACCTCGGTACTTGCTATTTTGGGGCTGAGGTGGTTAGTCTTTTAAAAAATATGACACCCAAATCGGTACTAGGTCAGTTTTGGATGGAGTTGGTTGGTCTTTTTGAAAATTGGACACCCACCTTAGTACTTGGCTATTTTTCGGGATGTAGTGGTTGGTCTTTTGTAAAATTGGATGCCCACATCGGTACTCGTTAATTTTTGAGCCGACGTGGTTGGTCTTTCCAAATTTGGACACCCACTTCGGTCTTCGGTAATTTTTGAGCTGAGGTGGTCGGTTATTTGCAAATTTTGACACCTACATCGATACTCAACCATTTTTGGGCTAAGGTGGTCAATCTTTTTCAAAATTGGTCACCCACCTTGGTACTAGGCCATTTTTGGGTCGAGATGCTTTGTCCTTTACAAATTTGTACACCTACCTCAGTACTTGGCCACTTTTAGGCCGAGGTTGTTGGTCTTCCACAAAATTGGACACTTACCTCAGTACTCAATCATGTTATGACCCACCTCGAAACTCGATCTATTTGGGTCCGAAGACTGAGGTGCTTACTTGCGTTTTCCAGGGTCTATTCACGTTTGAATTTTGCACTGCTCGAAAAACCTTTTACGCTTTTGGAGGTAACCTTTGGAGTATTTGATGTGATTGTTACAATTTTTTATCTGTCTTTCACTTTTTTTAAGGTAATAGGGGACGGGAGCCTTGGCTCTTCATAAATTTATTCCTTCTAAATCTTTGGAATTCAAAGCCTACTCGACCTCTTTTTCCTCTAGCCAGTCTCTTCCTCCTCTACTAGTCTTCCCTTGCTCGGTTGTTCTCATCTGCTAGTCCTTTTTTGCTCATCTTTCCTTATCTACTCGTCCTTATCTAGTTGGTTTTGTCCTGACCTAGCCGGTGTTGTCCTTCTTCATTCCAGTTCATCCTCTTCCTACGCTAGTATCCTCATCGGTCTAATCACTTGTTGATCTTTGCTCTTTATTTCGGTAAGAGCTCCATTTTGCTTCTTCTTTTTGCATAATGTTTCATGGTTTTCATGAGGTTGGAGAGGCCCATCGCCTCTTTGGTATGGAGGCCTCATCTTCAGAGAGGTTCTCTAGTGAGGGTTTGAGTTATGGGTCTAGAGAGGATCAGATAGAGGTTTAGGCCAATGCCCCTACTTTGGAAAAAGTATGTGCTAAAATGTCATGACACCATGATCACTTCCACTATACCATTAAGTCATATATATGTGGTATTTCCTTGAAATAATTTTCTCTTTTTCGTCATAAGTGTTGTATCCCTAGTGACTTTGGGATCCCAACTTCCTACTTCTTAGGAGAGGGCATATAGCCCGATTTGTGTTGGGTCACCATATGAAATGTGTACATACGAGGATTTCTTTAGGGGTGGACTTTGTGTTCCTATGGATCCAAAGTATTTAACTTTTTTAGCATAATTCCTTACCAGCTTCCACCAAATTCCATGAGGATGGTGATGAGTGCTAAATATTGCATATTTTGGCCCCTTCATTTAAATTTGTTAATTCTTTAGTTGTGTCCTAATTTGATATTTTGTGTTAGTTCTATGATTTTTAATGTTTTATAATATTGCAAATGAAATTGGGGATTTAATGTGAAAAAAATGCAAAAGCTGGAATCTGTTGTTGCAATCGAGTGCAACAGCACTAAAGTATTTATTTATACGTTTAGCTTAGGAATTTATTACTTTGAGTTGTTTTTTCGTCGTTTTACAAGTTTACAAGCACTTGGAAAGGAGTTTCACTAAATTGCCAGAATTACCCGTACAGATCAGTCATTTTTGCGGATTAAACTGTATTGATTTAGGAAGAACCAGGAGATGAACCATATATACTTCGAAAGATCCAGATGTCTATTTTCTGGAGAATTTTACGGCTCGTAAATATGATTTTTCTATAGAAAGTTATGGCAGTTTTAGTAGATAAAGGTCAGGCTATGGGTGATTTCAGCGTGGCAGAAGTGATTTTTGCGGATTAAACTGTAATGATTCAAGAAGAAACTAGAGATAAGCCATATATGCTTGGAAAGAGCCGGATGTCCATTTTCTAGATAATTTTACGGCTCGTAAAAATGATTTTTCTAGAGAAAGTTATGGTAGTTTTAGTAGACAAATGTCAGGCTGTGCATGATTTCAGCGTGGGCAGAAGTTTTGAAGGGCATGTAAAGGCTTAAATCCACATCCCACATCGATTGGAAACACATTCTACATCCCACATCGGATTGGAAACACATTGCATTCATGGAGTTCCCCTATAAAAGCCCCATTTCACTTCATCAAATGGGTGTGCAATCTCGAAGGCTTTGCTACCAAGGGGTACAATCTGGAGGATTTTGCTACCAATCGGGGGGAGCGCTACACAGTAGCTACGAGTGGAATTTCTCTCTCCATATATTGTTAGTTTTAATTTATTTCTTTTAAGTTTTAAAGTTTAATGTTTAGCACTTTATTGTTTGCTCAAATTTTTCCCTTGAGATTTTTGTTGTCCATTATATTTATGGGTAACTAAATTCTCAAGTGGGGCTAGGGATGAACTTGCACAGTAGATGATATTTTTGTTTATTTTTTAATATATGTACTTGATTTTCAATTACTAAAACTCATTTGTTTTATCATTCTCAATTCATTAGTGATGTTTTCTTCTCCGAACAATTGTAAAATTTATTCTGTCTATGGATTCAGTTATGCTTTCTCTATTGAATGGATTAGCTCTTTGATTATGTTTGGATCGATTATTTATATATATTGATTTAATTATTTGGCACAATATCGCTTCCTGAGTATATTGTCGTCGTTGGATTTTCTCAATAGTGATAATAATTTACGTATTTTAAAAGTGGTGAATGATTTTTCAAAGAGTTACATTTGGTTTAATCTTGGTTTATAAATCTACACCTTCCGATTGGGAATTTTGGGAATTGAGTTCCCAATTGAGTTATTCAATTAATTAAGAATAATAAAAATACTAGGTTTGTGCAAGGGATTCCTGATGCTTTACTGTTTGCCAAGTTTGAGTATTTTCTCTGATAGTCACTGTTGGTATTTTTCTAATGTTTGAACATGGTTTAAACATGGTTCAAATATGGTTAAAGTCTAAACCAAGGTTGGAAGATTAAATTTCAGCATGTTAATGGAGTGCACACATGTGTGTGCATTACTTTGGGTGTGTGTGAACACCTTTATTCAGCAAAGCAAAGGAGTGTGCATAGTTGTGTGAAGGGCAGCATCAGTGTGTGCTGCATCACTTTTTCACTAGCACTGCACCATCCAGCAAGGGAGGTGCTGAAAGAAGGGCAGCGCTGCACCACTCCTTCAGCAGCGCCGCAACACTCAGCAATTGGTGAAAATGGTGTTTTACCTAGCGCCTCAGCATGCCCTGTTCAGTGCCGCAGTGCTAGGCACACTGATGCACACATGGACAGCTTGTTTAAGCCTCTTCTTAGGTGCGTGGATGCAAGGTTTAACTGCACATCACCACTTAGGATTGATGGAGGGCCATGGTTAAGTGGTCATCAAGATCTAAGGGTGGAGATTGACTATCAAGATTGGACAAGAAGTTGGTGCACTATATAAAGGGTCACCTAGCTTCATTATCAACAAGAATATAAGTTTGTGACATACTTTGAGATCAATTGTAAAGAGTGACAAGACACAATACAAGAGAGAATTGTGTGAGAGTGTAAAGACACAAAACACAATAGGGACTCATTGTAGAGAGGCTGGTTGTAAAGAAGAGAGAGTAGTATAGATAGAGAGCATTGTAATAGTTCTTATCATCTTCTTTCTTCTCTTATTAGTTTCTTCAAGAACTTGAGGTTTCTTGAAGAAGGTTGCTGTAATTGTAAAGAATTGATTTAGTGTAGAGAGTTCAGAGGAACTCATAGGGACGTAGGCTATTGGCGAACCTCGATAACAAATCGCTTGTCTTCTTTTCTTTCTTGCTTTCGATTGCTGTATTTCTTTCTATGAGTCATTCTAGACTTGGGTGTTTGAAGGATCACCACCTGGGCATCTTGTCAAGGTGATTTCCAATAGTGGTATCAGAGCTTGAACAGCTGGGTATCGGAGCAAGAACAAGGAGGTTACGGAGTCAAGACTCCAAGAATCAAAGATCAACTTCTTGGGTGATTCAAGAATGGAGTAAAGATCAAGATCAGATCGTGTTCTTGAGGGTGATTCAAGAACGGTGTTAAGATCCATCTTCGATCGTGTTCTTGAGGTTGAAGAAAGCATTTGTGGGTATTGCATAAATATGAGATCTTGTCCGCAAAGATGGCTTCAAATTTCGTGGTTGAGAAATTTGATGGAAAGGGAGATTTTTCCCTATGGAAGCGAAAGATCAAGATTGTTCTTATGCAACAGAAAGTGGACTTGGCTATTGGAGAAGATGATGCTTTTCCAGCAAGTATCACGGAGGACCAACGGATTGAGATGAAGAAGATGGCATACAACACCATCTTCTTGCACATGTTGGATAATGTCACAAGGGAGTGCGGAGACTTGGAAGATCCAGCTGCAATATGGAAGAAACTATATGAGTTGTTACTTGCCAAGACTCTCCCGGATAAGAGGTATCTTCATAAAAAAATCTTTGCTTTTAAATTTGATCCTAATAAAGAGTTGCAAGAAAATCTTGGTGCCAAGATAAGGAGTGCATCAAGTGGTAAAGGGTTGTTCTTTAAAAGAAGGCCAACAACTCGGTATGGCAGCAACCATGGCTACAATCGGGACAGAGGTAGAGGAGAGAACCATGGGAGAGTGCACAGAAACATACATGGCTACTACGGGGACAAGGTAGAGGAGAGAGCCATGGGAGAGTGCACTGCAGCATGCATGGCTACTATCAGGATAGAGGTAGAGGAGAGAGCCATGGGAGAGTGCACTACAGCGTGTATAGCTACTACCGAGATAGAGGTAGAGGAGAAAGCCATGGGAGATGTTTCTACTGCTATAAAGAGGGTTATGTGAAGAAAGATTGCAAGAAGATGATGAGGGATAGAGGAAGAAGCCATACCAAGAATGGAGAGGCTTCGGTTGCCAAGGGAGAACAGCAAGATGATGTTCTTGTTGTGTGCTCAAATATGAGCAGGAGGCAAGGCAGCAAAAAGTGGATTCTGGATTTCGAGTGCACTTATCTCATGTGCCCTCACAAGGAATGGTTCAAGAATTTCAAAGAGATCAATGATGGAAGGGTCTTCTCGGGGAATGACAATTCTTGCCAAGTGAGGGGGATTGGAGACATCCAATTGAGGATGTTTGATGGAGTCACAAGACTGCTGCGAAATGTGAGGTATCTTCCAGATTTGAAGAGAAATTTGATCTCATTGGGGCAGCTAGATTCAATGGGGTATACATGCAAAGTAGAGGGAGGAAAGATCAAGGTGGCCAAGGGATCTTTGGTAGTGATCAAGGCAGCAAGAAACGATGGACTCTATGAGATGATCGGAGAGATAGAAATCAATGATCAAGCAGTAAGCTTGATGGCTGAGATGGATAAGGCAGCCCTTTGGCACACTCGCTTGGGACGTATGAGCGAAAAGGGCTTGCAAGTTCTTAGCAAGGATGATCTACTTGGAGGAGACAAAGTAGAGAAACTGGATTTCTGTGAGAGTTGCATTCTTGGGAAGCAACACCAGGTCAGCTTCAACACCGGAGTGCACAAGTCTAAGGGGATTCTTGACTACATTCATTCGGATCTTTGGGGACCAGCAAGAACACAAACATAAGAAGGTAACTTTTACTTTCTGTCTTTAATTGATGATTATTCAAGAAGGGTGTGGGTTTATTTACTTAGAAATAAATCAGATGCCTTGGATAAATTTGTTGTGTGGAAGAAGTTGCTGGAAACTCAAACGGGTAAGGTAGTTAAGGCTTTACGAACCGATAATGGCTTAAAATTTTGCAATAAGGATTTTGATAAATTATGTGAATTGAATGGCATTCTAAGACATAGAACGGTTGTTAAAACACCTCAGCAAAATGGAGTTGCTGAGAGGACAAATAGAACCCTTATGGAAAAGGTTAGGTGCATGTTAATTGGATCCGGTTTACCAAAATATTTTTGGGGAGAAGCTGTGGCTATAGCTGCATACTTGGTAAATAGGTCACCCTCTAGAGCTTTAGAGTTCAAGACTCCCATGGAGATGTGGAGTGGAAAACCCCCTGAATTAAACAACCTTAGGACTTTTGGTCGTGCTGCATATGCCCATCAAAAGGAGGATAAACTTAGCCCAAGATCTAGAAAATGTGTATTTCTAGGATATGGTGATGGGGTTAAGGGATATAGGTTGTGGTCCTTAGAACTGAAAGGCATGAAACTCATTATAAGTAGGGATGTTATTTTTAATAAATTGTTATTTCCCTAGTTGAAGAAAACTAACCCTGTAGGGGCTAGTGAGCAAACCAGTCCGAAAGTTGTGGAGCATCGCATCAAGAAGAGTTCAGTTCAGGTAGAGTAAGGAAGGTAAGAGGGTTCAGACCAGGTAGAGCCCTTGAATGAAGGCCATGCTCAGGAAACTCAAGAGGAGGTTGAACAAGAAGAGGTTGATGCAGCAAGTCATAATGACTACTAGCTCACAAGGGACCGGGGAAGGAGGGTGGTTAGACCACCTTTGAGATATGAGTTTGCGGATGCTAATGTAGCAGCTCCTTGGATAGAAGGAGAGGTTGAACCAGAAACTTACATGGAAGCCATGGAATGTAAGGATTAATCAAAGTGGCAACTAGCTATGGAGGAAGAAATGGATTCTTTGATGAAGAACAACTCTTGGGAGTTGGTGCCCAAACCAGAAAAATAGAGAATTGTGGATTATAGATGGATCTGCAAGATCAAAGAAGGGAATACTCCAGGGGATGAAGTCCGGTATAAAGCTAGGCTGGTGGCTAAGGGGTTCACATAAAAGGAAGGCATAAATTTCACCGAAATCTTCTCACCGGTTGTGAAGTACAAGATGATACAGATAGTGTTAGTATTGGTGGTCCAATTTGATTGGGAAATCGAGCAAATAGATGTGAAGACAACGTTCTTACATGGAGAGCTCGATGAGACCATTTTCATGAGACAACCTTAAGGCTATGAGGAAGGAAGGCAGGGAGAGTTGGTGTGCAAATTGAAGAAATCTCTCTATGGCCTGAAGCAATCACCTCGGCAATGGAATAAGAGGTTTGATTCCTTTGTAATCAGCCTAGGTTTCATGAGGAGCTACTATGATTCGTGCTTGTACTATAAGGGGCAGAAGGTTGAGGAAGTGGTGATCATCCTCATCTATGTTAATGACATGTTGCTGGTTGGGAGCAGCATGGAGAGGATAAGGAAATTGAAGGCTCAACTCAGTGAGGAGTTTGAGATGAAGGATCTTGGCCATGCACAGAATATCATTGGGATGTGTATCATCCGGGAAAGGGAGAGAAACAGATTGAAGATCTCTCAAACTTCCTACATAGAGAAGATGATATCTAAATTCTCTATGGAAGATAGCAAACTAGTGAAGGTTCCCCTTGCTGGTCATTTTAAGTTCTCCAACGATCAATGTCTGAGATCGAAGGTGGAGAAGAAGGAAATGGAAAAAGTCCCTTATTCTAGTGCTGTTGGTTCTATTATGTTCACCATGGTAAGCACTAGACCTGATATTGCTCATGCAATAAGTGTTTTTAGTATGTTTATAAGTAATCCCGGAAAGGAGCATTGGCTTGGGATGAAGTGGTTGCTGAGGTACTTGAAGGGAAGCCCGGAAGTAGAGCTGGTTTATGAGAAGAGGGGTAAGTCCATCTGCCTTGATGGTTTTATGGATTAAGACTATGGATCAGACCAGGATAAAAAGAGATCAATTATCTCCTACTTCTTCAACTTAAACGGATGTTATGTAAGTTGGAAGGCTCAGTTGCAGCTAGTGGTAGCACTCTCAATAACCAAGGCTGAGTATATATCGGCTACGGAGGCCATTAAGGTGGCTATATGGTGCAAAGGGTTGCTGGAAGAGTTGAAGGTACTAGAGGAGCAGGTTGTGGTGTTTTCGGATAGTCAAAGTGCATTGCACTTATGTAAGAATCTGGTGTTCCATGAGAGGACAAAGCATATGGATGTTCAGTATCATTTCATTCGGGAAAATGTTACGAAAGGATGCATCCATGTGGACAAGGTAGCCATGGAAGAAAATCCTGCGGATTTAGGTACTAAAGTCCTACCTCTAAGTAAGTTCAATCATTGCCTTAGACTACTTAGGATTAGAGTCGGTTAATTGATGACTCAAGATGAGTTTGGATCCTGAAGTTGTCTACACAATGGTTCGGGTTTAAACACTTAGACAAAGGTAGAGATTTTTGATATTTGTCTAAGTTTTAAACATGGTTCAAAGATGGTTAAAGTCTAAACCAAGGTTGGAAGATTAATTTTTAGCATGTTAAAGGAGTGCACATATGTGTGTGCATCACTTTGGGTGTGTGTGCACATCTCTATTTAGCAAGGCAAAGGAGTGCACATAGCTGTGTGAAGGGCAGCATCAGTGTGTACTGCACCACTCCTTCACCAGTGCTTCACCGCCCAGCAAGGGAGGTGCTGAAAGAAGGGCAGCACTGCACCACTCCTTCACCAGCACCGCAACACTCAGCAAGTGGTTAAAATGGTGTTTTCCCTAGCGCCGCAGCATGCCCTGTTCAGTGCCGTAGTGCTAGGCACACTGATGCACACATGGATAGCACCACTTAGGATTGATGGTGGGCCATGGTTAAGTGGTCATCAAGATCTAAGGGTGGAGATTGACTCTCAAGATTGGACAAGGAGTTGGTGCACTGTATAAAGGGTTACCTAGCTTCATTATCAACAAGAATATAAGTTTGTGACATACTTTGAGATCAATTGTAAAGAGTGACAAGACACAACACAAGAGAGAATTGTGTGAGAGTGCAAAGACACAAAACACAAGAGGGACTCATTGTAGAGAGGCTGGTTATAAAGAAGAGAGAGTAGTATAGATAGAGAGCATTCTAATAGTTCTTATCATCTTCTTTCTTCTCTTCTTGGTTTCTTCAAGAACTTGAGGCTTCTTGAAGGGGGTTTCTGTAATTGTAAAGAACCATTGATTTAGTGCAGAGAGTTCAGAGGAACTCACGGGGACATAGGCTATTGCTGAACCTCGATAACAAATCGCTTGTCTTCTTTTCTTTCTTGGTTTCGATTGCTGTATTTCTTTCTACAAGTCATTCTAGACTTGGGTGTTTAGAAGATCACCACTTGGGCATCTTGTCAAGGTGATTTCCAATAGTCACTTTGCTTCACTTTAATTTGCATTTAAAATTAATCTTTGTTCTCCATTAATCATTTAATATTTTTCTTTAGTTTCTTTGTTCCTTCTACTATTCTTTAAATTTGTCTCTCTATGGAATCGACACCCCAAAGCTGTGCTACAACTACCGCGTTATTCTTTGGGTGTAATCAAATTTTGGCACCATTTCCAAAGAGATGGTAGAAGAATTGCTAGATAGTTTTTCTTTTCAGCAGTTTGTAAAGGCGGTAACTTTGTTCCTTCTTTTAGCATGCTGCATTATTTTTTTTTCTTTTTCCCTTCCTTCTTTTTATAGTATTTTTTTTTTACTATTTTGTTACCTTGCATGCACAGATATAGAGATGCCAAGGGTAGATTTGCTTGTAAGCTTGTGATAGATTCAGAATCAAACTTTTGAAATCCTTTACTTGAGAATCCATCCAATCCTGAAGAAATGAGTGAACACGGAGATCAGCCCACTAGGACCCTTCAAGATTACCTCCACCCTAAACGCATAGCCACACCATCATGCATCATGTTTCCAGCTAATACTCGCCAATTGGATTTTAAAACAGGGATGATATAGTTACTCCCTACGTTCCATGGCTTGGAAAATGAAAACCCATATATGCACATTAGGGAGTTTGAGGAAGTAGTTGCGACTTTTCATAGTCAAAATGCAACTGATGACATTATGAGACTTAAGTTCTTTCCTTTCTCTTTAAAGGATAGAGCTAAGAGTTGGCTATACTCACTGAGACCACGATCTATTGGGTTGTGGAATGAGATGACTCAGGTTTTCTTTAATAAATACTTTCCCCAACATAAGACCAACGCTTTAAAATGGCAAATCTCCACCTTTGCACAAAAGGACAGTGAGACTTTGTATCAGTCGTGGGAGAGATTTAAGGAGTTGTTGAGTATGTGTCCTCACCATGGGTATGAGAATTAGTTTGTGAGCTATTTTTATGAGGGACTTACACCTAAAGAGCGCCAATTTATGGAGATGATGTGTAATGGTGAGTTCTTACAGAAAGATCCTGATGAGGCCATAGAGTACCTCAATGAGCTTGCTAAAAAATCTCACACTTGGACTGGACCTAGTGCTACTGAGAGCGTAAATAGGTCACGCCCTGCAGTAAACCCAAATGGTGGTGGAATTTACCATCTCAGGGAAGAGGATAACCTAAAGGCTAAGGCCGAGAGGCTCACTAGGGAGCTAGATGTGTTAAAGACTAAGGACTTAAAGCCAACACACGTGGCTAATTATGCAGAATCTTTTGGATCATGTTTTGTGTGTGGCAGGGTAGATCATCTAGCTCAAGAGTGTCCCATATTTGCTGAGATGAGAGGGATGTATGAGGAACAATGTAATGCCTTAGGTATGTACAAGAAGCATTTTTCACCTTTCTCTAATACCTATAATCCAGGGTGGCGCAATCACCCCAATTTTAGCTGGAAGTCTGAAAACCAGCTACCTACACAACCCCCTAGATCATATCTTGCACCATATCATGCACCTTCATCTTCTAAGAATCCTTTAGAAGACACTTTACATGCTTTTATTGAGGCACAAGGTAAGACTAACCAAAAATCTGAATCTTTGATTACGTAGGTTGTTGAAGAAAATAAGGAGATAAAGAGCCAAGTGTCCAAATTGATGAGCTCCTTGAGTGTTAATGAGCGAGGTAAGTTCCCTTCTCAAGCTTAGTCCACACCCCATGGTCAACACATGGCGCAAAATAATCTGAAGGATGTGAATGCCATTGTGACATGAAGTGGTAAGTCATTACACATCCCAACAACAAACAAATCAGAGGATGTGGAAAAGGGTCAAGATAGTAGTGATGCCGAGCTACCCAAGGAACCTGAGGTGACAAAGAGTCCTGTTAAGGTACCATTCCCTCAAGCTTTAAAATCAAGCAAGTGAACTCTAGATCCAAACAATGAAACCCTAGAGAATCTAAGGCAAGTAAAAATCAATTTTCTTCTTTTGCATGTGATTAAACAAGTTCCTACTTATGCAAAAGTTCTCAAGGATTTGTGTATAGTTAAGAGGAAGCACCATGTGAAGAAGACAATGTTTCTGACAGAGCAAGTTAGTGCTCTAATTGAGTAGTGGATTCCTCCCAAGTACAAGGATTCTGGTTGTCCAACCATTACATGCAGCATTGGAAATCATGAGGTTGGGAAAGCTTTGCTAGATTTAGGAGCTAGCGTGAATCTAATGCCATATTCTATTTATTTGCAGTTGGGGTTGGGAGAAATCAAACCAACCACTGTGGTATTGCAATTGGCTGACTGTTTAGTCAAAGTACCCCGAGGTGTGGTAGAGGATGTTCTAACTCAAATTGATAAATTTTATTATCCTGTTGATTTCCTAATCCTTGACACTAGCTCTGTTGTTGATACTACTTCTAAAATTCCTTTGATTTTAGGTAGACCTTTCCTTACCACTGCTAATGCTCTTATTAATTGTAGGAATGGGCTCATAAAGCTGTCTTTTGGAAACATGACCCTCGAGGTGAATATCTTCTATATTGTAAAACAGCCAAAAGATGATGACGAGAGCCACCAGACATACATGATTGACTCACTCATGGATAAGGGAGTTTCTATAACTCATGATCTTGATCCCCTTGAGTATTTTCTTGTTAATTCTGAGTTTGATTATATCAGTGATCCATCTGATGTAGTTGATATTTGTGTTATTTTTTATAGAACTCAGGATTATGGCACTCGGGCTTGGCAACCGAAGTTTGAGTAGTTGCATGAGAGAAGTGAAAACAAATTTCTTCAAGTGTGGAAGCACCCAAAGTTGAATTGAAGCCTTTGCCTAAGGGTTTAAAGCATGTTTTCCTTGGCCCAGGTGATACCTTTCCTGTTATTATCTTATTTGAATTGTCTGAGTCTTAAGGTAAAAAAATTAATTCAAACCCTAAGTGAGCATAAGTCAGCCTTAGGTTGGAGCATGGCTGATATAAAAGGTGTTAGCCCCCTAGTCTGTTCTCATAAAATTAATTTGGAGGAAGAAACTAGCCCTCGTAGAGACCCCCAGTGTAGGCTTAATCCCATTATGAAAGAAGTGGTGAAGAATGAAGTGTTGAAACTATTAGATACGGGAATCATATATCTTATTGCTGATAGTAACTGGGTAAGTCCTACACAGGTTATCCCTAAAAAGTCAGGTGTTACTGTGGTGAAGAATGACCTAGGAGAGTTAGCCCTACAAAACTTGTAATTGGGTAGCGGATGTGCATTGATTACAGAAAATTGAATGCTGCCACCTGGAAAGACCATTTTTCCCTCCCTTTTATTGATCAAATTCTTGAGCGTGTTGCTGGTCATCCTTTCTATTGTTTCTTGGATGGTTATTCTAGTTATTATCAAATTGAAATTGCATTAGAAGACCAGGATAAAACCACTTTCACTTGTCCTTTTGGTACTTATGCTTTTCATAGAATGCCATTTAGATTGTGTAATGCACCTGCTACTTTTCAACGTTGCATGATGAGCATTTTTAGTGACATGGTTGAAAATTGTGTTGAAGTTTTTTATGGATGACTTGACTGTTTTTGATCTTCTTTTGATGCATGCTTATTGAATTTAGAGAGAGTATTGACTAGTTGTAAGGAGAAGAAAATAGTTTTGAATTGGGAAAAATGCCACTTTATGTGTTAGAGAAAGGGTTGTACCTTTGTCCACCGTGATTACCTTGAAACCCAACAGCGTTAAGAGACTCCCATCCTCCATTGTTGATCAGTTGGGGACATTGGTCAGTTGGATGCCCTTGAGTACAACACACACCACAGATTTGAGCAACTTGTTGTACTTGTGCTCCATTCACGTTCAGTGCCTGAGACAGAAGAGTAGACATTTTATTAACTTTTTCCTCAAGAGTAGAGTTAGAATATACCTCATTCACCCCATGAGTGGAGTTTAACACTCCCTCGTATTGTTGATAATTAAGAGCATGTTGGGCGAGTAACTCCTTAGCAACATCAGGTGTCTTATCGACAAAAGAACCTCCGGCAGCAGCATCTAACAATTGACGTTCGAGGGGGAGAAGTCCCTCATAAAAGTAAGTGAGAAGATTCCCTTCTTTTATCCCATGTGAAGGACATGATGCAATTAAGCTCTTGAATCTCTCGTAGTAGGCATAGAACGCCTCATCCTTCCTTTGCTCAATTCCAGTTATTTGCTTCCTCAAGACAGTAATCCTTGAGGCAGGGAAGTACTTAGTCAGAAACTCAGTCATCAGCTTCTCCCATGTGTTGATGTAACCCGAGGGTAGATCAAACAACCAAGTCTTTGCCCTATCTTCAAGTGAAAAAGGGAATGACTTCAGCTTCAGAACGTTAAGATCCGCATTTTGTGGGCACATACTTGAACACACAAACTGGAACTCCTTGAGATGTTTGTGAGGATCTTCGTTAGTAAGCCCATGGAATTTGGGCAAATGGTGCAAGAACCCACTCTTCAGTTCGAACTCAGCTATCTTGCCAACTGCTGGTTCTGGATAAGTAATACAAGTTGGTGCAGCTCCCCCATCAGTTGAAGAAGACATTTGCCTAATAGTTTCAGCCATTGGTACTTCGTCTTCCTTACTTGCGTCTTCTAAGTCAGGTATGTCTTCTTCCTCGTCTGACAAGTGATGTGAAAAATTATTTGACTCCTCCGACTCTAGCCTGCCTTCTTGGTGAGGTGGGGGTTGATTTGTAGAAAGTGCAACTTCTTTTAGTAAAGCCAAGCGTTTTCTAAGTTCTTGAGTCTTTCTACTAACTGCTGACATTCATGGACCTAAATAACAAAAGCAAAGGAATCAATATATAAGTTAAAGTTTGAAATACAAATAATAATGAGCTTCCCTTACAAACGTTACAAATGGTTTTAAGGAAGTCACATGCTAAAATTGCAATCAAGTAAAACACAAGTTATATTATATGTTAAGAAGAATATTAACAAGTTAAATGACACTAAAATATAGAGATTTTGCAATCCCCGACAACGGCGCCATTTGATAGACCGTTTATTTCGGTCATCAACAAACCCTGCAGAAGATTGTAGTAAAGTGATTAGTAGGGTATCGTTATTGGCCGGGGATTGCGGTTACTCTATACTAAAGAGTCATAAAAATAATAAAAAAATAATTTGATTGGTTTAATTAGCAATTTATAAACAAATATAAATCTACATCTATTAACATTACACAAGATTAGGGGGTTTTCATGATCTGATTTTTCTTTTTACTAATTTTACTAAGGAAATTAAAGAACAATTATTTACAATTGATCATTTTCTCTCACAATTCAGAAAATAAAGTTTGTTAAATGACTAATTAAATTGTTTCAATGTAGACAACGAATTCGTGCCTCAATCACATATCAGAATTGAATCAAAGTGCAAGCCTAAAGAGATCATGCACTTTATAAATTCTTTCTTAGATAATCACTAAGCTTAGGAAAAGTCCATCAGCTAGTTATTTTGTTTAAACAATCAAGTTAATACTCAGCGCATCCTTACAATTACTTAAACAAATCATTAAGATCAAAAGGAATTATGATTCAATAACATGTTCCTTATTCCTATGAAAAAGTCCATGGATAAAGAACATGCAATTTTCAGAACATTGGCTATTGTTCATAGCTATTACTACTTTAAATCGTACTCCAGATCAATTAGGTGATCGAAAGTGCGATTATGGCTTCAATTATTTGCAATATCAAAGTTTTCAATATAACAGAACTGAAAATTCAACATATGTAATGAATTAATATGTCTACATATCATGAACAATTCAAAAACATTAAAGAATAAATCTGAAAATTAACCAACTCATTGAATTAATAATAATCTCTAACATAAGAATCCAAGGCTGAAACAATTAAAAAGAATAGCCGTAAGGGGTACACTTCTTGAACACACTCAAGGAAGCTTGAGATGTTAATGGTGATGAACCTCACGGCTATGATGATAGATGAAGGAGAACACATTTTGGAAAAGTCCTAATGTGCTCACAATTGGAGATGGAATGGTGGAGTGTTTCAGTCTTTTGCTTCTTGAATTTTGAGTAGAGATGGTTCCAAGAGAAAAGATGATCTCTTTCAGCTTACAAACACCCTATTTATAGAGCTTAGAACAACCCTCTAAGCTTAGGAAAAGTAAGAAAACAATGCTAAAAACAAGCAATGAAACATGCAAGGAAACAATCCCTAAAACATGCAAGGAAACAATCCCTAAAACATGCAAAGAAACAATCCCTAAAACATGCAAAGAATCAAGGAATGACCAAAAGTAAGAAAGAGGAATACAATCCCGAAATTTCAGGAGGACCCAACTAGTAGAATTCAAACGGTCATATCTTCTTCCACACATCTCCAAATGAGCTGAAACTTGTTAGGCTGGAAAGAAGACGTCTTGAACTTCAATTTGGACCTAAGAAAGTCTCAAAAATGATATTGTTTGGGCCTATTATGATGGGCCAAAATCCAGTAGGCTGTTGCATCCGAATCTTCCTCCACTTTGGGCTTGGACCTTGCACCTTGCTTAGTTGACAAGAGATTATGTGATTTTTTGTTGGGCAAGCCCATGTTAGGTTGGACGTACCCATGTCACTAATGAACTCCAATATTCTCTTGTGTTTTGACACATCATCCAAATAATTCCAAGATGGAACCCTACAAAGAAATCAGAAAATAATAGATAAGGAAAGTTTCCATAATTAGAAAAGTTTCTTAGAATGATAAGACTATTTTCTTAATCCACTTAGATTTCCTAAAGTAACTAGGAAAACTCATTTTACCACCTTATTTTACCATTCCCACGTTCACAAGCTTTCTAAATACTAAGAAAAGAAACTAAGCTCAAAATAACAAAGTTAAGTGAATTACAAAGCCAAATAGGGTAGGAAAGGCATTAAAAACGTAACACAAAGTGTTCCTATTAAATTCCCCCACACTTAGCTTTGGCTAGTCCCTTAGCAAAACAACAGTATGTAACCTAGTAGAATCTCAAGAGAAACAACATAAACTAAATGACACCACAATGACATAACACAAATTAAATGACTCTAATCCTTCCAACTTACATCTCAGAGATCCCTTAGGCAATATGGCATAATAAAGTACGGAGAGCACAAGTTTAACTCAAATAAACAAGCTACGGAGTTATTAAGATTATATAACATTCGTACTTTGAGTGTGTGTGTGTGAATAATCAGCCAAGAGTAAGTGTAATATGCCACCCTCGAGTTGATGCACAAATAGTATCAAATTTTACTTCTCACAATGCATCACTCTGGTTTTCACTCATTTAAATGTGGTGCTAGCTATACTAATTACTCAATCACTTGTGAAAATAGTTTAAACCATAGGCTTGCTTGTGCACCCTCTCCACATCAAAAACAGAACATCAAAGGATCAGGAGGTCTTTGAAAGGGTTGTAATGGGGCTAAAGGGTCAAAGTTTCATAAGAAAGAAGAGAAAGGATGTCACAAAATTTCCTTAGAACTAGAAAGCATTCAATAACATCATAAATAGATCATCATTATTAAGTACCACGTTTCCATCACAATAGGGTGGATTTAATCACTTTGGCTTTCAACTTGCTTTAAAGACTCATAATTCTACCAATTCTTCAGAACTTGTATTCTTTGAATCACAACAGTTTTTGTTTTTTTTTTTTTTTCGAAACAACCACCTTAGAACCACATTAAATTCCCCCACACTTATGCTTTTCCACCATCTCAACATTACAAATCAATATAAACAAGATCCAAGCTCCTTAGTTCCAAGGAAAAAGGGCAGGTAAAGTGTTTAAGTTCGTAAGGGTAAATAAATGTGGGTTAATGAAGAAAATAACCTAATTCAGGCTCAAAATGCTATCTAAGGGTCAAATCATGATCATGTTAAAGGCTATTTAGTCATGGTGGTAAAATCCTAATTTGCCTCCGTCTTCTCCAAATCTGAACATGTACGATCGTCTCAAGTGGTTTAAAAGCAAGTTCTAGAAAACATTATATTCACAAGATGCACTCAGAAGAGAATTTGAATTGATATGCATAATGAATCAATTATAAGGCTCGAAAAACTCACAAATATTGTGGGATTATGCAAGTATCATTCAATATGTCTCCATGCTTCACTCTAAGGCAACAGATTACTCAAATCAAGGCTAATGTACATCAAAATTTCAATTTCCAAGTATGACTACAATATAAGCAAATTTACTCCATTTCTTGTTTTATCTTTAAAAGTATGCTCAAACTCTTTGAAAACCATTAAGAATCAGTTTCATCATTGAGTTGGAAGAGGTCCTAAAACCTAAAAAGCAATGATATGACTCAAAAAGATGTAAATCCCTCTCCCACACTTAAATCGTACATTGTCCTCAATGTATATCAGAATAAGCATGTAATATAGAATATAAACATGGGTAAGGTATTTACGAAAATCACACAAAACAAATAACATATAAAGATCAACCAACGTAAATGGAAGAGAGAAAGAGAATGCAAATCTGTGTTAATGACTCCTCCACAGCTTCGGTTGAATTGGGTTGCCTCCCAAGCAGCGCTTTAATGTTTACAGTCTTTCAGCCTAGACTTTGTACCTCGTTTTTAGTCCTTTATGAGTGGCACCTCTAGGAGGGGTACATCCTCCATAGTGTGCTCCTCAAAAGCCTCATAGTAAGGTTTCAAGCGATGACCATTCACCTTGAATTCATTTCTAGTTTTGTCACTTTTTATTTGCATAGCACCATGAGGAAAAATATTAGTGACAATGAATGGACCCACCCATCTAGAACGTAACTTACCAGGAAAAAGTTTAAGTCTAGAATGGAAGAGAAGAACTTTTTGGCCCACAACAAAGGCCTTGCCACGGATTATCTTATCATGAAAAGCTCTAGTTTTCTCCTTGTAGATCCATGCACTATCATATGCCTCGTTTCTGATTTCCTCATTCTGTTGGAGTTTTCTATGTAAACCAGCCTCATCAATGTCCATGTTGAAAGGCTTAACAGCCCACCATGCCCTATGCTCAAGCTCAACTGGTAAGTGACACGCTTTACCATAGACAAGTCTGAATGGAGACATCCCAATTGGCGTCTTGTAAGCTGTCCTATAAGCCCAAAGTGCGTCATCAAGTCTTTTGCTCCAATCCTTGCGTGTAGGGTCCACAGTCTTCTCCAAAATCCCCTTAATCTCACGATTTGAGACCTCTGCTTGTCCACTCATCTGAGGATGATAAGGTGTTGCCACCTTATGAGTCACTTTGTACTTCTTGAGCAGGGCCTCAATTGTACGGTTGCAGAAGTGTAATCCACCATCACTAATAATCACACGAGGCATTCCAAACCTAGCAAATATGTTAGATCTCAAGAAATCTACAACAACTTTAGAGTCATTAGTTCTGGTGGCTTTAGCCTCCACCCACTTAGACACATAATCAACAGCCAAAAGAATGTAAAGAAACGCGTTAGATGAAGGAAACGGACCCATGAAATCAATGCCCCAAACCTCGAAAATCTCAACAGTTATAATATGGGCCATAGGCATCTGATCCCTAGAGCCTAAATTACCTGTCCTCTGGTACCTGTCACAAGTCATGCAATACAAGTATGCATCCTTAAAAATAGAAGGCCAAAAAAAACCACAATCTAATACCTTACGGGCTGTCCTACGAGCACGAAAGTGTCCACCACAAGACTCAGAATGACAAAAGGCAAGTATCGATTTATGCTCAGATTCAGGGACACACCTCCTAATGATTTGATCACTACAATGCTTCCACAAATAAGGTTCATCCCATATGTAATGCCTAGCCATATGCTTAAGTTTTTCTTTATTAGAACGAGGTAAAGTGTCAGGAAATTGCCTAGTAACTAAATAATTCACAATATCAGCATACCAAGGCTCACTTACCTCAATCCCAAAGAGCTGCTCATCTGGGAATGATTCTTGCAGGGGTAGGACGTCCTCCTCATGAACAAGTCTGCTCAAATGGTCAGCTACCAAGTTTTCACTCCCCTTCTTGTCCTTGATCTCCAAATCAAATTCTTGAAGCAAAAGCACCCATCTAATCAGTCTCGGTTTGGCCTCCTTCTTTGTCATCAGATACTTCAAAGCTGCATGATCAGTATAAACAACAACTTTAGTTTGAAGTAAATAAGAGTGAAATTTATCTAAGGCAAAAACAACAGCAAGGAGCTCTTTTTCAGTTGTGGAATAGTTTAGTTGAGCATCATTGAGCGTCCTAGAGGCATAGTAGATGGCATAGGGCTTCTTGTCCATTCTTTGTCCCAAAACAGCCCCAACGGCGTAATCTGAGGCGTCACACATCAATTCAAAAGGTAAGGACCAATTAGGTGGAGACATGATGGGAGCAGTAGTCAATAACTCCTTCAGCTTCTCAAAAGCTTTCTTGCACTCCTCATCAAACTCAAAGGGGGTGTCCTTCTGAAGTAAACGGCACAAGGGCCTTGATACATTTGAGAAATCCTTGATAAACCTCCTGTAAAATCCTGCATGACCAAGAAATGAACGAACCTCTCTCACACAAGTGGGAGAGGGTAAGTAACGCACAAGATCTACCTTAGATTTATCAACCTCAATCCCCCTAGCAGATATAATATGTCCTAAAACAATCCCTTGAGTCACCATGAAGTGACATTTTTCCCAATTTAGAACCAAGTTTGTTTCAACACAACGTTTCAGAATAAGTTCCAAATTTCCTAAGCATGCATCGAAATCTCTACCAAAGACACTAAAATCATCCATAAAGACCTCAATGATATTCTCGATGTATTCAGAGAAAATGGAGAGCATACAACGTTGAAACGTACCTGGTGCATTGCACAATCCGAATGGCATACGTCTGTAGGCATAAGTGCCAAAAGGGCAAGTGAAGGTGGTTTTCTCTTGGTCCTCTTGCGCTATACAGATCTGGTTGTACCCACTATATCCATCCAAAAAACAATAAAAAGGATAACCAGCTAACCTCTCGAGCATCTGATCGATGAAGGGCAGAGGGAAATGGTCCTTTCTTGTTCAAGCATTGAGCTTCCTATAGTCTATGCAAACTCGATAACCAGTTACCACTCTTTGAGGTACAAGCTCATTCTCCTCATTCTTTACCACAGTAACTCCTAACTTCTTTGGCACAACTTGAACAGGAGACACCCACTTGCTATCTGAAATAGGGTAAATAACGCCACAATCAAGTAACTTAATTACCTCATCTTGCACAACCTTCATCATAGGTGGATGTAGGCGTCTCTGGGCATCCCTGGTGGGTTTGGCACCATCCTCCAACAGGATCCTATAGATGCACATGGTTGGGCTAATTCCCTTGATATCTGCCAAAGTCCAACCAATGGCGGTCTTATACTTCTTTAGAACGTCCACAAGCTTCTTTTCTTGGTCCTCCTCCAACTTCGAGGATATAATAACAGGTAGCGTCTCCTTGTCCCCCAAAAAGACATACTTCAAGTGATCTGGCAAAACCTTAAGCTCAAGTGTAGGGGCCTGTATCACTGAAGGTAAAATTTCGTTAGTGGAAATAGGAAAGGACAAAGGAGGAATAGACCTTGGTAATATGGGTCGGGCCTCAAGGGAGGCTACGGTTTTGATCACAATGGGCTCTTCAGCCTTCTCTAACTCAGCCCTAGAAATGGATTCTCCATTCTCAGTATAACCAACTCCTTGAGAGAGTGTTACTTTCAACTCATCCTCTTCCATTGCTTCCAAAAATCTCTGCACAAGTGAGTTAATATCATCAATAGAAAAATAGGGTTTAATGTCAGTCAATGGATACCTCATGGCTTCAAAGATGTTGAAGCGTATAACTTCATTATCAAATTCCATAGTTAGAGTTCCCTCATAAACATCGATCTTTGTTCTTGCGGTCCTCATGAATGGGCGCCCTAAAAGCAACGGAGTAGAATTTAGGGGCGAATCTTCCATATCAATGATATAGAAGTCTGTAGGAAAAATGAGTTGATTTACTTGCACAAGAACATCTTCAACGTATCCTTTAGGATACTTATTAGATCGATCAGCCAATTGGATAACAACATTATCACTTTTAAGTGCACCTAGCTCTAAAGAAGCATAAAGACTATAAGGCATCACATTAATTGAAGCTCCTAAGTCTAGCATGACATTATCAAATTTGTTGGTACCAATCACACAAGGAACAGAAAAACTCCCTGGATCCTTAAGCTTTGGTGGCAATTTCCTTTGGATGACAGCAGAGACTGTCTCATTCAACTTCACCACCTCCTTCTCACGAGTCTGCCTCCTTGTAGTGCAAAGCTCCTTCAGAAACTTGGCGTATCTTGGCACTTGCTTCAAGCACTCAATCAAAGGCATGTTGACTTGTACCTTCTTAAAAATCTCTAAGATGGCCTGATCAGATTCATCCTTCTTGGTTTTGGCAAACCTACTAGGAAAAGGTACACGAGCAAAAGGATTAGAATCAAAAGAGTGTTTAGGGTTTTGTTCATTACCTTGAGGTTTTAAAGCATTCCCAGATGATGGAGGACCAATCATTTTCGCCATTGTGGTGGTGGGATCTTTCTGTATTTCCTTCTTGGTGCTCACAACGTCCTCTTCCTCATGGTGGGTCACTTTGGCTTTCTTCTGAGTTTTAAGAACATCCACAAGGGTCTTGCCACTCCTTGTGGTAACAACTTTAGCTTGCTCGATAATTGGGTTGGGAACAGTGTTGCTAGGCAATTTTCCACTCTACGTTATCTTCCCCATGAAGTCCACCACTTGTCCCAATTGCTTCTTCAGCTCTGCAATATCCTTAGTGTGAGCCTGTTGACCTGTAACAAGAGCTTGAGTAGCAGTAGTTAAATTCTGTTGCCCTTGAGCAAGGGACTTTAAAATTTCATCATAATTAGAAGCAACAGAATTTGTAGGTACAATAGGATTAGGGACAAAGTTTTGAGGTACCTGAGGCCTCATGAACAAACCTTGAGGGTGTGGAAACACTTGCCCTTGACCTTGAGGGTTCTGAACATTATCATTGTTGGCCCAACGAAAATTGGGGTGATCTCTAAGCCCAAGGCTATATGTGTTAGAGAAAGGGTTGTACCTTTGTCCACCGTGATTACCTTGAAACCCAACAGCGTTAAGAGACTCCCATCCTCCATTGTTGATCAGTTGGGGACATTGGTCAGTTGGATGCCCTTGAGTACAACACACACCACAGATTTGAGCAACTTGTTGTACTTGTGCTCCATTCACGTTCAGTACCTGAGACAGAAGAGTAGACGTTTTATTAACTTTTTCCTCAAGAGTAGAGTTAGAATATACCTCATTCACCCCATGAGTGGAGTTTAACACTCCCTCGTATTGTTGATAATTAAGAGCACGTTGGGCGAGTAACTCCTTAGCAACATCAGGTGTCTTATCGACAAAAGAACCTCTGGCAGCAGCATCTAACAATTGACGTTCGAGGGGGAAAAGTCCCTCATAAAAGTAAGTGAGAAGATTCCCTTCTTTCATCCCATGTGAAGGACATGATGCAATTAAGCTCTTGAATCTCTCGTAGTAGGCATAGAACGCCTCATCCTTCCTTTGCTCAATTCCAGTTATCTGCTTCCTCAAGACAGTAATCCTTGAGGCAGGGAAGTACTTAGTCAGAAACTCAGTCATCAGCTTCTCCCATGTGTTGATGTAACCCGAGGGTAGATCAAACAACCAAGTCTTTGCCCTATCTTCAAGTGAAAAAGGGAATGACTTCAGCTTCAGAACGTTGAGATCCGCATTTTGTGGGCACATACTTGAACACACAAACTGGAACTCCTTGAGATGTTTGTGAGGATCTTCGTTAGTAAGCCCATGGAATTTGGGCAAATGGTGCAAGAACCCACTCTTCAGTTCGAACTCAGCTATCTTTCCAACTGCTGGTTCTGGATAAGTAATACAAGTTGGTGCAGCTCCCCCATCAGTTGAAGAAGACATTTACCTAATAGTTTCAGCCATTGGTACTTCGTCTTCCTTACTTGCGTCTTCTAAGTCAGGTATGTCTTCTTCCTCGTCTGACAAGTGATGTGAAAAATTATCTGACTCCTCCGACTCTAGCCTCCCTTCTTGGTAAGGTGGGGGTTGATTTGTAGAAAGTGCAACTTCTTTTAGTAAAGCCAAGCGTTTTCTAAGTTCTTGTGTCTTTCTACTAACTGTTGACATTCATGGACCTAAATAACAAAAGCAAAAGAATCAATATATAAGTTAAAGTTTGAAATACAAATAATAATGAGCTTCCCTTACAAACGTTACAAATTGTTTTAAGGAAGTCACATGCTAAAAGTGCAATCAAGTAAAACACAAGTTATATTATATGTTAAGAAGAATATTAACAAGTTAAATGACACTAAAATATAGAGATTTTGCAATCCCCGGCAACGGCACCATTTGATAGACCGTTTATTTCGGTCATCAACAAACCCTGTAGAAGATTGTAGTAAAGTGATTAGTAGGGTATCGTTATTGGCCGGGGATTGCGGGTACTCTATACTAAAGAGTCATAAAAATAATAAAAAAAATGATTTGATTGGTTTAATTAGCAGTTTATAAACAAATATAAATCTACATCTATTAACATTACACAAGATTAGGGGGTTTTCATGATCTGATTTTTCTTTTTACTAATTTTACTAAGGAAATTAAAGAACAATTATTTACAATTGATCATTTTCTCTCACAATTCAGAAAATCAAGTTTGTTAAATGACTAATCAAATTGTTTCAATGTAGACAACGAATTCGTGCCTCAATCACATATCAGAATTGAATCAAAGTGCAAGCCTAAAGAGATCATGCACTTTATAAATTCCTTCTTAGATAATCACTAAGCTTAGGAAAAGTCCATCAGCTAGTTATTTTGTTTAAGCAATCAAGTTAATACTCAGTGCATCCTTACAATTACTTAAACAAATCATTAAGATCAAAAGGAATTATGATTCAATAACATGTTCCTTATTCCTATGAAAAAGTCCATGGATAAAGAACATGCAATTTCCAGAACATTGGCTATTGTTCATAGCTATTACCACTTTAAATCGTACTCCAGATCAATTAGGTGATCGAAAGTGCGATTATGGCTTCAATGATTTGCAATATCAAAGTTTTCAATATAACAGAACTGAAAATTCAACATATGTAATGAATTAATATGTCTACATATCATGAACAATTCAAAAACATTAAAGAATAAATCTGAAAATTAACTAACTCATTGAATTAATAATAATCTCTAACATAAGAATCCAAGGCTGAAACAATTAAAAAGAATAGCCGTAAGGGGTACACTTCTTGAACACACTCAAGGAAGCTTGAGATGTTAATGGTGATGAACCTCACGGCTATGATGATAGATGAAGGAGAACACATTTTAGAAAAGTCCTAATGTGCTCACAATTGGAGATGGAATGGTGGAGTGTTTCAGCCTTTTGCTTCTTGAATTTTGAGTAGAGATGGTTCCAAGAGAAAAGATGATCTCTTTCAGCTTACAAACACCCTATTTATAGAGCTTAGAACAACCCTCTAAGCTTAGGAAAAGTAAGAAAACAATGCTAAAAACAAGCCATGAAACATGCAAGGAAACAATCCCTAAAACATGAAAAGAATCAAGGAATGACCAAAAGTAAGAAAGAGGAATACAATCCCGAAATTTCAGGAGGACCCAACTAGTAGAATTCCAACGGTCATATCTTCTTCCACACATCTCCAAATGAGCTGAAACTTGTTAGGCTGGAAAGAAGACGTCTTGAACTTCAATTTGGAACTAAGAAAGTTTCAAAAATGATATTGTTTGGGCCTATTATGATGGGCCAAAATCCAGTAGGCTGTTGCATCCGAATCTTCCTCCACTTTGGGCTTAGACCTTGCACCTTGCTTAGTTGACAAGAGATTATGTGATTTTTTGTTGGGCAAGCCCATGTTAGGTTGGACATACCCATGTCACTAATGAACTCTAATATTCTCTTGTGTTTTGACACATCATCCAAATAATTCCAAGATGGAACCCTACAAAGAAATCAGAAAATAATAGATAAGGAAAGTTTCCATAATTAGAAAAGTTTCTTAGAATGATAAGACTATTTTCTTAATCCACTTAGATTTCCTAAAGTAACTAGGAAAACTCATTTAAGCACCTTATTTTACCATTCCCACGTTCACAAGCTTTCTAAATACTAAGAAAAGAAACTAAGCTCAAAATAACAAAGTTAAGAGAATTACAAAGCCAAATAGGGTAGGAAAGGCATTAAAAACGTAACACAAAGTGTTCCTATCAGCTACCGTCAGGTATTGTCTTAGGGCATATTATTTCTTCTAGAGGGATAGAGGTTGATCAATCTAAGATTGAATTAATTTCTAAGTTCCCTACACCTAGGACAGTAAAGGATGTGAGATTTTTTCTTGGTCATGCGGGCTTTTATAGGAGGTTCATGTAACGACCCATCTCAGGTTGGCCCGGTGTCATCACATTTTGAAAATCCAAGCACGATACATATATGCAACAATAAATATAATACTACCAGAATTTTTTTTTTCCTCATCCCTCAACAGGAGAGGTGAACAAATCTGATATTCACTTAAACATAAAGTACATAAATACATGAATATTTACAATAAAAATTTTACAAGTCTTTATCTCGATTGTCTGAGGATAGTGACACGTACGTGGCTTACAGAGAATGATCTCATCTGATTCTCAACCCACCAGACTATTTATCTTGTCTGCTACCTGAAATTATTGTACAATGAGGGGTGAGCTTCATAAGCTCAGCGAATTAAATTTACTAAAAGTATTCCAAATTCCATAAATAGTCCTTTAATCTTTAATCATTTTTTTAACCTGATGACAACTTTCTACTATCATTACACATGTCATAAGATTCATTCTCTATCAATATCTTCTTCTCAATCATTGGTCCACCTTAAGACCATCAATTATCTCATAATTATCTCGTAATGAGGTTCACTTCATAAAGTCCATCATTTAGATGGTTCTTATCATTCTTTGCTTCTTGCTTACCATAATTGTCTCTCTCTGTGAGACCAAATCATCTATAAACAATTTCAAAATAATGTACCACACATCAGCATTTCAATAATATTATCATCATAATTGTCTCTTTCTGTGAGACTCAATCATCTATAATTATATTCACGATGATACATCACACCTCAGCGTTTTAATAATGCAGCAATAATTAAAACAGATGCAAATGCATAAATGATTATGATGGGAACGCCTTCCCACCTGTCGACAGGTTGTTATTATCTTAGACCGACTGCCCTCCCGGTTCTTTTATTTTCATTTAGACCGGTTGCCTTCCCGGTTCTTTCATTCTCATAAGATCGGCTGCATTCTCGGTTCTTTACAGCTTATCCCGGCTGTCACGGAATTTATTTCCAATATATACCGGCTGTCACGGTTTCCCTTTTAATTCCAGCATATACCGGCTGTCACGGTTTTTCAATTAGACTGGATGCCTTCCCGGTTCTTTTCTTTCTCATTTAATGCATATGCATATGAAAAATGACATGAAATATGCATATAAACCGAAATATTAAAACATCATATAATTTCAAAACACTTAAATTGGCTATCCTGATTATTCTCAAACTTATATAACAAAAATTCCTCTCATCCCAAATCACATAAAAAAATCCATTAAAGCTTGTCAAGATCCACTAAAATTCATCTCAAATCATCAATCAAAATTTGTCAAGATCCACTAAAATTCATCTCAAATACTCCATCAAAGATCCACTAAAATTCATCTCATCATAATTCATATTAAAACATCAATATATATTATCAATAATTTATCTATCGCTTTCATTCTCAAATAAATTTATTATTTCCAAAAAAATATTATTTCTCACCGAAAAATATTTATGCATGTCCAAATTTCCTATCATATCTATAAATCAATTTTTCCATCTATCACCCAAGCATACATCAATAATTTATTCTAATTTTAATTATTACATATTTCATTTTTTTTATTTAAACTATTTAAAGTAAATCCAACTCACCATGTAGCACTTAAAACTTCTCGTGGACCACCTCTTTGCCTTTCACGTTCTTCTCCGAAATTTCTCTCGATTGCTGACTGCCAACACCTGACATAATATTTGAATTTAATTTCTTATTATTTCTTCATTTCTTCATAAACCACACAGTTTGAATATTCACACTTTAACTTCCTGGAACTTTCATAAATACTAAAATTTTAAAATAATATTACCTTATTACTTTCTGGTATTCTGATAGCTTCCTGAAATTCACTATAAAATATTTTCGAAAATACCCTTCAAAATTTTTGTTCCTTCCACATTTCTTTAAACTCCCAAGTGTTTTAAGAAAATAGATGAATTATTTAGAACTAAAGGAAATTTCTTCGTGTAACTACATGAACTTATTACACATATTTATAGGGAAGCTTGGGCTGAAGATCAGCAGCCTCCCCCCACCCCCCTTCTCTCCCAATTTCTCCACGATATGGAGATATCAACATAATTGCAAAAACATAATGATTAAAAAAAAACATAATCATTTGCTTTCTCTCCACTTCCACACTAGGCAACAAAATGCAAAGACACTATGATTGCCCTTTTGAAATTATTCCCTCGGTGGCAGCAGGAGTGCTGCCACGATTTACTGTTCATATTTTGACTTTTTTTTTTCTTTTTCAATCTTTGTCTCCTTCAATCCTCATTCAGCCTTCTGGGATTTTAACTTTTTGTTATATTCATAAAAAAATACACATTTACTCTTACTTTTAAAATATGGTTATTACAAATCTACTCACCTTACAAAAATTTCGTTCCCAAAATTTCCTTACTAAAATCAAGTAAAGAGTTGGGGATAATCCTTCCTCATTACTTCTTCATGTTCCCACGTGACTTCTTCGACATCTTTATTGCGCCATAATACTTGAATAAAATGAATAACTTTATTGCGTAAGACTTGCTCTTTCCTGTCTAAGATTCCGACTGGTGCTAGTATAAGAGTCAAGTCTTTCTGAATTTCTATCGCCTGATTCATGATATCATGGGACTCATCGTGCAAGTACTTCCTCAGTAGTGACACATGAAAAACATTATGTAATTGCTTTAATTCCGGAGGCAAATTCAAACGATATGCTACGGGTCCAATTCTTTCGATCACCTCATAGGGCCCCATAAATCTTGGGCTCAACTTTCCCTTCTTCTTAAATCTAAACACTCCCTTCCACGGAGATATCTTCAAGAATGCCCAATCACCAACTTGGAATTCGAGAGGTCGTCTTCTTTTGTCAGCATATCCTTTCTGTCTGTTCTGAGCTGCTCTGAGGTTCTCCCTAACCAGTTTGATTCTTTCAGTAGTCAAATCTATCATTTCTGGGCCATATATCTTTCTCTCTCCAACTTCTTCCTAGCATATCGGAGTCTTACACCTTCTACCATATAAAGCCTCGAAAGGTGCCATTCCAATACTAGTTTGACACTGATTATTGTATGAAACTCGATCAAAGGAAAATAAGCATCCCAACTCACTGAGAAACTTAATACCTTGGCTTCAACATATCTTCTAGTATCCTGATAATTCTCTCCGTCTGCCCATCAGTCTGCGAATGAAAAGCTGTACTAAATTGTAACTGCGTACCCATAGCTTCTTGGAAACCTCTCCATAATCTAGAGGTAAATCTAGAATCTCCATCTGACACAACACTCAAGGGTACTCCATGTAATTTCACTATCTCTGCCACATACAACTCAGCCAACTTTTTGGATTCCAGGTGGTTTTAATAGGAAGAAAATGTGAAGATTTAGAAAGTCTATCCACTATGACGCATATAGCATCATGTCCTCTCTGGGTACGGGGAAAACCAGAGACAAAATCCATACTTATATTTTCCCATGGCCACTCAGGTATTGGAAGAGGTTGTAATAAACCTGTTGGATGTCTATTCTCAGACTTTACCTGTTGACAAGTCAAACATCTAGCAATGTATTCTGCTACATCCCTCTTCATCCCTGACCACCAATAATTCTGTTTTAACTCCCTGTACATCTTATTATTTCCAGGGTGCATGAAATATATCGAATCATGAGCCTCCCTTAGTATTTTTTTTCTTATCTCCACATCATTGGGAACACAAACTCTTTGTCCCGATACCACCATACCATCTTCTCTGATTCTAAACTCAATCGGCTTCCCACTCAACACTTCCTGCTTGATTTTCTCTATCCCCTCATCTTTACTCTGCAGCTGTAATAAACGATCAATAATAGGAGATTGAACTACCATATTTTCCATTAATACTCCTCTATCATTGACACTCAATTGCATCCTCATTCCTCTTAATTTTATCATCAAACTAGTATCATGACTCCCCAAAGCAGCTAATCTCCCTGTAGCTTTTCTACTCAATGCATCTGCTACTACATTAGCCTTTCCTAGATGATAATGAATTGTACAATCATAATCACAAATTAATTCCATCCACCTCCTCTGCCTCAAATTCAACTCCTTCTGGGTTGGTAAATGCGTCAAACTTTTATGATCAGTAAAAATTTCACACTTGGCTCCATATAAATGGTGTCTCCAAATCTTCAAAGCAAAAACTATAGCAGCCAATTCTAAATCATGGGTCGGGTAATTTATCTCATGATTTTTCAATTGCCTAGATGCATAAGCTATAACTTTCCCATGTTGCATCAACACACATCCCAACCCCTGATGTGACGCATCACTATAGGCCACAAATCCTTCATCACCAGATGGAAGCACTAATACTGGGGCAGTAGTCAGTTTTTCTTTCAACAGCTGGAAACTTCTCTCACATTCCTCTGACCATCTAAACTTTTCATCCTTCCTGGTCAAATTAGTCAAAGGTCTAACAATCATAGAAATTTTTTTGAATAAATCTTCTATAATAACTAGCCAACCCTAAAAAACTTCTAATTTTAGTTACATTCGTGGGTCTTTCCCAAGTTAACACTACTTCTACTTTTTGTGGGTCAACTGCTATCCCCTCTTCCGACACAACATGCCCCAAGAAAGATATTTCATTCAACCAAAACTCGCATTTAGAGAACTTCGCATATAATTTCTCCTTCCTCAGAATCTCCAACACTATCTCCAAATGTCGCATATGCTCATCTTCATTCTTAGAATATACCAAAATATCATCAATAAACACGATTACAAATCTGTTTAAGAATGGTTTAAACACCTGATTCATAAGATCAATAAATGCCGCAGGAGCATTGGTCAACCCAAAAGGTATCACCAAGAACTCATAATGGCCATAACATGTCCTAAAAGCAGTTTTAGGCACGTCCCCCTCTTTTATCCTCAATTGATGATATGCCGACCTCAAGTCTATCTTATAGAACACTCTAGCTTCCTGTAATTGTTGGAATAGGTCATCTATCCTAGGCAAAGGATATCTATTCTTGATCGTGATCTTATTCAATTGTTTATAATCAATACACAACCTCAATGTCCCATCATTCTTCTTGAAAAATAACACAGGGGCTCCCCAGAGTGACGTACTAGGTTGGATAAACTGTTTATCTAGGAACTCTTGAAGCTGAACTTTCGACTCTATCAATTTAGCTGGTGCCATTCTATAGGGTGTTATGGATATGGGTGCTGATCCTGGAATCACTTCAATAGAAAATTCAATCTCCCTATTGGAAGGCAATCCAGGCAACTCCTCAGGGAATACATCAGAAAAATCTTTTACTACCGAGATTTCTTCTAACTTTCTACCCTCCTTGCTAGAATCCACCACATATGCTAAATACCCCTCATAACCCTTCCTCAACCATTTACTAGCAGTTAAGGCAGAAATCAGACAATTAACAAGTATCTTACGTTCTCCCTGAAAATTAAACTTCTCCTGCCCGGGTATCCTAAACACCACATTTTTCCTAAAACAATCTACCTATGCATGACATGCAGATAACCAATTCATCCCCAGAATTATATCAAAATCTGTCATATCTAAAGGCAATAAATCAACCTCAAATTCTCTGTCAGCAATATTAATCACACAACCTCGATAAATTGTTCTGATAATAACTCTATCTCCAGTAGGAACCTCAACAATAATGGCATGCATCAAAGGACTAGCACTAGCATCAATAGATTTCATATAACTACTAGATGCAAAAGAACGGGTTTCACCAGGATCAATCAATAATCTAGCAGCCCTACCAATGATATATATCATACCCATAACAACATCAGGAGTGGCTTGTGCATCCTGTTGGGCCAATGCATAGACTCTGCCATCTCTGGAATAAATCTGACTACCACATCCTCGCTCTGCTACAGATCCTTGACCTCTACCCCGTACACTCCCTGATCCACAACCTCTCTCCATCGGTCTTCTTCCGACACTTCCAATGCTTGCTTCAGTTGATTTCCCCGCTGGACAATCTGCAGCAACAAGTCCTCCCTCACCACATACAAAGCATATCTGCGTAGGGCAGTTCTGAGATAAATGCCCCATCTGATTACATTTAAAGCAAACCCTTGACTCCTGATCATACATCAGATTTCCACTTCCCCTTGGTGGCATATTTATTCCTTTACTATAACTCCCAATCCCCATAGTCTGTCTCCCAAATCGAGGGGTCCCACTGGTATTACTCTGAGCTACTGAAGTAACAGATCTTGTTTGCCTCTGAGTTTGCCCTACAGTTCCTTGTGACAAGGACCCCTCTAGGGTGGTCTCCCGCCCTATACACCCATACTGCTACCACCTCTAGATCCTCAAATCTAGCTCTCTTCAACCAATCCCTCCTACCTTTAAACTCCATTAAATCCCTCTCAATCTGTAATGCTTTATCTACCAGTACATCATAATTTCCTATGCCCATGTAAGAGAGTTTAAACTGAATTTCGTAGTGTAACCCGTCTAAAAATCTTTTACATTTTGTTTCTTTCGTATTCACGAACTCAGGTACAAATCTTGATAGGGCTATAAATTTACTATCATATTCAACCACTGATAAATTTCCCTGCCTTAGGTGGATAAATTCTCTTTCTTGTTATGCCTGAAAAGTATCTAGAAAATACTTTGCAAAGAACTCATCCTTAAATTTATTCCAAGTCAAAGGTTGATCTATTCGTATACTCATCATAGGCAAAATATCTTTCCACCATTGAGAAGCCTCACCCTCTAGTATAAACGAAGCAAAAGCAACCTTCTGTTTATCAGACACCGGTAAGACCTCAAAATATTTCTCCACATGCTCAATCCACTGTTCAGCTTCTACCAGATTTGTAGATCCTTTAAACAACTGAGGTTTAAACTTAAGAAACCTCACAAAACAATCCCCTTGCATTTCATTTGCAAATACCCCTCCATTAGGAACTTCTTACCTCACCACATCCGGTTCTTTTCTATCCCCATCCTCTAATTTTCTCTGCAAATTAGCAGCCCGTTCCTCAGCTACATTTGTCCTCTCTAAAGCATGGTTAAGAGCCTCTCTCAATTCATCATTCCTACCCTTAGATACTTCCCCAGCTGCACTATCACCATGTTCCCTTGCGGGAACTACCGACTCAACTTCAGTCCTCCTAAAAATTGGGGGTCTACCACGTCCTCTCAGAATCTGAACTCTACCTCTAGCTCTCGCACGACCACGTGTCATCCTCAGACTCTGCATTTAAGAATTTATTTAGATCTTCCACTTTTTAAGTTCTCATGCAGTCTACAGAATCTTAAAACCTAATGCTCTGATACCAAAATTGTAACGACCCATCCCAGGTTGGCCACCCCTAGACGGTGTCATCACATTTTGAAAATCCAAGCACGACACATATATGCAACAATAAATATAATACTACCAGAAATTTTTTTTTCCTCATCCCTCAACAAGAGAGGTAAACAAATCTGATATTCACTTAAACATAATATACATAAATGCATGAATATTTACAATAAAAAAAATTTTAAGTCTTTATCTCGATTGTCTGAGGATATTGACACGTACGTGGCTTACAGAGAATGATCTCGTTTGATTCTCAACCCACCAGACTCTTTATCTTGTCTGCTACCTGAAATCATTGTACAATGAAGGGTGAGCTTAACAAGCTCAGCGAATTAAATTTACTAAAAGTATTCCAAATTTCATAAATAGTCCTTTAATCTTTAATCATTTATTTTAACCTGATGACAACTTTCTACTATCATTACACATTTCATAAGATTCATTCTCTATCAATATCTTCTTCTCAATCATTAGTCCACCTTAAGACCATCAATTATCTCAAAATTACCTCGTAATGAGGTTCACATCATAAAGTCCATCATTTAGATGGTTCTTATAATTCTCTGCTTCTTGCTTACCATAATTGTCTCTCTCGGTGAGACCAAATCGTCTATAAATAATTTCAAAATAATATACCACACATCAGCATTTCAATAATATTATCATCATAACAGTCTTTTTTTGTGAGACTCAATCATCTATAATTATATTCAAAATGATACATCACACCTCAGCATTTTAATAATGCAGCAATAATTAAAACAGATGCAAATGCATGAATGATTATGATGGGAAGGTCTTCCCACCTATCGACAGGTTGTTATTATCTAAGACCGGCTGCCCTCCCGGTTATTTTATTTTCATTTAGACCGACTGCCTTCCCGGTTATTTCATTCTCATAAGACCAGCTGTATTCCTGGTTCTTTACAGCTTATCCCAGCTGTCACGAAATTTATTTCCAACATATACCGGTTGTCACGGTTTCCTTTTTAATTCCAGCATATACTGGCTGTCACAGTTTTTCAATTAGACTGGCTGCCTTCCTGGTTCTTTTCTTTCTCATTTAATGCATATGCATATGAACAATGACATGAAATATGCATATAAATAGAAATATTAAAACATCATATAATTTCAAAACACTTAAATTGGATATCTTGATTATTCTCAAGCTTATATAACAAAAGTTCCTCTCATCCCAAATCACATAAAAAAATCCATTAAAGCTTGTCAAGATCCACTAAAATTCGTCTCAAATCATCCATCAAAATTTATCAAGATCCATTAAAATTCATCTCATCATAATTCGTATTAAAACATCAATATATATTATCAATAATTTATCTATCGCTTTTATTCTAAAATAAATTTATTATTTCCAAAAAATATTATTTCTCATCGAAAAATATTTATGCATGTCCAAATTTCCTATCATACCTATAAATCAATTTTTCCATCTATCACCAAACATACATCAATACTTTATTCTAATTTTAATTACTATATATTTCAATTTTTTTTTATTTAGACTACTTAAAGTAAATCAAACTCACCACATAGCACTTAAAACTACTCGTGGACCACCTCTTTGCCTTTCACGTTCTTCTTCGAAATTTCTCTCAATTGCTGACCGCCAACACCTGACATAATATTTGAATTTAATTTCTTATTATTTCTTCATTTCTTTATAAACCACACAGTTTGAATATTCCCACTTTAACTTCCTGGAACTTTCATAAATACTAAAATTTTAAAATAACATTACTTTATTACTTTCTTCTATTCTGATAGCTTCCCGAAATTCACTATAAAATATTTTCAAAAATACCCTTCAAAATTTTTGTTCTTTCCACCTTTCTTTGAACTCCCAAGTGTTTTAAGAAAACAGATGAATTATTTGAAACTAAAGGAAATTTCTTCGTGTAACTACATGAACTTATTACACATATTTATAGGGGAGCTTGGGCTGAAGATCAGCAGCCTCCCCCCCCTTCTCTCCCAAGTTCTCCACGATATGGAGATATCAACATAATTGCAAAAATATAATGATTAAAAAAACATAATCATTAGCTTTCTCTCCACTTCCACACTAGGCAACAAAATGCAAAGACACTGTGATTGCCCTTTTGAAATTATTCCTTTGGTGGTAGCAGGTGTGTTGCCACGATTTACTGTTCACCTTTTGACTTATTGATTTTTTTGATTTTTGATTTTTCGCTTTTCAACCTTTGTCTCCTTCAATCCTCATTCAACCTTCTGGGATTTTAACTCTTTGTTATATTTATAAAAAAATACACATTTACCCTTACTTTTAAAATATGGTTATTACAGTTCATACATAATTTTTCCACCATATCTAGTCCACTATGTGACCTCATAGCTAAAGATGCCCCATTTAAGTGGACACAAGCTTGTGAAGAGGCCTTTAAAATTCTAATTGGCAAGCTTAGCTCAGCACCCATAATGCAGTCACCTGATTGGACTTTACCTTTTGAGATCATGTGTGATGCTAGTGACTTTGTTGTAGGTGCTGTTCTTGGACAGCAAAGGGATGGGAAGCCTTTTGTCATTTACTATGCTAGTAGAACTCTAAATAGTGCTCAGATGAATTACTCCACCACTGAAAAAGAGTTGCTAGCTGTAGTGTTTGCTTTGGATAAGTTTCATGCTTACTTGATTTGTTCTCCTATTATTATTTTCACAGATCATGCAACCCTTAAGTACCTTCTTATAAAGAAGGATGATAAGGCACGGCTAATACGGTGGATTTTACTTTTGCAGGAATTTGACATCACCATTAAAAGATGTAGAGAATGTATTGGCTGACCATCTCTTGAGGCTCACATTTGAGGACACCTCTGACCACCTGCCAATCAGGGATGATTTTCTCGATGAGCATTTACTTTCTATTACCTCTCTACCATGGTTTGCTCATATTGTGAATTATTTGGCTGCAGGTGAGATACTGGTGGATTGGAGCGCTTAGGACAAGAGGAAGTTCATGACTGATGTACGTAATTTCTATTGGGATAACTCTTTTCTTTTCAAATACTAGCCTGACCAAATTTGAAGGCATTGCATCCCTGATGAAGAGATTGCTAGTGTCTTGGAATTTTGTCACTCCCAAGCTTGTGGGGGCCACTTTTCAATGAAGAAAACCACTGTAAAATTTTTGCAATGTGGATTTTATTGGCCCACCTTGTTTAAGGATGCAAACATCTATTATCACTTATGTGAAAAGTGTCAAAAGTTAGGAGTTATGTCCCATCGTCATATGATGACCTTAAACCCAATTTTAGTGATTGTTAGGGCATTGATTTTATGGGACCATTCTCTCATTCTTTTGGATATCAATATATTATTGTGGTAGTAGATTATGTGTCAAAGTGGGTAGAGGTAGCAGCTTACAGGAGCAATGATAATAGGACGGTAATTAAATTTCTCAAAGAAAATGTGTTATCTCGATTTGGTACACCACATGCTATCATTAGTGACCGGGATACGCATTTTTGCAACCGTTCTTTTGAAGCTTTGATGAAAAATATAGGCTGGGACATAAGATCTCTACTACCTACCAGCCCCAAACTAGTGGACAGATAAAACTTGCAAACAGAGAAATTAAGCAAATTTTAGAAAAAAAACAGTCAACTCGGATCATAAAGATTGGTCTTTGAGAATAGTTGATGTGCTTTGGGCCTACCGTACAACTTTCAAAACTCCCTTAGGTATGTCACCTTATAGGCTTGTTTTTGGAAAGCCTTGCCACTTACTTGTTGAGCTCGAGCAACGAGCTTACTGGGCCATCAAGCATTTCAATTTTGACATGGGAGAAGGAAGTAAGCTTAAAAAATTTCAGTTGACTGAGTTAGAGGAGTTGAGAAATGATGCTTATGAGAACTCTAGAATCTATAAAGCTAAAATGAAAGTGTTTCATAATAAAAATATTTTGAGAAAAATGTTTAAGCCTAGTGATCGAGTGTTCTTATATGATTCTAGGCTCCATAAGCACCCAGGAAAACTTCGGTCTAGGTGGACCTACCCTTTTGTAGTGAAGAATGTTTTTGCAAATGGGGTGGTAGAAATAGAGGACCCTAAGAATGGTTAGATCTTTAAAGTAAATGGTCAACACCTTAAAGTATTAATTGATAGGCAAGGTCCGAAAGTAGAAGACATTCCACTTATGGATCCGGTCTATCAACCCTAACCACACCACGCAGGTATGTTTTTTTTTTCTTTATTTGTTTTGTTTTATTGTTTTTTCATATTTCTTATTACTGTTTATTTTTATTTTTATTTTTTTCCAGTATTACTTTGGTATTTCTTTTTTAGGGACAATGTGTGCATCAGTTCAAGTTTGGGGGTGTGCTATGAGCCATGTAGTCCAGCTAGTTCTCCATATCCTAGGTCAACTCTTTCCATGTTATTCACACATTGGGGACATTATGTACTTTAAGTTTAGGGGTATGGGAGACACATTCACACATACTTTGTCCAAGTTTTTTTTATATATATTATTGAAAAGATAAATGCATGTTCATGATTGTTTTGAAATTTTGGTTGATCTAAACAATATTGTGATGAAATTTCATTGGAAAGCTTAAAATCATGAACACATGATCTGATAATAGAATTTTAAAGTTTAGTTACTTACTTTAGGCATTTGAGAATTCACATGTTTGACCGAATCTGACACGAGCACATTAGCATATAATCGTGTGAGCACATGTGATTTTAATGTGTATTTTCCATGGTTTAGCTAATTCTGGATGACTTGTTGGATGAATATTTTGGCATAAAAAAATGCTCATAATGATCATTGACAAACTTTTCACTGAGTAACTGGACCTCTTACCTCAGTAAGCAGTGAGTGTTCACGTCAAAAGGTGGGAGTTTTGCTTAGTTTCGTAGCCTTTTTTACTCAAGTTAGTAAGTCCTTAGGGGTGTCTTTACACCTATTTCCTTAAAACCATCTGGTTTGGGAGTCACTGACTCAACACTCGCTACATGGGTCAATTAGAAAGCTTAAGGGAACTAAACATGGTGAGCCTCATAATAAAAGAAAGAAGGAAATAAAACTATGCCATTTTTTTTCATTCTAATCGGAAATTCGGTGAATCTTGAGACATGAAGACATTACACATTGGAGTTATTTGGAAGCTTCATTTTTATGTGCTAGTTCACTTTACACGGATTCGAGCTTATGTTGACTTAGCATGCCTCTTGTAAGTAATTAGATTTTAAAATTCCTATTCATTGCATAGATGGGTTTATATTTTAAGCTTGCTCTTAAATGAATATCATGGTTTTGTGTGCTACTTAAATTTTTGGACACCATGAATGATGGATTTGTCTTTGTGTTATTCATTTAGTTTTTTTTTTTTATTTTGTTTTGCTAAGGGACTAGCAAATTGTAAGTTTGGAGATATTTGATGAATGTCAAATATTGCATATTTTGGCCCCTTAATTTACATTTGTTAATTCTTTAGTTATGTCCTAATATGATATTTTGTGTTAGTTCGATGATTTTTAATGTTTTATAAGATTGCAAAGGAAATTGAGGATTTAATGTGAAAAAAATGCAAAAACTGGAATTTGTTATTGCGATCGAGCACATGAGACATGCGATTGACCGCTAAAGAATTTATTTATATGTTTAGCTTATGAATTTGTTACTTTTAGTTTTTTTTCCGTTGTTTTACAAGTTTACAAGCACTTGGAAAGGAGTTTCACTAAATTGCCAAAATTACCCATACAGATCAGTCATTTTTGTGGATTAAACTATATTGATTCAGGAAGAACCAAGAGATGAGCCATATATACTTTGAAAGATCCAGATGTCTATTTTTTGGAGAATTTTACGGCTCGTAAATATGATTTTTTTGGAGAAAGTTATGGCAGTTTTAGTAGACTAAGGTCAGGCTGTGGGTGATTTTAGCGTGGCAGAAATGATTTTTGCGGATTAAACTGTAATGATTCAGGAAGAAACAGGAGATGAGCAATATATGCTAAAGATCCGGATGTCTATTTTCTGGAGAATTTTATGGCTCGTAAATACGATTTTTCTAGAGAAAGTTATGGCAATTTTAGTAGACGAAGGTCAGGCTATGCATGATTTCAGCGTGGGCAAAAGTTTTGAAGGGCATGTGAAGTCTTAAATCCCACATCCCATATTGGTTGGAAGCACATTCTACATCCCACATCCCACATTGGATTGGAAACACATTGCACTCATGGAGTTCCCCTATAAAAGCTACAATCTCGGAGGCTTTGCTACTAAGGGGTGCAATCTGGAGGATTTTGCTACCAATCGGGGGGAGCGCTGCACAGCAGCTGCAAGTAGAATTTCTCTCTCCATGTATTGTTAGTTTTAATTTTTTTCTTTTAAGTTTTAAAGTTTAATATTTAGTACTTTAATGTTTTCTCTAATTTTTTCCTTGAGATTTTTGTTGTCCGTTATATTTATGGGTAACTAAATTCTCAAGTGGGGCTAGGGATGAACTTGTATAGCAGATGGTATTTTTATTTATTTTTTAATATATGTATTTGATTTTCAATTACTAAAACTCTTTTGTTTTATCATTCTCAATTCATTGGTGATGTTTTCTTCTCCGAATAATCGTAGAATTTATTCTGTTTATCGATTCAGTCATGCTTTCTCTATTGAATGGATTAGCTCTTTGATTATGTTTGGATCAATTATTTACCTTTATTGATTTAATTCTTTGCTGCAATATCGCTTCCTAAGTATATTGTCATCATTAGATTTTCTCAATAGTGATAATAATTTATGTATTTTAAAAGTGGTGAATAATTTTTCAAAGAGTTACATTTGGTTTAATCTTCGTTTATAAATCTACACCTTCTGATTGGGAATTTTGAGAATTGAATTCCCAATTGAGTTATTCAACGAAGTAAGAATAATCAAAATACTAGATATGTGCAAGGGATTCCTGACACTTTACTGTTTGTCAAATTTGAGTACTTTCTTTGTTAGTCACTTTGCTTCAATTTAATTTGCATTTAAAATTAATCTTCATTCTCCATTAATCATTTAACATTTATCTTTAGTTTCTTTGTTCATTCTACTATTCTTTAAATTTGTCTCTATGTGGAATCGACACCCCAAAGTTATGCTACAACTACCGCGGTATTCATTGGGCGTAATCAGATGGTCATTGGATTCTTTGTTAGTCTTAGGAGGTATAGTAGCAATGTCCCCTGTTCGATGAACCTGTTTCAAAGTTTCTTCATCATTAAGAAGCTTCAAGATACTGGTTACTATACCTAATCTTTGAGGACTAGGATAAAGATTATGGTTGAGAACCCGTTGTCATTCCATGAATGGAAGACAAGGTTCTTCTTTGTTCACAAAGAAGAGTCGTTCCCTGTCAGGCGAGACTGGAATATGGTATCTTTGATTCTCAAAAGAATCTTTCTCCAATGATTAAGGTTGAGACGTATTTGATCAATCTAATGTTCGTCCATCCTATCTATGCCTCAAAATTAGTGAAGGAAGAAGTCCTTATTCAGTATAGGTTGAGTTAGGCTACTCTCAGTAGTATACTTTGCACTTAGAAAATTCTTTCACTTTTTTTTTTTTATTTCTCAAACTTATCGCAACTTTAGTTTCTATTTCTTTTTGGCATTGACTTTGTCTCCTTCTTGATACAGTGATGGTGGTTGACAAGAATCACCTTCTTCATATGCTAATCCTCTATCAGGCTTGAAAGTCCTCATCCTCCCCTTTTAAACGAAGGAAAATACTCTATGAGGACAATAACTCAGTTTTGGGGGACCAGTCCTAGTTTCTTGTTGGTGGCCTTCCTGTTAAGGAGGGGATCCACCCTTTACCTTTTGCGCGACACGACTATGGCAAACTAGCCCCAAATGTTTTTTGTGGTTATTAGTCTATCTTGCCTACTGACTCAGCATTTGCTGAGCCGAGGATTTCCCACTAGCTGATTTGGATGTCCATCCTTCACAAAGATGAGGCTAAGATCTTGAATTATCCTTCCAATATCATGGCTGGGATTATGAGCCAGTCCACGTAGAAGGTATGCCTCTTCCTACACTTTAGAAATATTTTTTACCTTTTGATTAGAGTCTGATCTGCCAACTTTGTTTATTTAGAGGAGTATCTTTTATGCCATAGTGGTTGAGTTGTATGCTTAGGCGGTGGTAGATATTGGTCGTGTATTTAAGGAGAGGGATGATTTGCAAACCCAACGGGGCTCGCAAGTTGAGCAGGTCTCTTAGTTGCGTGAGAGCCAATGCAGTCTTCATGAAAAGGTTCATACTCAGTGATAGACCGTTTATTTCGGTCATCAACAAACCCTGCAGAAGATTGTAGTAAAGTGATTAGTAGGGTATCGTTATTGGCCGGGGATTGCAGGTACTCTATACTAAAGAGTCATAAAAATAATAATAAATGATTTGATTGGTTTAATTAGCAGTTTATAAACAAATATAAATCTACATCTATTAACATTACATAAGATTAGGGGGTTTTCATGATCTGATTTTTCTTTTTACTAATTTTACTAAGGAAATTAAAGAACAATTATTTACAATTGATCATTTTCTCTCACAATTCAGAAAATCAAGTTTGTTAAATGACTAATCAAATTGTTTCAATGTAGAAAACGAATTCGTGCCTCAATCACATATCAGAATTGAATCAAAGTGCAAGCCTAAAGAGATCATGCACTTTATAAATTCCTTCTTAGATAATCACTAAGCTTAGGAAAAGTCCATCAGCTAGTTATTTTGTTTAAGCAATCAAGTTAATACTCAGCGCATCCTTACAATTACTTAAACAAATCATTAAGATCAAAAGCAATTATGATTCAATAACATGTTCCTTATTCCTATGAAAAAGTCCATGGATAAAGAACATGCAATTTCCAGAACATTGGCTATTGTTCATAGCTTTTACCACTTTAAATCGTACTCCAGATCAATTGGGTGATCGAAAGTGCGATTATGGCTTCAATGATTTGCAATATCAAAGTTTTCAATATAACAGAACAGAAAATTCAACATATGTAATGAATTAATATGTCTATATATCATGAACAATTCAAAAACATTAAAGAATAAATCTGAAAATTAACCAACTCATTGAATTAATAATAATATCTAATCATAAGAATCCAAGGCTGGAACAATTAAAAAGAATAGCCGTAAGGGGTACACTTCTTGAACACACTCAAGGAAGCTTGAGATGTTAATGGTGATGAACCTCACGGCTATGATGATAGGTGAAGGAGAACACATTTTGGAAAAGTCCTAATGTGTTCACAATTGGAGATGGAATGGTGGAGTGTTTCAGCCTTTTGCTTCTTGAATTTTGAGTAGAGATGGTTCCAAGAGAAAAGATGATCTCTTTCAGCTTACAAACACCCTATTTATAAAGCTTAGAACAACCCTCTAAGCTTAGGAAAAGCAAGAAAATAATGCTAAAAACAAGCCATGAAACATGCAAGGAAACAATCCCTAAAACATGCAAGGAAACAATCCCTAAAACATGCAAAGAATCAAGGAATGGCCAAAAGTAAGAAAGAGGAATACAATCCCGAAATTTCAGGAGGACCCAACTAGTAGAATTCAAACGGTCATATCTTCTTCCACACATCTCCAAATGAGCTGAAACTTGTTGGGCTGGAAAGAAGACGTCTTGAACTTCAATTTGGACCTAAGAAAGTCTCAAAAATGATATTGTTTGGGCCTGTTATGGTGGGCCAAAATTCAGTAGGCTGTTACATCCGAATCTTCCTCCACTTTGGGCTTGGACCTTGCACCTTGCTTAGTTGACAAGAGATTATGTGATCTTTTGTTGTGCATGCCCATGTTAGGTTGGACATACCCATGTCACTAATGGACTCCAATATTCTCTTGTGTTTTGACACATCATCCAAATAATTCCAAGGTGGAACCCTACAAAGAAATCAGAAAATAATAGATAAGGAAAGTTTCCATAATTAGAAAAGTTTCTTAGAATGATAAGACTATTTTCTTAATCCACTTAGATTTCCTAAAGTAACTAGGAAAACTCATTTTAGCACCTTATTTTACCATTCCCACGTTCACAAGCTTTCTAAATACTAAGAAAAGAAACTAAGCTCAAAATAACAAAGTTAAGAGAATTACAAAGCCAAATAGGGTAGGAAAGGCATTAAAAACGTAACATAAAGTGTTCCTATCAAATTCTCCCACACTTAGCTTTGGCTAGTCCCTTAGCAAAACAACAATATGTAACCTAGTAGAATCTCAAGAGAAACAACATAAACTAAATGACACCACAATGACATAACACAAATTAAATGACTCTAATCCTTCCAACTTACGTCTCAGAGATCCCTTAGGTAATATGGCATAATAAAGTACGGAGAGCACAAGTTTACCTCAAATAAACAAGCTACGGAGTTATTGAGATTATATAACATTCGTACTTTGAGTGTGTGTGTGTGAATAATCAGCCAAGAGTAAGTGTAATATGCCACCCTCGAGTTAATGCACAAATAGTATCAAATTTTACTTCTCATAATGCATCACTCTGGTTTTCACTCATTTAAATGTGGTGCTAGCTATACTAATTACTCAATCACTTGTGAAAACAGTTTAAACCATAGGCTTGCTTGTGCACCCACTCTCCACATCAAAAACAGAACATCAAAGGATCAGGAGGTCTTTGAAAGGGTTGTAATGGGGCTAAGGGTCAAGATTTCATAAGAAAGAAGAGAAAGGATGTCACAAAATTTCCTTAGAACTAGAAAGCATTCAATAACGTCATAAATAGATCATCATTATTAAGTACCACATTTCCATCACAATAGGGTGGATTTAATCACTTTGGCTTTCAACTTGCTTTAAAGACTCATAATTCTCCCAATTCCTCAGAACTTGTATTCTTTGAAACACAGCAAATTTTTTTTTTCTATTACTCCTTTTATCTTTTTTTTTTTGTTTTTTTTTGTTTTTTTTGTTTTTTTTTTTCCGAAACAACCACCTTAGAACCATATGAAATTCCCCCACACTTACGCTTTTCCACCATCTCCACATTACAAATCAATTATACAAGATCCAAGCTCCCTAGTTCTAAGGAAAAAGGGTAGGTAAAGTGTTTAAGTTCGTAGGGGTAAATGAATGTGGGTTAATGAAGAAAATAAGCTAATTCAGGCTCAAAATGGTATCTAGGGGTCAAATCATGATCAGGTTAAAGGCTATTTAGTCATGGTGGTAAAATCCTAATTTGCCTCCGTCTTCTTCAAATCTGAACATGTACGATCGTCTCAAGTGGTTTAAAAGCAAGTTCTAGAAAACATTATATTCACAAGATGCACTCAGAAGAGAATTTGAATTGATATGCATAATGAATTAATTATAAGGCTCAAAAAACTCACAAATATTGTGGGATTATGCAAGTATCATTCAATATGTCTCCATGCTTCACTCTAAGGCAACAGATTACTCAAATCAAGGCTAATGTGCATCAAAATTTCAATTTCCAAGTATGACTACAATATAAGCAAATTAACTCCATTTCTTGTTTTATCTTTAAAAGTATGCTCAAACTCTTTAAAAACCATTAAGAATCAGTTTCATCATTGAGTTGGAAGAGGTCCTAAAACCTAAAAAGCAATGATATGACTCAAAAAGATGTAAATCCCTCTCCCACACTTAAATCGTACATTGTCCTCAATGTATATCAAAATAAGCATGTAATATAGAATATAAACATGGGTAAGGTATTTACGAAAATCACACAAAACAAATAACATATAAAGATCAACCAACGTAAATGGAAGAGAGAAAGAGAATGCAAATCTGTGTTAATGACTCCTCCACAGCTTCGGTTGAATTGGGTTGCCTCCCAAGTAGCGCTTTAATGTTTACAGTCTTTCAGCCTAGACTTTGTACCTCGTTTTTAGTCCTTTGTGAGTGGCACCTCTAGGAGGGGTACATCCTCCACAGTGTGCTCCTCAAAAGCCTCATAGTAAGGTTTCAAGCGATGACTATTCACCTTGAATTCATTTCCAGTTTTTTCACTTTTTATCTGCATAGCACCATGAGGAAAAATATTAGTGACAATGAATGGACCCACCCATCTAGAACGTAACTTACCAGGAAAAAGTTTAAGTCTAGAATGGAAGAGAAGAACTTTTTGGCCCACAACAAAGGCCTTGCCACGGATCATCTTATCATGAAAAGCTCTAGTTTTCTCCTTGTAGATCCATGCACTATCATATGCCTCGTTTCTGATTTCCTCAAGTTCATTCAGTTGGAGTTTCCTATGTAAACCAGCCTCATCAATGTCCATGTTGAAAGACTTAACAGCCCACCATGCCCTATGCTCAAGCTCAACTGGTAAGTGACACGCTTTACCATAGACAAGTCTGAATGGAGACATCCCAATTGGCGTCTTATAAGCTGTCCTATAAGCCCAAAGTGCATCATCAAGTCTTTTGCTCCAATCCTTTCGTGTAGGGCCCACAGTCTTCTCCAAAATCCCCTTAATCTCACGATTTGAGACCTCTGCTTGTCCACTCGTCTGAGGATGATAAGGTGTTGCCACCTTATGAGTCACTTTGTACTTCTTGAGCAGGGCCTCAATTGTACGGTTGCAGAAGTGTAATCCACCATCACTAATAATCACACGAGGCATTCCAAACCTAGCAAATATGTTAGATCTCAAGAAATCTACAACAACTTTAGAGTCATTAGTTCTGGTGGCTTTAGCCTCCACCCACTTAGACACATAATCAACAGCCAAAAGAATGTAAAGAAACCCGTTAGATGAAGGAATCGGCCCCATGAAATCAACGCCCCAAACATCGAAAATCTCAACAGTTATAATATGGGCCATGGGCATCTGATCCCTAGAGCCTAAATTACCTGTCCTCTGGCACCTGTCACAAGTCATACAATACAAGTATGCATCCTTAAAAAAAGAAGGCCAGAAAAAACCACAATCTAATACCTTACGGGCTGTCCTACGAGCACCAAAGTGTCCACCACAAGACTCAGAATGACAAAAGGAAAGTATCGATTTATGCTCAGATTCAGGGACACACCTCCTAATGATTTGATCACTACAATGTTTCCACAAATAAGGTTCATCCCATATGTAATGCCTAGCCATATGCTTAAGTTTTTCTTTATTAGAACGAGGTAAAGTGTCAGGAAATTGCCTAGTAACTAAATAATTCACAATATCAGCATACCAAGGCTCACTTACCTCAATCCCAAAGAGCTGCTCATCTGGGAATGATTCTTGCAGGGGTAGGACGTCCTCCTCATGAACAAGTCTGCTCAAATGGTCAGCTACCAAGTTTTCACTCCCCTTCTTGTCCTTGATCTCCAAATCAAATTCTTGAAGCAAAAGCACCCATCTAATCAGTCTCGGTTTAGCCTCCTTCTTTGTCATCAGATACTTCAAAGCTGCATGATCAGTATAAACAACAACTTTAGTTTGAAGTAAATAAGAGCGAAATTTATCTAAGGCAAAAACAACAGCAAGGAGCTCTTTTTCAGTTGTGGAATAGTTTAGTTGAGCATCATTGAGTGTCCTAGAGGCATAGTAGATGGCATAGGGCTTCTTGTCCATTCTTTGTCCCAAAACAGCCCCAACGGCGTAATCTGAGGCGTCACACATCAATTCAAAAGGTAAGGACCAATTAGGTGGAGACATGATGGGAGCAGTAGTCAATAACTCCTTTAGCTTCTCAAAAGCTTTCTTGCACTCCTCATCAAACTCAAAGAGATTGTCCTTCTGAAGTAAACGGCACAAGGGCCTTGATACATTGGAGAAATCCTTGATAAACCTCCTGTAAAATCCTGCATGACCAAGAAATGAACGAACCTCTCTCACACAAGTGGGAGAGGGTAAGTAACGCACAAGATCTACCTTAGATTTATCAACCTCAATCCCCCTAGCAGATATGATATGTCCTAAAACAATCCCTTGAGTCACCATGAAGTGACATTTTTCCCAATTTAGAACCAAGTTTGTTTCAACACAACGTTTTAGAATAAGTTCCAAATTTCCTAAACATGCATCAAAATCTCTACCATAGACACTAAAATCATCCATAAAGACCTGAATGATATTCTCGATGTATTCAGAGAAAATGGAGAGCATACAACGTTGAAACGTACCTGGTGCATTGCACAATCCGAATGGCATACGTCTGTAGGCATAAGTGCCAAAAGGGCAAGTGAAGGTGGTCTTCTCTTGGTCCTCTTGCGCTATACAGATCTGGTTGTACCCACTATATCCATCCAAAAAACAATAAAAAGGATAACCAGCTAACCTCTCGAGCATCTGATCGATGAAGGGCAGAGGGAAATGGTCCTTTCTTGTTGAAGCATTGAGCTTCCTATAGTCTATGCAAACTCGATAACCAGTTACCACTCTTTGAGGTACAAGCTCATTCTCCTCATTCTTTACCACAGTAACTCCTGACTTCTTTGGCACAACTTGAATAGGAGACACCCACTTGCTATCTGAAATAGGGTAAATAACGCCACAATCAAGTAACTTAATTACCTCATCTTGCACAACCTTCATCATAGGTGGATGTAGGCGTCTCTGGGCATCTCTGGTGGGTTTGGCACCATCCTCCAACAGGATCCTATGGACGCACATGGTTGGGCTAATTCCCTTGATATCTGCCAAAGTCCAACCAATGGCGGTCTTGTACTTCTTCAGAACGTCCACAAGCTTCTTTTCTTGGTCCTCCTCCAACTTCGAGGATATAATAACAGGCAGCGTCTCATTGTCCCCCAAAAAGACATACTTCAAGTGATCTGGCAAAACCTTAAGCTCAAGTGTAGGGGCCTGTATCACTGAAGGTAAAAATTTGTTAGTGGAAATAGGAAAGGACAAAGGAGGAATAGACCTTGGTAATATGGGTCGGGCCTCAAGGGAGGCTACGGTTTTGATCACAATGGGCTCTTCAGCCTTCTCTAACTCAGCCCTAGAAATGGATTCTCCATTCTCAGTATAACCAACTCCTTGAGAGAGTGTTACTTTCAGCTCATCCTCTTCCATTGCTTCCAAAAATCTCTGCGCAAGTGAGTTAATATCATCAATAGAAAAACAGGGTTTAATGTCAGTCAATGGATACCTCATGGCTTCAAAGATGTTGAAGCGTATAACTTCATTATCAAATTCCATGGTTAGATTTCCCTCATAAACATCGATCTTTGTTCTTGCGGTCCTCATGAATGGGCGCCCTAAAAGCAACGGAGTAGAATTTAGGGGAGAATCTTCCATATCAATGATATAGAAGTCTGCAGGAAAAATGAGTTGATTTACTTGCACAAGAACATCTTCAACGTATCCTTTAGGATACTTATTAGATCGATCAGCCAATTGGATAACAACATTATCACTTTTAAGTGCACCTAGCTCTAAAGAAGCATAAAGACTATAAGGCATCACATTAATTGAAGCTCCTAAGTCTAGCATGACATTATCAAATTTGTTGGTACCAATCACACAAGGAACAGAAAAACTCCCTGGATCCTTAAGCTTTGGTGGCAATTTCCTTTGGATGACAGCAGAGACTGTCTCATTCAACTTCACCACCTCCTTCTCACGAGTCTGCCTCCTTGTAGTGCAAAGCTCCTTCAGAAACTTGGCATATCTTGGCACTTGCTTCAAGCACTCAATCAAAGGCATGTTGACTTGTACCTTCTTAAAAATCTCTAAGATGGCCTGATCAGATTCATCCTTCTTGGTTTTGGCAAACCTACTAGGAAAAGGTACACGAGCAAAAGGATTAGAATCAAAAGAGTGTTTAGGGTTTTGTTCATTACCTTGAGGTTTTAAAGCATTCTCAGATGATGGAGGACCAATCATTTCCGCCATTGTGGTGGTGGGATCTTTCTGTATTTCGTTCTTGGTGCTCACAACATCCTCTTCCTCATGGTGGGTCACTTTGGCTTTCTTTTCAGTTTTAAGAACATCCACAATGGTCTTGCCACTCCTTGTGGTAACAACTTTAGCTTGCTCGATAATTGGGTTGGGAACAGTGTTGCTAGGCAATTTTCCACTCTCCGTTATCTTCCCCATGAAGTCCACCACTTGTCCCAATTGCTTCTTCAGCTCTGCAATATCCTTAGTGTGAGCCTGTTGACCTGTAACAAGAGCTTGAGTAGCAGTAGTTAAATTCTGTTGCCCTTGAGCAAGGGACTTTAAAATTTCATCATAATTCGAAGCAACAGAATTTGTAGGTACAATAGGATATGGGACAAAGTTTTGAGGTACCTGAGGCCTCATAAACAAACCTGGAGGGTGTGGAAACACTTGCCCTTGACCTTGAGGGTTCTGAACATTATCATTGTTGGCCCAACGAAAATTGGGGTGATCTCTAAGCCCAGGGTTATATGTGTTAGAGAAAGGGTTGTACCTTTGTCCACCTTGATTACCTTGAAACCCAACAGCGTTAAGAGACTCCCATCCTCCATTGTTGATCAGTTGGGGACATTGGTCAGTTGGATGCCCTTGAGTACAACACACACCACAGATTTGAGCAACTTGTTGTACTTGTGCTCCATTCACGTTCAGTACCTGAGACAGAAGAGTAGACATTTTATTAACTTTTTCCTCAAGAGCAGAGTTAGAAGATACCTCATTCACCCCATGAGTGGAGTTTAACACTCCCTCGTATTGTTGATAATTAAGAGCACGTTGGGCGAGTAACTCCTTAGCAACATCAGGTGTCTTATCGACAAAAGAACCTCCGGCAGCAGCATCTAACAATTGACGTTCGAGGGGGAGAAGTCCTTCATAAAAGTAAGTGAGAAGATTCCCTTCTTTCATCCCATGTGAAGGACATGATGCAATTAAGCTCTTGAATCTCTCATAGTAGGCATAGAACGCCTCTTCCTTCATTTGCTCAATTCCAGTTATCTGCTTCCTCAAGACAGTAATCCTTGAGGCAGGGAAGTACTTAGTCAGAAACTCAGTCATCAGCTTCTCCCATGTGTTGATGTAACCCGAGGGTAGATCAAACAACCAAGTCTTTGCCCTATCTTCAAGTGAAAAAGGGAATGACTTTAGCTTCAGAACGTTGAGATCCGCATTTTGTGGGCACATACTTGAACACACAAACTGGAACTCCTTGAGATGTTTGTGAGGATCTTCGTTAGTAAGCCCATGGAATTTGGGCAAATGGTGCAAGAACCCACTCTTCAGTTCGAACTCAGCTATCTTGCCAACTGCTGGTTCTGGATAAGTAATACAAGTTGGTGCAGCTCCCCCATCAGTTGAAGAAGACATTTGCCTAATAGTTTCAGCCATTGGTACTTCGTCTTCCTTACTTGCGTCTTCTAAGTCAGGTATGTCTTCTTCCTCGTCTGACAAGTGATGTGAAAAATTATCTGACTCCTCCGACTCTAGCCTCCCTTCTTGGTAAGGTGGGGGTTGATTTGTAGAAAGTGCAACTTCTTTTAGTAAAGCCAAACGTTTTCTAAGTTCTTGAGTCTTTCTACTAACTGCTGACATTCATCGACCTAAATAACAAAAGCAAAGGAATCAATATATAAGTTAAAGTTTGAAATACAAATAATAATAGCTTCCCTTACAAATGTTACAAATGGTTTTAAGGAAGTCACATGCTAAAATTGCAATCAAGTAAAACACAAGTTATATTATATGCTAAGAAGAATATTAACAAGTTAAATGACACTAAAATATAGAGATTTTGCAATCCCCGGCAACGGCGCCATTTGATAGACCGTTTATTTCGGTCATCAACAAACCCTGCAGAAGATTGTAGTAAAGTGATTAGTAGGGTATCGTTATTGGCCGGGGATTGCGGATACTCTATACTAAAGAGTCATAAAAATAATAATAAATGATTTGATTGGTTTAATTAGCAGTTTATAAACAAATATAAATCTACATCTATTAACATTACATAAGATTAGGGGGTTTTCATGATCTGATTTTTCTTTTTACTAATTTTACTAAGGAAATTAAAGAACAATTATTTACAATTGATCATTTTCTCTCACAATTCAGAAAATCAAGTTTGTTAAATGACTAATCAAATTGTTTCAATGTAGAAAACGAATTCGTGCCTCAATCACATATCAGAATTGAATCAAAGTGCAAGCCTAAAGAGATCATGCACTTTATAAATTCCTTCTTAGATAATCACTAAGCTTAGGAAAAGTCCATCAGCTAGTTATTTTGTTTAAGCAATCAAGTTAATACTCAGCGCATCCTTACAATTACTTAAACAAATCATTAAGATCAAAAGCAATTATGATTCAATAACATGTTCCTTATTCCTATGAAAAAGTCCATGGATAAAGAACATGCAATTTCCAGAACATTGGCTATTGTTCATAGCTTTTACCACTTTAAATCGTACTCCAGATCAATTGGGTGATCGAAAGTGCGATTATGGCTTCAATGATTTGCAATATCAAAGTTTTCAATATAACAGAACAGAAAATTCAACATATGTAATGAATTAATATGTCTACATATCATGAACAATTCAAAAACATTAAAGAATAAATCTGAAAATTAACCAACTCATTGAATTAATAATAATATCTAATCATAAGAATCCAAGGCTGAAACAATTAAAAAGAATAGCCGTAAGGGGTACACTTCTTGAACACACTCAAGGAAGCTTGAGATGTTAATGGTGATGAACCTCACGGCTATGATGATAGGTGAAGGAGAACACATTTTGGAAAAGTCCTAATGTGTTCACAATTGGAGATGGAATGGTGGAGTGTTTCAGCCTTTTGCTTCTTGAATTTTGAGTAGAGATGGTTCCAAGAGAAAAGATGATCTCTTTCAGCTTACAAACACCCTATTTATAGAGCTTAGAACAACCCTCTAAGCTTAGGAAAAGCAAGAAAATAATGCTAAAAACAAGCCATGAAACATGCAAGGAAACAATCCCTAAAACATGCAAGGAAACAATCCCTAAAACATGCAAAGAATCAAGGAATGGCCAAAAGTAAGAAAGAGGAATACAATCCCGAAATTTCAGGAGGACCCAACTAGTAGAATTCAAACGGTCATATCTTCTTCCACACATCTCCAAATGAGCTGAAACTTGTTGGGCTGGAAAGAAGACGTCTTGAACTTCAATTTGGACCTAAGAAAGTCTCAAAAATGATATTGTTTGGGCCTGTTATGGTGGGCCAAAATTCAGTAGGCTGTTGCATCCGAATCTTCCTCCACTTTTGGCTTGGACCTTGCACCTTGCTTAGTTGACAAGAGATTATGTGATCTTTTGTTGTGCAAGCCCATGTTAGGTTGGACATACTCATGTCACTAATGGACTCCAATATTCTCTTGTGTTTTGACACATCATCCAAATAATTCCAAGGTGGAACCCTACAAAGAAATCAGAAAATAATAGATAAGGAAAGTTTCCATAATTAGAAAAGTTTCTTAGAATGATAAGACTATTTTCTTAATCCACTTAGATTTCCTAAAGTAACTAGGAAAACTCATTTTAGCACCTTATTTTACCATTCCCACGTTCACAAGCTTTCTAAATACTAAGAAAAGAAACTAAGCTCAAAATAACAAAGTTAAGAGAATTACAAAGCCAAATAGGGTAGGAAAGGCATTAAAAACGTAACACAAAGTGTTCCTATCACTCAGAACGTGAAGTTAGAGTCTATTGATGTTGAAATAGAGAGACTCGAAGTTGAGCTAGCCAGGTACAAAAAGATGGTCACGGAAGAATTCAAACGATCTTCATTTTTTGATGACTTGCTCTACAAGAAGGTTGCTGAGGAATATATTTTGGGCTTTGACCTGGCTAAGACAAAAGTGGCCAAGATTGCTCCTAAGCTGAACATGGACCTGGTGAGCATCATTCTGTTAGACTTGACACTTTCTCTAGGCACCGACAGAGGTGATAGCACTATTAGGGATGACAGAGCTCAGTCTCGTCCTCGAAAGTTCCAGGTCAAAATCACTGGGTCTGATGACAAGGTAGTCACAGAGTATCCTGAAGACTACAGTGAGCAGGAGGAATAGGCTTAGGTTTTTCTTCTCTTATCTTGTTTGATTCTTTTTTTGTATTCTTTTCTAGAAGCCATCCTCTTGTGATTTTTTGTTTAATAAATGGATGTTAATGTTTTTTTTCTTTTACTATAGGGTATATGTTGGGTTTATCTTAAGATTTTTATTTTTATGCTTGTGTTGAGACCTTTTTCTTTGGGGTTTCAAACTTTTTTCGGGTCTTTTTCCCAAGCTGAGACTTATCCTCTTAGGGAGTCTTAGTTTTTCCTTGGGTCTTTGTGATCTGAGGTGCGTTCTTGGGAGTTAAAACTTAGCATTTGGGAGAAATTCCAACTAAGTGTTATATGCTCAAGTTGGGGCTTCACTTTTGACCCCTTAACTTTCTTAGGTCTTTATGCCTATATTTGGGGTTCCTATTTCTGGGCTCCCAACTTATTTTCTCGGGTTTTTATGCCTAAGTTGAGGTTTCTCTTTTGGAATCCCAACTCTTTTTGGACATTTCACTTTAGTCCTTGGCCATGGAGTTTGTCCGATGTGAAGACTACTTTAGGCGCTTCACTTTGGTCCTCGGTAATGGAAGTTATCCGAACTGAAGATTATTTTGGATCCTTCACTTTGATCCTTGACTGTGGAGGTTGTCCGAGGTGAAGGCTATTTTGGATGCTTCACTTTGGTCTTCGGCTGTGGAGGCTGTCTGAAGTCCTTGTATACGTTTATTAGCTTGTTCAAGTTTTGATTTTCTAAAAGGTAATGAACATATGCGAATATTAATAAAATCCATTTAATTCGTTCAATGCATACATTGATTTCTTAGCTTTTAGGTCATTTTACATTCATGATTCATTGGTGGAACGTCCTTAGGTTCTTTGAGTTCTATCTTCATGGTATGGGTGCATCATCCATTCTTTCTAACTCAAAATTTTATGCTTTGATTACCCTTTTGATGTGGTACGGGCCTTTCCAATTGGCCCAGAGCTTTTCCATAATTTAGGGGTTTAAGACTTCTTTCTTCCAAAGGACCAGTTCTCTAAGTCTTAAGGTTTTTTGCTTCACCCTAGAGTTGTAATATACTGTTTTCCTATGTTGGTATGTTGCAAGTTGTAGTAATTCTTCATCCTGAACCCCTTCGATTAAGTCCAAGCTCGCTTTCAAGCCTTCCTCGTTGCTGCATGGGTCGAATAGATGAACTCTAAGGGAGGGTTCTCCCACCTCGATCGGGACCACAACTTCAGGCACAAAGGCTAGCAAGAAAGGTGTTTCACCTATTAGAGACTGAGTTGTGGTCCTATAAGCCCATAATACATGTGGCAACTCTTTGAACCAAAGTATTTGGTCGTCTTCAGTTCGCTTCTTCAAGGTCTGCAGTATGGTTCTATTCTTGACTTCGGTTTGGCTATTGGTTTGTTTCTTCAAGTCGCTTATCAACAATTTTACTTTGGCCAAGTATTTGATTATCTGTGTCCTTTTTCCTCGTAGTCTCTGGTTACATGGCTTACAACTAACTAGGAGTCATTGAATACTAGCAAGAATTCCATTACATGAAACTTAGCTAACTTAAGTCTAGCCAAGAGGGCCTCGTATTTTGCCTCATTGTTTAACACTTTGAAGTCGAATTACAAGGCATACTCGACTGTGAACTCTTTAGGGCTTACTAGGATAAAGCCCATATCACTTCTTAGAGCATTGGATGAGCCATCTACAAAGAGCTTCCAACTCTATTGCTCTTGTCATTCCTCTATTTCTTGGTCTTTTATGACTTATTCAAGGAATGTGCACTTGATAATGAAGTCGGCTAGTGCTTGGGCCTTAATTTCCAAACACAGCTTATATCTAATTTTAATTTCTCCCAACTCAATTGACCACTTTAAGAGTCATCCTGAGAGGTATGGTTTTTGAAGTATCGTCCTTAGAGGATTGTCTGTCAACACGCTAATGGGGTGTGATTGGAAGTAGAATCATAGCTTTTAGGCAAAATTTGACTATGGCAAATGCCAATTTTATTTCTCTTTCTTGAAGCACTCGGTTTATGTAGTAAATCGACCTATGCACCATTTGTTCTTCACTAATGAAGACTGAAGCTACGGCTACTTCTCTTGCTACCATATATATGTAAAGCTCTTCTCTTTTTTTGGGTTTAGTTAGGATGAGTGGCGAGCTTAAGTACCTTTTTAGTTCCTCAAACGAGCTCTAGAATTCCTCTTTCCACTAGTAATCTAGGATCTTTTTCGGTGACTTGTTGAAAGGCAAGCATTTCTCAATTGATCTAGACATGAATTGACCTAGGGCAGTGATTTAACCGGTGAGTTTTTGCATTTCTTTCACATTCCTCGGGGCTTATATATCTATGATAGCCTTGATTTTTTAGGATTTGCTTCTATCCCCCTCTGAGTAACTATGAACCAAAGGGATTTATTGGATATCACTCTAAAGGAACACTTTGAGGGATTAAGCTTTATTAGATGTTTTTTTAGTGCTGAGAAACATTATTCCAAATTAGCTATGTGATAAGCTGCTTGTATGCCTTTTACAAGCATGTCATTGACATAGACTTCAATGTTTCTTCCTGTATGATTCTTTAATAGCTTGTTAACTAGCCTCTAATATGCTGCCTTGGCGTTCTTCAATTAAAACGACATCACATTGTAATAGTAGAGACCTTTTTCAATCACAATAGGTTATATTCTGTTGATTTGGCTCATACATCCTGTTGATGCCAAAAATTGTTGGTGCTGACGTGGCCTGGAAGCTGACTTGGCCTGGTTGAGGACTCAACCTGAGTGAGGACTTGCCCTGGTTGAGGACTCGACCTGAGTGAGGACTTGCTCTGGTTGAGGACTCGGCCTGAGTGGGGACTTGGCCTAGATCCTGCAAAAGTGACAAGGGTGAACTGAAGGCCCTCGGAAGGAAGGGAGGGGGAGACCTCCAAGGGCGCTCCAATGCTTAAGTTAGCAAGGATTTGAAAGTGAAGCCGAGGGTTCGAAAGAGGAACCGAGGGCTTAAGAAAATCAAGTGTAAGTGCAGATGTGTATGAATGAATTGTGAAGTCTATACCTTGGCCCATTTATAGTTGTCTGCCAGTGGGGAGGGTATGATTACAAGCTTAGGAGAGGGGGCGTTGTAGGGTTGCTGTAGGGTGGCTGCAGGGCTAGGCAACCATAGGGTAGCTGCGGAGCGGCCGTAGGGTGGCGGGTGGCTGCAGGGTGTCAAGTCGTAGGGGATATCCAGGCCTAGGTTTGTTGGGCCATCCTTCATGGGCTTGGAGGTTTTGCTGGGCCGGAGAGTATATTGATTGCTTGTCTGGGTTGGAGACTTTACTGGACCAGAACACTTCTTAGGTTGGAAAGTCTGTTGGGCCTGTCAGTTTGGAGCACCCTGCTGGGCTCGGAGCTTGCTTGGGCCGAAGAGTCTAGCTGGGCCTGGAGCTTATTTGGGCCAGACTATTCTGGTGGGCCTGGTGCTCATTCGGGCCAAAATATATTGGGCCATATCACAGGCCCCCCACTTCCTTGAGTACATTTATGTGCTTAAGGAAGTACTTTGTATGACAGGCTTTAAGAGGACCTGAGGAGTATAACTTGGTCATGGGAGCTGGACCGTCATTCTCGGGAGGTGAAGGGTGACGTCGCCTGGGTGATGATGTAGCCTTGGTGAGGACATTTGCAAAACGTCTGAACCCTGGAGAATAAGGACGTGCGCTTGCAGAATAAGGTCGTGCGTTAGACAAGGCTCGGACTTATGGAGAACCTTGGAGATTTTGGCCGAGCGATAGACAAGGCTCGATCTTTTGGAGAACGTGGCGATTTTGGCTGAGCAATAGACAAGGCTCGGACTTTTGGAGAACCGTGGCGATTTTGGCCAAGTGATAGACAAGGTTCGAACTTTTGGAGAACTTTAGAGGAACTGAAAGAGCGTTGACAAGGCTCGAACCTCAGGAGAACTTGGCCGAGTGTGTGCAAAGCAGCTCATACGCTCGTACTTTTTGGAGATCTTTTGGATGACCTGGCTGAGCGTTGACAAGGCTCGAACCTCAGGAGAACTTGGTCGAGCGTATGCAAAGCAACTCATACGCTCGGACTTTTGGAGAACTTTTGGAGGACCTGGCCGAGCGTTGATAAGGCTCGGACTTTAGGAGAACTTGGGTGAGCGTATGCAAAGCAGCTTATACGCTCAGACTTTTGGAGGACCTAGCCAAGTGTTAACAAGGCTCAGACTTCAGGAGAACTTTGGAGCATCTGGCCGAGCGTTGACAAGGCTCGGACTTCAGGAGAACTTGGCCGAGTGTATGCAAAGCAGCTCATACGCTCGGACTTTTGGAGAACTTGGCCGTCGCTCAGCCCTGGAGATGCTTGGCCATGTGCACTATTGTGCACTTAGGTTCGGCCTGTGCGCACAAGTGTGCATCGAAGTTGGGACGAGGCTCGGATGAGGCCGAGTGTATGAGCACATGTGAACACACTCAGAGTTTTGGTGTGCGCATGCTTTCTCGGCTGTGTGCACTGTTGTGCACTAGTGTGCACTGAAGCTCAGACGAGGCCGAGCGTATGAGCACATGTGCACACACTCAGACTTTTGGTGCGCGCACGCTCTCCTGGCTGTGCACACTATTCCGCACTGAAGCTGGGACTGTGTGCACTCGTGTGCACTAATGCTCGGGCGAGGCTCGGATGAGGCCGAGCGTATGAGCACATGTGCACAAACTTGGACTTTTGGTGTGCGCACTATTGTGCACTGAAGCTCGGACTGTGTGCACTAGTGTGCATTAAAGTTCGGGCGAGGCCGAGCGTATGAGCACATGTGCACACACTCAAACTTTTGGTGTGCGCGCGCTCTCCTGGCTGTGCCCACTGTTGCGCACTGATGCAGGGACTGTGTGCACTAGTGTGCACTAAAGCTCGGGCGAGGCTCAGATGAGGCCGAGCGTATGAGCACATGTGCACACACTCGGACTTTTGGTGTGCGCGTGCTCTCTTGGCTGTGTGAACTATTGCGCACAAATGCAGGGACTGTGTGCACTAGTGTGCACTAAAGCTCGGGCGAGGCCAAGCGTATGAGCACATGTGCACACACTCAGAGTTTTGGTGTGCACGTGCTCTCCTGGCTGTGCGCACTATTGCTCACTGAAGCTCGGACCGTGTGCACTAGTGTGCACTAAAGCTTGGGCGAGGCTCGGATAAAGCCGAGCGTATGAGCACATGTGCACACACTTGGACTTTTGGTGTGCGCGTGCTCTCTTGGCTGTGCGCACTATTGCGCACTGAAGATCGGACTGTGTGCACTAGTGTGCACTAAAGCTCGGGCGAGGCCGAGCGTATGAGCACGTATGCACGCGCTCAAACTTTTGGTGTGCGCGCGCTCTCTTGGTCGTGCGCACAGTTGCGCACTGAATCCTATCTTGTGCGCGCACTGAAGGTCAGATGAGTTTCGGACGAGGCGGAGCGTATGAGCTCATATACACACGTTCGGACTTTGGGTGTGTGCGTGCTATCTTGGCTATGTGCACAATTGCGCACTGAAGCCTAGCCTGTGTGCACACGTGTGCACTGAAGGTTGGACGAGTTTTGAACGAGGCCGAGTGTATGAGCTCATATGCACACGCTCTGACTTTTGGTGTGCGCGCACTCTCTTGGCCGTGCGCACAGTTGCACACTGAAGCCTAGCCTATGTGCATAAGTGTTCACTGAAGGTCGGACGAGTTTCGGACGAGGCCGAGCGTATGAGCTCATATACACACGCTCAGACTTTTGGTGTGCGAATGCTCTCTTGGCCATGCGCACAGTTGCGCACTGAAGACTAGCTTGTTTGCACAAGTGTGCACTGAAGGTCGGACGAGTTTCAGACGAGGCCGAGCGTATGAGCTCATATGCACACGCTTCGACTTTTGGTGTGCGCGCACACTCTTGGCCGTGCGAATAGATGCGCACTGAAGCCTAGCCTGTGTGCACAAGTGTGCACTGAAGGTCAGACGAGGCCGAGCATATGAGCTCATATACATACGCTCGGACTTTTGCTGTGCGCGCGCTCTCTTGGCTATGCGCACAGTTGTGCACTAAAGCCTAGCCTGTGTGCATTAGTGTGCACTGAAGCTCGGCTTGGTCCGAGCATGTGCGCACATGTTCCTTCTCTCGGACTTGAGTCTGCACTGCATTGTTTGGCCGTGCGCACTGTTGCGCACTAAGACTCAGCCAGTGTGCACAAGTGTGCACTAAATCTCGGACAAAGGCATGTGCACTACACCACTCGACCGTGCACACCTCGCAACGGCTCGGACAGGGACGTGTGCACTATAGTACTCGGTCGTGCACACTTAGTAACCGCTAGGACAGGGGCATGTGCACTACGGTGCTCGGCCGTGTGCACTTGGCAACCGCTGGGACAAGGGCATGTGCACTATGGCACTCGGCCGTGTGCATTTAGCAACCGTTCGGATAAGGATGTGTGCACTATGGCGCTCAGCTGTGCACACTTCACAACCGCTAGGACAGGGGCATGTGCACTATGGCGCTCGACCGTGTGCACTTAGCAACCGTTCGGACAAGGATGTGTGCACTATGGCGCTCGGCCATGCACACTTAGGAACCGCTAGGAAAGGGGCATGTGCACTACGGCGCTCGGTCGTGTGCACTTAGCAACCGTTTGGACAAGGATGTGTGCACTATGGCGCTCAACCATGCACACTTAGCAACCGCTAGGACAGGGGCATGTGCACTACGACACTCGGTCGTGTGCACTTAGCAACCGTTCAGACTGGGATGTGTACATTATGGCGCTCGGCAATGCACACTTAGCAACCGCTAGGATAGGGGCATGTGCACTACGGCGCTCAACCGTGTGCACTTGGCAACCGCTGGGAAAGGGGCATGTGTAGTACGGCGCTCGGCCGTGTGCACTTGGAACTCTAAAGTGTGCTACATGGTGTCAGACGGCTTGGCATCGCAACAGATGAGTTCTTTAGACTTCTTCACTTCCACTGTAGCGAGAGATTGTGGTTTCCCACAGACAGTGCCAATCTGTTGATGCCAAAAATTATTGGTGCTGACGTGGCCTGGAAGCTTACTTGGCCTGGTTGAGGACTTAACCTGAGTGAGGACTTGCCCTGGTTGAGGACTTGGCCTGAGTGAGGACTTGGCCTGGATCCTGCACAAGTGACAATGGTGAACTGAAGGCCCTCGGAAGGAGGGGAGGGGGAGACCTCCGAGGGCGCTTCGATGCTTAAGTTAGCAAGGATTTGAAGGTGAAGCCGAGGGTTCGAAAGAGGAACCGAGGGCTTAAGCAAATCGAGTGTAAGTGCAAATGTGTATAAATGACTTGTGAAGTCCATACCTTGGCCCATTTATAGTTGTCTGCTAGTGGGGATGGTATGATTACAAGCTCAGGAGAGGGGGCGTTGTAGGGTGGCTGTAGGGCTAGGCGGTCGTAGGGTGGTTGCGGAGCGGCCGTAGGGTGGCAGGTGGCTGTAGGGTGTCAAGTCGTAGGGGAGATCCAGGCCTAGGTTTACTGGGCCATCCTTCATAGGATTGGAGATTTTGCTGGGCCGGAGAGTATATTGATTGCTTGTCTGGGCTGGAGACTTTACTGGACCAGAACACTTATTGGGCTGGAAAGTCTGTTGGGCCTATCGGGTTGGAGCACCCTACTGGGCTCGGAGCTTGCTTGGGCTGGAGAGTCTAGCCGGGCCTGGAGCTTATTTGGGCCAGACTGTTCTGGTGGGCTTGGTGCTCATTCGGGCCGGAATATATTGGGCCATATCACATCCTAATTTGATTGTACCCAGAATATGAGTTCATAAAACTTAGCATTCCATAAAACTCAACATTTTGTACTCTAAAATTACATCCACTAAATGATCGATCCTTAATGGAGGAAAGTTATCTTTTGGACAAGCTTTGTTTAAATAAAAGAATTCAATGCATATCCTCTATTTTCCTTTGGCTTTCTTTACCATTATTACATTTGCTAACCACTAGGGTAGTCAATTTCTCTTATGAGCCAGATTTCGAGGAGGTTGCTGACTTCTGTGTCAATCGCTTGTTGTCTCTCTACTGTGAAAGCTCCCTTTTTCTGTATGATTAGCTTCTAGTTGGGATCAATATTCAAATGGTGTACCATTACCTTAGGGTCGATGCCTGGTATGTTTGTTGCTGACTAGGCGAACACATTTTCTTAGAGGAATAAAATCAGTCATGTTCAGAGTTCTCCTTCTAAACCTAGACCGGTCTATATTACTTTTTCTCGATCATCTTTTATGAGGGGTATTGCTAACGACTCCTCCATGGATCTTCCTATTTGAATCTTGGAATCATCTATCAGATTTTCTATTTGATGGATGTCTACCTTGCCCTTCTTAATGGAGGCCAAATAATATGTTCAGGCTATAGTTTGGTTGCCTTTAACCTCTCCTGTGTCATTCTCTATTGGAAACTTCATCTTTAGGTGGTATGTTGAGACCATTGCTCTCATGGCATTCATCCTTGGTCGTCCAAGGATAGCATTATATGAAGAGGGGAAATCTATAACTAGGACAATCATTTGACAAGGTGAAGTACCTGCTATCACCAGCAACTCTATGCTTCCCTTTGAAAATACCGAATCATTCGAGAATCCATATAAAGGAAAGTGTTTTGATTTCAGACTGTCTTTTGATAGCTTTATTTTCTTGAAAGCATTGTCGTACAACATATCTTGAGATGACCCATTATCTACTAAGATTCTTTAAACTGTGAAGTTTGAGATGACCAAGGTCACAACAACTGCATCATGGTGGGGTAACCTTACTCCTTCAAGGTTTTTGTCCGTAAAACTGATTGTTTGATCGACCTAGGTCTTCTTTATGGGTCTCTCAACTGATCCGACAAAACGAATGTAGGCCCTTCGTGAGTTTGAGGATTCTCCCTTGGATGTTGTCCCCCCCTCCGAAGATAGTTTTGATGACTCCTCCTATAGGGGGTGTTTTTCAAATTCTTCATCGGGGTCCGACTTCTTCTTTTGTCCTTTCTTTGACTCGGAATTTGCCTTGGTCTACTCTTTTCTTTATGATTTGGTCTTGACTCTATCTTGACAAACTTATTCAAGAATCTTATTTGTATCAACTCATCAATTTCAATCTTCAGATATCTGAATTCATCTATATTATCATCGTGGTACTTATGGAAGCAACAGAAACGACTCATGTTTCTTTTTCCTGCAGGTCCACTTGATGATGTCTTGGTTTGGTATTTCCATCAAGAGGTTAGCTCTCAATGTATTGAAGGGAGTGTAGGTCTGAAATCCCCAAGGAACTCCCGATTTTTCACCCTTTCGGTTATCATTTTGGCCTTCCCTCTTTTGATCACCTTTCGGTTTGTGCTCTTTGAGGTCTCTCTTTTTCCTCTTTTTCATAGTTTCTTTTTTATGAGAGTATAAAATACATCTTAACAGTACTTATTTGTTAGCATTTTGGGGTTGATCGAGGTTTGAATTACACATTTATACCTTAATAACTCTAAAGTGATATTCTTGGATCATTGACTTATTTCGGTGCATTTTCAGGTACTTTGAGTTCAAAACAGATGAAAAGCTATCATAGCTTAAAGCACGATGCTTCTATGAAAATTTGAGTGAGGGCATGGTTACGGAAAGACAAAATGAAGAGAAACCAAGTCTTAAGTGTGGGCGCTGCGGCCTGAAGAAGTCTAAGCCTCGGCCTCCAAAACCAAGTCCAAAAGAGCAAGGAAGCCATCAGTGTGCGTCGCGGCCCCCAGAGTCTCCAAAAGTCAGCACTAGTGTGCGCCGTGGCCTGGATTAGGCTGGGCCGCGGCGCCCAGAAGCTCACCTAACCAAAGACCGGACAGAGCTGTAGCGCGAGTAAGTGAGAGCCGTAGCGCGCACAAGAACCCCTGTTTTCCTAATTAGGGTTTTAGTTGATTGTTTAGACCCAAAACACCCTTGGACCTTTGTGTTATAAATAGATCACTTAGGGTTTGATAAAGGGGTCATCCATTAAGGCTGGAAACGGAGGAGAGAGCTCGACATTACGGTGTTTTAGCATGAGTCCCATGGCCAACTAATCTCCAAGCAAGGCAAAGGTATGAATCCCTAGGTGTAGTTGTTCTTATTTTCATTCTTGATTCAGTTGAAAGGATTTATTGTTAAAACATTGTTTATGAGTTACTCTTTGATTAAAAAAGAAGAACTTAGGTTTATGTGACAGCTGCACTTTATGTTCTTCTTATCTTTGATTTTCTTAATCCGGTGATTGCACCATTTTCCTCTATATAAGTCTAGTCATGCTCTTCCTATGTCAAGTTGTTTGGATGTGATTGATTCCGATAGATTTATCTTTTAGGTTTGTCCATTACTGTGATATTGTCATTAAGATATATTGTTGTTTCTTTATAAATCTATAGGATAGGTCATGTGTGCTTGAATCGAAAGTAAAGAGTACTTCATAGCAATTACATTAGGGTTTATATGTCCTTTGATTGAATATACACCGATTGCTTGTTTGGGATGTGAAACTTGCAAGTGAGATAAAAACAATTGAATCGAGATTGGAATAAAGCAACGAACCTAGGGAGGATTCCTGAAACCTTGTTGTTTCCTTATTATATTCTTCATATTATTTACACAATTTTCTCACATTACTTTATTATCAAAACTCAGATTTTTTCACTTGATCTTTATTGTTCGTGTTAAGGTTTACATCTTCTCTTGTAGTTCGCTTTTCCTCGTGGGATCGACACTTCAGCTATACACAATAACCGCGTGCTAGTTTGAGAGTAATCAAATTTTGGCATCGTTGCCGGGGAAATATACTTAAAGTACAAGGAAGATTGTCAACGTTGAGATAAGACGGTAATATCGTTCTTTGCTATTTGTTTTGATTTTCTAATTTTTACTTTTTATTTTTCTGTTTTATTTGTTTCCCTCTAACCCTTTGGTGTATGCTTAGACCGAGAGATTCGCGAGGTAGATTCATTAAAAGACCTGAAATAGAGTTACCCTCTCTTTCCATGTCCGTTAGTGAAACCTCGCCTAGATTAAACCATAGCACACACCCAAGAGAGAATTTGCACCCTAGCCGAACGGCCACACCATCTTGTATCATGTTCCCCCCTAATGTTCAACAACTGATTTTAAGCCGAAAATGATCCAATTGCTACCAACCTTCCATGGGTTTGAGAAGGAAAACCCCTATATCCATATTAGGCAATTTGAGGAAGCAGTAGCAACCTTTCAAGGTAGGGCTGATATGGTAGACACTGTCAAACTTTGGTTTTTCCCTTTTTCACTTAAGGAAAAGGCCAAGGTTTGGCTGTACTCGTTAAGGCCTAGGTCCATAGGTAGTTGGGATGAGATGACACTAGTTTTCTTCCAAAAGCACTTCCCAACCCATAAGACCAATAACCTCAAGAGACAAATCTCAAACTTTGCACAAAAGGAGAGCGTAACCTTATATCAAGTTTGGGAATGTTTTAAGGACCTATTGAATTCTTGTCCATACCATGGGTATGAGAGTTGGCAGGTAGTTAGCTACTTCTATGAAGGACTTCTAAGTAGGGAAATGCAATTCATAGAAATGATGTGTAATATGGATTTTCTTCAAAAAGATCCCGATCAAGCCATAGATTTCCTAGATGACCTGTTAGAAAATGCCCACACTTGGACAGGACCAAATGCCATGGAAAGCACTAGGAGAAATCAACCCGCTGGAATTTATCAACTTAAGGAAGAGGATAATCTTAAAGCCAGTTTAGAGGCCCTAACTAAGGAAATTGAAGCCTTAAAAACCAAGGTTGCTAGAGCCCCTGAACCGATTGCTAAGGTTGAGTCCCATAAACCATGCTTTATGTGTAATGGGGTAGATCATGTGCCTAGGGATTGTTCAACCTATTTTGAGATGAAGGGAGAGTGTAACGCTTTAGGAATACCCTTTAGGAAACCAGACTCACCCTACTCTAACGCCTACAATCCCGGTTGGAAGAATCACCCTAATTTTAGTTTGAGATCCGATATGCAACCTCCTGCCAACTCTAGTACCCAATGGCACCCGAAAGCAACATCATTTAATGCACCTCAACAATCTTTACCTTTGGAAGATATGTTTAAGTCATTTATGCAGGTACATGCCAAGAGTGTGGAAGAGCAAGGCAAGATAAATCAACGGTTACTAGAGGAGCAACAAGCGATCAAAGAGGACCAAAAGGTGATAAAGAGTCAACTCACTAAGTTGACTAGTTTGTTGTCACAGCCACAACCTAATCCAAAGGGACAACATATGGCACAAACCTTCAATCCTACAAATCAAAATGTTAAAGAGGTTAATGCCATAATCACCCGCAGCGGTAAGAAAATTGATGGACCCACTCTACCATCAAACTTGATTCCTAATACTGTGAGCAACAAGGATGAAGCCCCTAAGGAACAAGAGGCCCATGATGATTATTCTCCACTGGTGCCTTTCCCTCAAGCACTCCTTAAGCCTAAGGAGAGAAATTCAACATTAAAAGTCATCAAAGATCTATGCACACTCAAGAGGAGACACAATGTGAAGAAGACGACATTCTTAACGGAGCAAGCAAGTGCAGTAATTGATAGCAAGACACCGCCCAAATATAAAGATCCAGGCTGTCCAATGGTGGCTTGCCAAATTGGAAACAAATCTTGTGGCCAAGCATTACTAGATTTGGGTGCTAGTGTTAACCTCATGCCATACTCCATGTACTTACAGCTCGGTCTAGGTGAGATCAAACCAACCTTCATGGTACTTCAATTAGTGGATAGATCGGTAAGAAAACCAAGAGGTATTGTGGAAGATGTTTTGTTGCAAATTGATAATTTCTATTATCCTATTGACTTTTTGGTTTTAGATACCGTTCCTATTGTGAATACGGAGTCAAAAATTCTGTTGATACTTGGAAGATCATTCCTCGCTACCGCCAATGCCCTCATTAATTGTAGGAATGGTCTAATGATATTATCATTTGGAAATATGACTCTAGAGGTAAATTTTTTACGATTCTCAAGGCAGCCACATGAAAAGGATGAGTACATTAAAGATAATTCTAACTCTTTGAAATTCACTCCTAATAATTTTGTGTTCGATGATTCTTCAATTTATCCCCATGCCATTAATGTTGTTGATGTTTTTGATAAGTTGTAGGGATTTATTAAGAAATCATGGCAACCATGCTTTGAAGAGTTGCTTGAGAGAAGTCACATGGATGCGGGAATCACATACCTTACTGCTGATAGTAAATGGGCAACATCGAGAGCACTTGAGCCACATGTGGTGGACATAAGGTATTCCTTTCCAAAAGACTAGCACTAAGGCCATTGAGTATGGAGCATCATCTTCAGCACCACAATGAGGCCAGTAGTGAGAATTGTGCAGAGTCTGGCTGAAGACGTAAAATTTAGCACTAATGGGAAGCACCCCATAGCATATCCTTTTATTTTTACTGTTTTTCATAATTCTTTTTCTTGTTTATTATTAGTATTTGTTGTTTTCCAGTATTACTTTTGCATTTATTTTCAAGGAAAAACATGCACCTCAGTTCAAATGGTCGTGCAATTTTCGACTCCTCACACCTTTAGTTAAAAAGGGAGTTTCTTTAACTTTTGCTTTAACATTGAGGACAATGCTTATCTTAAGTTGGGGGTGGAGGAAACACATTTCTTATTACATACATTGAATTGTGGGGTGTCACTTTCCCTTTTTCATTTTAATTTGTTTGTTTTGTTTTAATACATTTGTTTGTTCTTAGCATGCTTTGTGTTAACCTTGGAGTTAATTCACATGTCAATGATATGAGCTTAATTGAGGTAGTATATATAGCGTTTAGAAGAAGTTAAATCTTGCTTCGGTTTGAGAATAATTTAAGTGTCAATCTTCATTTGGTTTGAGACTCTAGTTTGCGGTAAGACTGCATGTTTAGTCTAAAACATTTAGAGAAGTTCTATGTGTGAATTTTTTCATGAATACTTTTGCAGTCTCGATAAGCTCTAGAACTTATTTGATAATCACTTGAGGCGAAATCCTAGAATGCACAATACTTAGGATATAACGTAGGCCATTTGTGGACCGTTTGAGCCTTTAAAAATTACCCTTGCTATATTATCACTAGTCACCTATTTGAGCCTTTTTCTGGAAAAAGAATTTGAGCCTTGTTCTTTCGATAACCCATTTACTTACCTTTATGAGCTTAAAAATATTTTATCCTTACTTTTCTTTTAAGAGAACTTAGTTTATACACATTTTTTGAGAAGCATTTAAGAGGAGTAAGGATGGAAATATAAAAAAATATATATTATTACCATAACCCAAGTACATTAAAAGAGATAAGTTGGGGGTTATGGAAAAGAAAAGAAGAAAAATGAAAAAGAAGATGAATGGTATTATGCCAAAAAAAAAGAAAAAAAAAAGTGAATTATCGCAAAGAAAGAACAAAAGAAAAAAAAAGGTGGTGATTTATTGAGAAAAATGCTCGAAAAATGGTTGAAAGAGTTAAGTGTTGAAGTAAGGTTATCCAGTGCTTAAAGTAGGTTGTGTTTAAAACTAAGAGATTAAGTTCTTTTATTTGTTGAAACCTTCCCGTTCTTTCTTAACCTTTACCTTAGCCTAATGTTACAAGCTTATTAAAGACCTATTGATCTAAGGTAGTGTGATTTTTCTACAATAGTGTAGAGTGATTTGAAAAGTGAGCCTATGGAGCTTGTTTTTGTGATTGATGTCGCAAATTAAATATTTTAAAGGCCAACACTTGTATTCATGAATGTTATGCATAAAATCATCCAGGTGTTCGGATAAGATGGATGTTAAGAGTCGATAACAATTTTAAGATTGATATTTGGATTACTTTTAGACTTGGGTGATATTTAATGATTCTATGTGCTGTGTGTTATTTACGATTTTTGAGACAAAAAGTGAATTACTCTTAGATTAACGCTAACATTGCTTTACTTTGTTTGATTCCTACCAAAGAATTCATTTCATATTGTCTTGTTTTCGTTTGAATTGCTAGGGACTAGCAATAAGCTAGTTAGGGGTTATGATGAGAGTCATAAAATGCATCTTAACAGTACTTATTTTTTTAGTATTTTAGGGTTGATAGAGGTTTGAATTACACTTTTATACCTTAATAACTCAAAGTGATATTCTTGGATCATTGACTTATTTTGCTGCACTTTCAGGTACTTTGAGTTCAAAAGAGATGGAAAGTTATCATAGCTTAAAGCATGATGCTTCGATGCACATTCGAGTGAGGGTATGGTTGCAGAAGGACAAAATGAAGAGAAACCAAGTCTTAAGTGTGGGTGCTACGGCTTGAAGAAGTCTAAGCCTCGGCCTTTAGAACCAAGCCCAAAAGAGCAAGGAAGCCATCAGTGTGCGCCGCAGCCTGGACTAGGCTGGGCCGCGGCGCCTAAAAGCTAACCTAACCAAAGACCAGACAGAGCCGCGATGCGCACACGAACCCTTGTTTTCCTAATTAGAATTTTAGTTGATTGTTCAGACCCAAAACACCCTTGGACCTTTGTATTATAAATAGATCACTTAGGGTTTGATAAAAGGGGCATCCATTAAGGCTGAAAATGGAGGAGAGAGCTCGACATTACAGTGTTCAAGCATGAGCCCCATGGACAACTAATTTCCAAGCAAGGCAAAGGGATGAATCCCTAGGTGTAGTTGTTTTTATTTTCATTCTTGATTCAGTTGTAAGGATTTACTGTTAAAACATTGTTTATGAGTTACTTTTTGATTAAACAAGAAGAACTTAGGTTCATGTGACAGCTGCACTTTATGTTCTTCTTATCTTAGATTTTCTTAATCTGGTGATTGCACCCTTCTCCTCTATATAAGTCTAGTCATGCTCTTCTTATGTCAAGTTTTTTGGATGTGATTGATTCCGGTAGATTTATCTTTTAGGTTTGTCCATTACTGCGATATTGTTATTAAGATATATTGTCGTTTCTTGATAAATCTATAGGATAGGTTATGTGTGCTTGAATCGAAAGTAAAGAGTACTTCATAGTAATTACATTAGGGTTTACATGTGCTTTGATTGAATATACACTGATTGCTTGTTTGGGATGTGAAACGTGCAATCGAGATAAAAACAACTGAATCAAGATTGGAATAAGGCAACGAACCTAGGGAGGATTCCCGGAACCTTGTTGTTTCCTTATAATATTCTTCATATTATTTACACAATTTTCTCACATTACTTTATTATCAAAACTCAGATTCTTTCACTTGATCTTTATCGTTCGTGTTAAGGTTTACATCTTCTCTTGTAGTTTGCTTTTCCTCGTGGGATCGACACCTCATCTATACACAATAACCGTGTGTTAGTTTGAGCATAATCAATTTTCTCTCCTCTTGCGAAAGGCTTGGTCTTCATCAGCGATTACTAACTCATCTACCTTGGCAAGAAGAGTCGGCATGGTGCGTAATGGGTTCTTAAAGAGATAGTGGTTGAAGTCAGAGGCTTTGAAGCCACTGATGAAGGCCATGATTTCTATTTTTTCATCTAGGTCTCTTGCTTGTACCATGGCCGAGGTGAATCGGGGATGTAGTCATGGAGGGTCTCTTCCATATACTGAGTTATCCTTAACAAGCTTTCAAGAGTCCTCTTTAGACCTCAGCAGTTGAAGAAATGTGTGGCAAATAACTCACTGAGTTCATTGAACAAGTTTATCAACTAAGAAGGCAACTCAAAAAACCATGTTCTTGTTGTCTCTCAAAGTATTATAAAAAACGCACAACATATTGCTGCTTTTGAGTGGCTGTGGAGGAACATTGAAGGTTCAAAAGTATCTATGTGGTCTATGGGGCATGTTTTTCCTGTGTAAGGCTCTATGTAAGGCATATTTTCATTCATTAGCTCTTAGGAAAAGGGGTTTCTTACAAATCTGAATTCATCAAGAATGCTTCCCCAAGTGGCTTTTATGGCAAGTCAAACACGTTCATTCATTTCTTTCAGCTGCTTACTCACTTTGGACTTATCCTACAATTACTGGTTCCTAGATGGGTGCGAGGTTGAGAAGGATTCATCATCTCGGACCAAGTTTCAGGGACTTTACTTGGGGCTACGTCGACTCAGCTCTCCCTTTAATGAGGATGCCCTCGGGTTTTATCCCATGCGAATAGTCATGTTTCCTACCCGAACTGTAATGACCTATCCCAGGTTGGCCACCCCCGAGATGGTGTTCTCACATTTTGAAAATCTCAGCACGACACATATATGCAACAAGAAAAATAATGAAAACATAAATTTTTAAATCATTCCTTAACCCTCAACCGGGGAGATACATCATTTTGATCTTGACTTAAACAATATATACAACATAAAATGCCTGAATATTTACAAATAATTTTTATTTTATTTTCTCATTAGTCTGAGGATATGGACACATATGTGGCTTACAGATAATGATTTCGTCTGAACCTCAACTCATCGAACTATTTGTCTTGCCTACTACCTGAAATCATTGTACAATGAGGGGTAAGCTTCACAAGCTCAGTGAATTAAATTTACTAGAAGTATTCAATTTGTATAAATAATCTTTTAATATTTAATCAATTATATCTCACTTAACTTGATAATAGCATTCTACTATCACTCCACATATCAAAAGTACCATTCTCTATCAATCTCTTCTTCTTATATATTTGTTCCCCTTAAAATAATCAATTATCTCGTAATTACTTCGTTATGAGGTTCAAAGCATAAAGTCAACCATTTAGATGGTTCTTATCATATTGTACTTCTATGTTTCTTTCTCACCATAACTATCTCTCTGTGAGACTCATTCATCTATAAATAAATTTACAATAACAAACAACACTTCAGCATTTTAGTAATACAATCAATATTTAAAACAGATATAATGCATGAATTATTATTAGGGAACATCTTCCCACATGTTGACATGTTTTTATCATAGACCGGCCCCCTCTCAGTTCTTTTATTTTTAGCATATACTGGCTGTCATGGTTTTTATTTATTTTCAGCATATACCGACTATCATGGTTTTCATTTATTTCCAGCATATACTAGCTATCACGGTTTTTCAATTAGATTGGCCCCCTCCCGGTTCTTTTATTTCATGCATATGGATATGAACAATAATATAAAAACAAACATGAATTCAAAATTTTAAATTATTTATCCTGATCATTCTCGAATTATTATTTGAAAAATTCTACTAAATTCCTCTCCTCATAAATCACATCAAATCATTAATCATAGCTTGTCAAGATCCACTAAATTTTCTCTCCTCATAAATCGTATCAAAACATCTACCATAGCTCATCAAGAATTTCACTTATCGCTTTTATTATTAAATCAACTTATTATTCTAATAATATTATTTCTCATAAAATAATTCTCTACACATCCACTATTCCTATCACACATATCAACCAATTTTCATCTATCACCAAAGCATAAGTTAATAATTTATTCTAATATTATCACTAGATATTTAATATTTATCTTGATTACTTAAAGTAAATCTAACTCACCACATAGCACTTAGAGCTACCGGTGGATCACCTCCTTGCTTTTCCTACTCCTATCAGCAATTTCCCTCGGTTGATGATCGTCAACACCTGACATAATATCTATATTAAAATTTCTAATTTATTCTTCAATTCTTCCATAATTCACATCCTTTGAAAATTCTCACTTTGAATTCCGGGAAATTTCATGTATGCTAAATTTCAAAAATAAACTTCACATTATTTCCTTATGTTTTTCTTATAGCTTCCTGTGGTTCTCTATAAAATTCTCTCGTAAACCCCTTCAAAATTTTGCTCTTTCAATCTTTCTTTCGGTCCTCAAGTGTTTAGAGAAAGAGAGTAATTTGAATCGTAGTTGAAAGAAAACCAAACAGGATTTGATAAGTAATAAATAATATAAACTTAACTTATATACACACACACACACAAAAAGTAAGTATCAGCATCTCCCATCTCAAATGTTGCCACAAAATGGCAAGTTGTTTAACATGCACCATTTCTTCTATTTTGGCAACAGGTGGCAACACCTGTTGCCATGTGTGTTTTTTTGTTTTTTGTTTTCCATTTTCTTTGTAACTATGCCTCCACGCGTCCATTTTTTTTAAGAATTGTTTTATTCAAATAATAAACCATTCACATATATTTTATTTTAATTCCATATCGTATTTATTAAATTACTTCTTTACCCTTACTTTACGAATACAGGTATTACAATTCTACCCACCTTATAAAAATTTCATCCCCGAAATTTCGTTACCTAACTCAAGAAATAATTGTTAATAATATATCTCTTCAACATCCTTATTCCGCCACAAAACTTGAACTAATGCAATTATTTTATTATACAAGACTTGTTCTCTTTTTTTTTTGGGGTCTGAAATCCTCACTGGTACTTGTATAAAAGTTGAATCTTTCTGAATTTCTACAACTTGGCTCGAAATATTATGAGCTTTATCAAGTAAGCGCTCTCACCAAAGTGAAACATGGAATACATTATGTCACTACTTCAACTCTAGAGGCAAATCCAAGCTATTCATAACTAGCCCAACTTTCTCAATAACCTCATAGGGTCCCACTTACCTCAAACTCAACTTTCCTTTCTTTTTTATCCTCAACACACCTTTTCGTGGAGATATTTTTAATTACACCCAATCACCTACTTGAAATTCAAGAGGTCTTCTTTTATTATCAACATAACTATTTGGTCTACTCTGTGCTGCTTTACGGTTCTCTCTAACCAATTTGATCCTTATATATTTCTCTCTCCCATTTCTTCCCAACATATATAAGTTTTACACCTCCTACCAAACAATGTCTCAATCGATGCCATCCCAATATTAGTTTGATACTGATTATTATAAGCAATTTCAATTAATGGCATGTAAGCATCCCAACTTACTGAGAAACTCATCACATTTGCCCCTAACATATCTTCTAGTACTCTAATAATCCTTTCTATCTGAGCATGAAAAATTATATTAGATTGTAACTGTGTACCCGTGGCTTTATGAAAGCCTCTCCAAAACCAAGATGTAAATCTAGCATCTCTATTTGACACTATGCTTAATGGTGCTCCATACAACCTCACAATCTCAGCTACATCCCTCTTGAATCCTGACCACCGAAAATTTTGTCTCAATCCTCTATACATTTTATTGTTACTCAGGTGCATCGAATATACATCATCATGTACCTTTCTCAATATATTTTTTCTCAACTCCGCATCATTGGGAACACAGATTCATGTTCCAATACCAAAATACCCTCATTTCAAATTTTTGAACTCATATTGCTTTCTAGTAAGCACTCAATACTTAATATTTTCTATCTCTTCATCTCTACCTTGCATCTCTAAAGTATTTTACTATGGATGACTATACAACCATATTCGTTAACCATGATCCTCTATCACTGATATTCAACTTCATTCTTATCTCTTTTAAATCTATCATCAATTTCACATCAGGACTCCCAATAGCAGTTAACCTTCTTGTAGACTTTCTACTCAATGCATCAGCTATCACCTTCGTATTTTCTACATGATAGTAAATTGTACAATCATAGTTACTAATCAACTCCATCCACCATCTTTGCCTCAAATTTAACTCTCTCTGGGTAGGTAAGTATGTCAAACTCTTATAACCCATGAATATCTGACAAGTGACTCCATACAGATGATGTCTCCAATCTTTAAAGTAAACACTATAGCAACCAACTCTAAGTCATGAGTGGGATAATTTCTATTATGAATATTTAATTGCCTAGAAGTATGGGCCACAGCTTCCTTATGTTACACATATCCCAATCATTGATGTGATGTATCACTATACACCACAAATCCTACATCACTAGAAGGAAACACCAATACTGGAGTTGTAGTCAATTTCTCCTTTACTAATTGGAAATTTTTCTCACACCCTTCACCATACAAATCTCACCTCTTTCCTGGTCAGTCAATTCAATAGTATTACAATAATAGAAAAATTCTGAAAGAATCTTCTATAATAACCAGCTAACCCCAAGAAGATTCTAATCTCAGTCACATTAGTTGGTCTCTCCCAACTTAACATTGCCTCTACCTTTTATGGATCAACTATTATGCCATTTCCCAATATTACATGTTCCAAGAAGGTCATTTCTTTCAGCCAAAATTCACATTTAAGAAATTATAGCATACAATTTCTCTCTACTTAAAATCTCCCACACAATTTCTAATTGTTTTGCATGCTCTTCCTTAGTATTAGAATACACCAAGATGTTATCGATGAACACAACCATAAGATTATCAAGAAATGGTTCAAACATTTTATTCATCAATTCCATGAATGTTTCTGGAACATTAATCAATCCAAATGACATCACAAGAAACTTATGACCATAGCGTGTCATAAAAGCACTCTTAGGCACGTCTCCCTCCTTTATCCTTAACTGGTGATAACCAGATCTTAGGTTTATCTTAGAAAACACTCTCACTCCTTGCAACTACTCAAACAATTCATTTATCTTGGGTAAAAGATATTTGTTCTTATTCAACTATCTGTAGTCTATACACAATCTCATCATTCCATCTTCCTTCTTCACGAACAACATAAGAGCTCCCGAAATACATTAAGTCTGATAAATTGTTTATCCAAAAATTCTCAAAATAGTACATTCAACTCTCTCAATTCAGCTGGCATCATTCTATATGGTGCTACAGATAGGTGTGTTGAACTCAAAGTCACATCTATAGGAAAATAAATCTCCTTACTGTGAGACAATATGGGAAACTCTTCACAAAACACATCATGAAAATCTTTCACTACCAAGATTTCTTCTAACTTCCTATTTTCTTTTCTAAAATCCATTATATATGCCAAATACTCTTCAAATCCTTTCTTCAACCATCTACTAGTAGTCAGAGTAAAATAAGATAGTTTGAGAGTATTTTATGTTCTCCCTGAAAGTTAAACTCCTCATGTCCATATCTTGAACACTACATTCTTTCTGGAACAATCAACCTAGACATAATACTTCGATAACCAATTCTTTCCCAAAATCGAATGAATATCTATCATACTCAAAGGTAATAAATCAACTTTATATGAATACTGGATGCAAAAGAATGGGTTGTACCAGGACCAACCAACATTGATATGTCCACCTTTTATATATACAAAGCACATCAAATTAGAACAATTATGGGATAAATATCTTATTAGATTATATCTATGACATGTTCTAGTATTTTTATCACATTATCACATCCTCTAAGTAGTACACTCCCACATTTACCATAACTTCCATTTCCCATAACTTATCTCTCAAATCTAGAGATCCCACCAATATTACTCTGAGCTACAGAAGCAACAAATTTTGCTTGCCTCTGACTCTGTGCTAAAGTTCTCTGTGACAAGGAACGCCTCATCTGGGTGGTCTCCCACTCTGGACACTCATACCGGTACTATCTTTGGGTTCTTTAAATCTAGACCTCTTCCGTTGATTCCTCCTACCTCTAATTTCCATCACATCCTTCTCAATTTGAAATGTTATATTTGTCAATGTAACATAATTAATATGCCTTATGTAAGATAGTTGAGATCAAATCTTAAAACATAGCTCATCTTTGAACCTCTTACACTTCCTCTCTTTTAGGTCATTATTTTCGATACAACCATTGACAAGACCACAAAATTCCTATCATACTGAGCTACAATCAACCCATTTGCCTCAAATAAATAAAATCTCTATTTTGTTGGGCTCTAAAGGTCTAAGAAAAATATTTATCAAGGAAAACCTTCTTAAACCTATTCCAGGTTAAGAGTCTTTCAACATCTGCACTTACCTTGGTAAGAATATCCTCTTACTATTCCAAAACTTCTCCTTCTAACTTAAATGAAGCAAAGGCAACCATCTGCCTGTCAGTTATTGGTAAAATACCAAATAATCTCTCTACATGTTTGATGAAAATACAAAATGTCATATTTTTCACCCTAAATGTTTAGTTTTTTTATACTCATTTGGTGCCTAAATGTACTCATTATTCTTATATTTTGATTTAGGATGCAAATGGAGGCGTTATGTGCCAAACAAAACTAATTAGGTGATTTTGGATAGTTTTGACATTGCTTTGAATATGGGCATAACTCTCTCATCTGAGCTCTGGTTGAGATGATTTAAGATACTATGGAACGCCAAGAAAAAGCTCTACAACTTGTATATTTTGAGTTTTGAGTTTTGAGTTTTGAGAGATATTGGCTGCATCACGGTCAAAACTGAGCTTGGAGTTGCTACACCTGCACTATTGCAATTCTAGAAAGTCTCTTAGCCTGCAATTCTAATACACTGATTTGACGCGGTTTATTTTTGAAATTTTCCAAATCTGATGCACGAAAATTCATGCTGAAAACACCAGTTTCCTAGTTATATTAGGACTTTATTTTATTTTAATATTTTTCGTAAATTAGTCAGATTTGGATACTGCTATTTTAGGATAATATTTAGAATATTTTTAGGAGACCTGATAAGTGCTTAAATATTCATATTTAAGCCCCTTAATTTATATTTGTTAAGCTCTTAGTTTATGTTATTTCATCCTATTTTATATCATTTTTGTGTTTACTGTGTTTTTCTAGGTTGTTATACGTTTAGCTTAGGAATTTGTTACTTTGAGTTGTTTTTCATTGTTTTACATGTTTACAAGCACTTGGAAAGGAGTTTCACTAAATTGCCACAATTGCCCATACAGATCAGTCCTTTTTGTAGATTAAACAGTATTGATTCCAAAAGAACCAGGAGATGAGCCATAACACTTGGAGAGATCCGGATGTCTATTTTCTAGGGAATTTTACGGCTCATAAACATGATTTTTCTAGAGAAAGTTACGGCAGTTTTAGTAGACAAATGTCAAGCTATGCGTGATTTCAATGTGGTAGAAATATTTTTGCGGATTAAACTATAATGATTCAAGAAGAAATAGGAGATGAGCCATATATGCTTGAAAATATCCAGATGTCTATTTTCTGGAGAATTTTACGGCTCATAAATATAATTTTTCTAGAGAAAGTTATGGCAGTTTTAGTAGACAAAGGTTAGTCTATACGTGATTTCAGCGTGGGCAGAAGTTTTGAAGGGTATGTGAAGGCTTAAATCCCACATCTCACATCGGTTGGAAATACATTCTACATCCCACATCCTACATCAGATTGGAAACACATTGCACTCATGGAGTTCCCCTATAAAAGCCCTATTTCACTTCATCAAAAAGGGTGTGCAATCTCGGAGGCTTTGCTACCAAGGGGTGCAATCTGGAGGATTTTGCTACCAATCGTGGGGAGCGCCGCACAGCAGGTACGAGTGAAATTTCTTTCTCCATGTATTTTTAGTTTAGTTTATTTCTTTTAAGTTTTAAAATTTAATGTTTAGCACTTTAATGTTTAGCACTTTAATGTTTGCTCTAATTTTTCCCTTGAGATTTTTTGTTGTCCATTATATTTATGGGTAACTAAATTCTCAAGTGGGGCTAGGGATGAACTTGCATAGTATATGGTATTTTTGTTTATTTTTTAATTTATGTATTTGATTTTCAATTACTAAAACTCTTTTGTTTTATCATTCTTAATTCATTGGTGATGTTTTCTTCTCCGAATAATCGTAGAATTTATTCTATTTGTGGATTCAGTCATGCTTTCTCTATTGAATAGATTAGCTCTTTGATTATGTTTGGATCAATTATTTATCTATATTGATTTAATTCTTTGCTGCAATATCGCTTCCTGAGTATTTTGTCGTCGTTGGATTTTCTTAATAGTGATAATAATTTACATATTTTAAAAGTGGTGAATGATTATTCAAAGGGTTACATTTGGTTTAATCTTGTTTTATAAATCTAGACCTTCTGATTGGGAATTTTGGGAACTGATTTCCTAATTGAGTTATTCAATGAATTAATAATAATTAAAATACCAGATTTGTGCAAGGGATTCCCGACTCTTTACTGTTTGTCAAATTTGAGTACTTTCTCCGTTAGTCACTTTGCTTCTTAATTTTCATTTAAAATTAATCTTTGTTCTCCATTAATCATTTAATATTTTTCTTTAGTTTCTTTCTTCCTTCTACTATTCTTTAAATTTGTCTCTATGTGGAATCGACACCCCAAAGTTATGCTACAACTACCGCATTATTCTTTGGGTGTAATCAAGACCTTGCAGGTTTCCAATACTGAAAATAACATGCATAAGAGGGGAGAAATCATCAGACTTCAAGGGCACCTCTCTCTCCCTTCTTCTCTAACTTCTCCTTTAAGTTTTCATCATGGCCTCTATAGCTAAACTTTTATAATTGGTCGAAGGAAACGGAAGCCTCGAAATCAATAAAACTGTGAGATCTAATCTGTTTTTATTGTTCAATTTATGCTTTGAGTATCAGATATTTTTCTATCCCTATTTTCATGATTGTCTCATTTAATTACTAGGAGGCCTACTAGTTTGTTATTCATTGCAATCTACTGCTAGGTTAGATATCAAATCCATAACTGTTTGATCCATCTAATTTATGAAGCAACTAAGATTTAATGATTTGCTGTGTCAAAAATTATTAGATCTTAGGAAGAACACTCAACTAAATTAAATGCAACCGCGTGTCCTTGTGCTGTTTAGCTTCATCGATCTCTCTGATTCTTAAGGCTGCTATTAGATTAAAACTTTAGCGCTTGTCTTGGGTTGTTTAGTAGTGA